>JAQFVV010012475.1:781178-1381178 GCA_028023455.1 Epiperipatus broadwayi | reverse complement strand
TTATGCTATGAAAGAAAAGAGGAAAACCCAAGGGGAGCCCTTCCTTACTTCAACCTACTTTCTATTTAAATAGGTGAAGCTGAAGCAGTCAAGGTGCATTTAATAAATTTATAATTACAACTTTAAATTACTGTAATAGATTTCTAACTATAAAATATTTCCATTGACTCATTGTAAATCGAAAGATTTCGTGAGTATTAATGTGTAATAAAAAATGTGGACTTAATCAGTGAAGTATTGAATAGCTTCATGCTCGCAGATCCAACCACTTCAGCTTCACCTATTTAAATAGAAAGTAGGTTGAAGTAAGGAGGTGTTCCCCTCTTTTCTTCCATAGTGTAAGCTTGTGGTTAAACACCTGTAGAGGTCCCTACTATCGCATTTTACATGCATATTCTCGAGGTTATAGCCTCAGTAAATATCATCATTATTATGATGTCATTATTTTCTTTGAGACTTCTTTTTGTTGTTGTTCTTCACTGAGAACATTTTTTAATTCTCTTTCTTAAACTTTCATTTTTGCTTTTGCTCTCATAAGCATTTACAGTATTCAATTTTACAATAATATTTATCTTTTTTTTTCAATATTGCTATCATTTTATTCTTTGTTTATTGATTTATTTTCTTCAGCTACTATATTATAATTTTTCAAATTCATTTAATTTATCCTATCATTTAATTGGTGTGTTCATTAAGTATTTTCACATCGTATCCATTTAACATTATATGCTTGATTATTTATGCCCTGCCTTGGCTATTTTGAGACATTTATTTTATTAACTTACCTGTTTTAATTGCTTATTTTAATCTGCATTTCTAAAATTTTAATTATAACATTCTCTCTTAACTACATACACATTGTTTTTCAATTATTATACTATAACAAAATTCTAAATTCACTGTTGGCTCTTCTTTCCACTGTCACATTTTCCAACAAAATAATAATAATAATAATAATAATTATTATTATTATTATTATTATTATTATTATTATTATTATTATTATTATTATTATTATTATTATTATTATTATTATTATTATTATTATTATTATTATTATTATTATTATTATTATTATTATTATTATTATTATTATTATTATTATTATCTGATAGCTGAGGTCATTTTGTGCACCTACACTGGTAAAGCCAATTATATAATTATTTTTCATGTGTAGAGTTTTTGAGCAACTACTTTGAGAGATAATTAGATGTAATTGTTCATTCAGGCACTCATGTTAGGGTGCCATTTATAAGGGATTATGATATTTTTGATTTTTTATTATTTATTTATTATATAATTGAGACCAGCTAAATTATATATGTACCATTATTCAAGCAGAGAGTGAAATATTGTTAATACTTTACATATTAATTATACTAAAACTTAGACTAGGTATTGCCTATAAATAGGCAGACCATTAAATTTACTTTTGGTCTACTAAAAGCAAAATAATTCTTTTATATATACTTATAATTTATACTGATTTTAGAACCCAGGTGCCATTCATAGATAGAACTAGAATATCTTCAAGAGAATTTTTTAAACACTTCTAGCACTTGATTCCTCATCTAGTTCATTAAACATAAGAAAACCACCTCATTAGTGATCAGAAATTAAATATTTAAAACAAGAGTATATTGTTAACATATTTTGTCTTGAATAAATTTTATATAGTAAGATTCAGAAAAAAAGAATTTATGTCAGATTACCAATTAAAACGATATATTTATTTACATATAATAACATCAAATTATAACAACATAATTGTATAATAAAACAAATTATTTACAATATATTTTAAACAGAATATAAATTTAATATCTTTTGCTTTAGTTTGAATCTAGATTTCAAATCAGTTTTGACTTACATTTGACTTAGATTTTGGTTGAGGTTTTCCCTGATGTGGTCACCCTCTTTCTTTCAATTTCTTTCTTTTTTTTTTTGGCAATGCTTAGAGTCAATAAGAAGTCTTTGAATGTCTTTATTTATATGGTATAAACCCATAAACAATATTTTTGCATAGCATCTTCTAACTTCTTTCCAGGTCTGTGCACATCTTTTTTAACTGTTCAGCAACATTCTTCAATGTATGACCAGCAGATGTCTCAGCAATGGCAGGTCGTGATTTGGTCATATCTCATATTATTGATAAAGTACTGCATGGTGGAGGGCCAAATGAACACTCTTTTGCCAATCTAGCAAGGTATGGAGGTATAGTGTCTACAGACATTCCAATACATTTTCCTGAACCCAGCTGTAAGTCCACAATGACAGAGACTACAAAATTCAACAAGTAATTTCAGCAATGCAATAGCAAAACTAATCAGAGCAGATAAACAACTGAATTAATAAAAATTATTACCTTTTATACATTTGATCAACCATTGTCTGAGCATCACCCACATAAATCAGATTTTTAATTTTTTTTTATTAATTAATTAATTAGCCTTCCTTTTAATTATAGCATTACTTATCTAATTGTTCTACTAGATTTCAGTAAAAACAACTTAATCCTTTCTCTTTTGATTAGATACTAATTTACAATATTATTTTATATTTATTAGATAATTTTTACCAAAGTTATTGTATATTTAATTAGATAATAATCTTACAAAACTATTTTACATTCCATTTCATTTTTCAAATTAACACTTTAGGTTATTGAATACAATTTTAAATTACTCTTTTTTGTTTTCATTTGTAGTTTAAAGAGAAGTTAAAAATTGCTATTGATTTTATTAGGTCACTGATTACTTTTGTTAGATTTTCTTTTAATGCAAAATCTAATTACAATTCTTAAATTATCACTATATTTTTTTTATTTAAATCATTTATTTTAAATCTTGTCTGGTACAATTTGACTGGAGTTTCATTCTTTTTTGTTTAATTCTAAACTGGTCCTTTGTTCTATATTTCAAAGTGTCTTCTCTCTCTAATTTCTATTATAAGGACTATTTAAGTGATAGCTCTTTTCATTATATATATATATTTCTGTTTATTTTAAAAAAACTTTTATGTAACTTGTATATTTACATATTTCCTACAATATATATTAATTAAACACCACATATATAAATAATGTGTTATTTTATTTATACCCTCTATAAAAATGTACAGAGATTTACAACAGCATTTGATCAAAAATCAACCAATAACCTAATTTACAGACTTTTATTTTATTAACAAGAGATTAATTGATTTTTCATCAAATGTTGTCATATAGAATATTTTTAAAAATATTCAGCTTTATTATTGCTCAGCATGTTTTAGATGGCTTAGAAATTAAGAAAATAATTTATAGTTAAATTACATATGGAAAATTGTAGGTTCCTATAAATTTCTTCAAAGGATGTAAGTAAAATAATATATATATAATGAGAGCATTCAAACACTCTCTTACTTATAAATTTCTTCAAAGGATGTAAGTAAAATAATATATATATAATGAGAGCATTCAAACACTCTCTATTAGCTTTTTTTAAAACTAAGATGGAAGATGTTATATATCACCCAAATTTTCATTTGGGAATTATGACAATACAACATTTACATAACTAATATAAAGGTAATACTCTTGTGCCAAACTTTAATATCATTAGTCACAAATCAAAATAGGCTTGAATCTTATTTATAAATAAACAAGCTTTACATCCTTTATTTTAAAATGTAAAAGATGAAATAATCACAATTATTAAATGTAATACTTTTTTATACTTATCAGGGAAGCTTACACATAATTAATAATTATTAACAAGTTGGCCTATGCTCTGATAATAAGCATATCTATTTTATAGCATATGTGTAAAAAGTAGCTGGTTTCCACAATATTTTATGTGTATAAATTGCTATATTATCAATTATTACACACACACACACACACACACACATATATATATATATAATTGAAATATTGTTTTGTCAGAATGTCTGCAAGTAATGGTACAGAAATATTAGGGATGAATATGAATGTGAAGGTAATATAGAGAGATGGGAATCATCATCATTCCCATTAAATACATAAAATTAAACATAAAAGAAATGCAGTGAATAAGAGCAGAGAGTCAGCATGAAAAAAACCATTAGGGTGTATCTTCAGCATTCCAAAAGAATAATTAAATCAAAACTAATTTGCAATCATTAACAATAATCAACCTTGGGACTGGATTTAAAATCAGGCTACTTATCTAGACATTGTGAAGCTTAGGGCCGAATATAACATAATTATTTGGGATGCACATACTTAAGTGCTAATCCAACATTCATAATAATAAAAAAATTGTGTTGAAATACAGAAACATGTTGATCATAATCAATTCTCTAATTACCTACTATTATTAATGTACTGGCAACTATAAACTTAGTTTCTATTGGAAAACAAAATGCAGTCAATGGATTTCAAAGGTGATACCTTTGCCCCATCCAGAGTTATCATCTGGATGTTCAAACACAAACATAAATCGCTTCACCCATATAAATAACCATTGTCCTCTAATATAGCACAGGAAGCAAGAAACTGTGAGCAAGAGATAAATAAATATAACAGCATATTCTAATTTATATATATATAACCTTACTGGAAATTTTTGAAAATCATCTCTCAAACTCTAAGCTATATTGAAGTCAAGTCACACACACTGTCAATTAATGGAACCGCTAATTGTAGGAATAAACGCATCTCAGATATTAAAAAGATGTTTTCTGATAAATGACATCACTGAGAGTCAAAGTGTAAGCAAAACTTTATTTAATACCACCAGAAAATAATTAACAGAAGACAGAAGTCATTTTTTTCATTTTAAAAACCTTTTAGTTAATTGATTCATTAAATTTAAAATTATTAATAAATATATTATTTTCAAATTAAATGTAAGATAATTGAAATGACTTTCTTTCCCATGTGCTGACAATATCATTAGATCACCCATCCTCAGAATTCTTACAAGTACAAATGAATGTGTGTATATGCCATCTCAAATAATAAAGAGTTGTTTTCTTATAAGTGATATTTACCAAATCTTTATTTAATACTGCTAACAAATAAGCATCATAATGTGAAAGTTTTTTCTCTTCATTTTTAAAAACCGTGAGTCAAATTTGCACCTATAAATAAATACAGCATCTTCAAATTAAGTGAAAGGCAATGAAAATGTCATTATTTTACATGCCGTTAATAACATTGTACCAGCTCTCGTTGTCATAATGTCTGTATGCATAAAACAATTGCTTAGATTTATCACTTCAGATGTTAAAGAGATTTCTGATAAATGCTAATACCAACAATAAAATTTAAATTTACACAAGATTTAACCTTTTTGCTATAGCAGCAACAAAGAATTAACATAAGATAAAAGTCACTTTTTCTCATTTTAAAAACCTAATTATTAATTTGATTGCTGTATTTATGACTTATTGTTTATTGATTATAAGAAGAAAAATATATGATTCTTATCTTGTATTGATTTTTTGTTGGCAGTATTAAATGAAGTTATTTTGTATCTGGTATGAATTTGAATTTAAATCTTTGTAATAAAACTTGTCATAAAGTTCATTTCTTTAATATCCAAAATAGAAAATATAAACAATCACTTTATATTTACAGATATTAAAAAGAAGAATCGTACAAATATATTGGGAGCAAATATAAAACAAAATCAATCTATTAAATAAATAATAGAGTTATTTACTTTATGCAACTAAATATCACTAATGTGCTGCTTTTTATTCAATTAATAAACACATACATAAATATATTAATTCTGTAAAAAGGTTCAAGTAATAATTGTTACCTTCATAAAAAATGATATCTCTGTGATACAGAAGTCACACACTTTATCGTCATGCTTATAATCTGGGCCAATTGAAATTCAAGGAGTTTAGAATTTTTCTTTCACATAGCTGACTCAAGTTCATCCCATTAATCCATATAATAATCGTCAGTAAATGAAAACAAAGATAGAAAAACATTCAATCCTTTATCATTTGGAAATTGTTAAACCTGATGAATACTATCTTTTCTTCACTGTTTCTATACCCCCCCTCGTCTCTCTCTCTCTCTATATATATATATGAATTAACAGCAAGGTTTATACGAAAATTGAAATTGATTATAATCTTTGCCATCCAGAGTATAATAATATATGTATATTGTATCTAGGAGAATCATATAAAGTCTAAATGTAAAAAAAAAAACAATATAAAAGTTCTATTATTAGTATTTACGAAACGTATATAAAATGCAGTTAATAAAAATTATACGCATCAATATTTAAATAGTTTATCATACAAATTATTAATATTAGTTATTGATTTGAATAAATAATAATAAAAATAATATGCTATTTATGATTGTTAATAATTATTATTACAATCTACAAAATATTATTCTTTGTATTTTTATTTATGCAAATGAGTTTATTTTAAAATAATGCTAGATAGAATGTGGGAAAAATCAATAGAAGTTTTTTGAAATGATTGATAAAAGAGCATAATATTATTATGAGTTTTTGCAACTTAGTTCAATAAAAATGTACAAGCATTGATGGCCTAGTGGTTAGCATAGCTGCCTTCCAACCAGCTGGCCTGGGTTCGCTTCCCGTCAACGCATTTGACATATGAAAATAATATTATTATTATTATTATTATTAATATTAATAATAATAATAATAATAATAATAATAATAATAATAATAATAATAATAATAATAATAATAATAATAATAATAATAATAATAATAATAATAATAATAATAATAAAGGAAACAGACAATGAACTGAGATATAACTAGAAATAAATTTTCTTCAAATTTCCAGATTTAAAAACTTAAATGTGAATTAACTATATATTTTAATAGTTCAGATCTCATAAACATGGATTTTTAAAAGATAAAATTAAGGGAGAAATTTACCCCTCATTTATTAGCATACTTTTAGAAGGAATCAGATGAAAAGCTTAGTGTGGAATAAGTAAATTGTATTAACACAAATTTCTTTTCAAAATTAATGGATATCTTAATTTACTATATTTATCAATCAACTAAAAAACAAAAAGAATATAAAAAATTATTGCTCACAAACAAATTGGATATTCAAAGCTAATGGTTAATATAATAATTCCATTCAATTATTATATTGCAAGCTTCAACATGGATTACTTATGAGGGCCTAAAGAAACACACAAGGGCAATGGATACAATTATCATTCAATATTATACCCAACAGATTAAATAAATAATAAAAAAATGGTAACACTATTTTATATTTAATTTATAAAAATATATAATTTTTCCAAAGCATTCTATATAAAAATATAATTGTAATAACACTTTTTATTTAACAAACATTAATTTTACAAAAGTGTCTATTAATTAATGATTGATATATGCATAAGTGAACTTATTATAAAGTTGAGGAACACATATTAGTTAAATCTTTATGATTAACATATAAAATATTTAATAAATGATTGATTATAAATATTAACTTTTGCTAAGCATTAAATATGTTTAACTCGAGGCAGAGTAGAAATATATTTTTATCTTTACTATTCATGGGAAAATTTAAGAAATGTTAATACTTGATAAATATTCTTCTGCACTATTTTATGATTCTAACATCTAAAATTAAAAATAATTTAAATCAAATAGTAAATAAATATGCATGATTATTACAATTATTGATAATAATAAACTATAATAAAAAGGGTTTCAAATAATATTTTATTATATCAGTTTAACATTTTAACATAAGTAAAATATTTTAAGGTTGTAAAATGTATTGTTGAAAATAAAGAAATACAGTATAACTATTAATTTATTATTTTTATTATTATTTTGATTGTCATATTCATATTGTTTATTATGTATAATAAAGTTAGTATTGTGATCAATTGCCATGATGTCTTTCATCTCAAAATTTTATTTATACCTCCACTTGGAAATTGATGCAAAATCTGTCAATGATGAATGTTGCATTGGGTTTATTGCATCTATTCATTACTTTATTCTTATTTTAAGATTTTAATATAAAACTTTAAATATTCATATTATGTATTTGCACATTTACTGTAGGCTGGAAAATCACTGTAGCAGGTTAGAGAAGAGGCATACATATTGTTGTAAATAAATTATCTAGCTCGTATGGCACTTATTGCTATTAACTTACAAATTTTTGCAGGTTAGAATAGATTTTCAATGCCACATTTGATACAATTTTTTTATTTATACCATTACAATATATATATATATATATGTTGAATTAAATATTTTCATAGATTTTTATTATAATAAAGAGTAGAAATAAGATTATATCCATATAAATAGAGATAATTTTGCCTTATAATCTTTAAACTGGTAGAAATCGCTGTTGGCCTAGTGAATTAAAGTTCTAAACTTTTGATTGGTCAATTACAGAATCAGCAGTAAAATATATTCCTCTTTTAATATTATATTCATTTTAGTTTTATTTGTAAAAAGCAAATTAATAATGTCAGAATATGAAAGTGAAAGTTTTTCAAAAATAAATTTCTATTTATAATTATAAAAATATTTTATAGTGGAGAACTTCAAAAAAACATTCATAACCTATTAGAAAATGTTGAGTACATCAGTGATTTTCTTTCTCAATTTATGTGTGTAAAAGTAAAGAATTTTTTACTAAAATTTTATCTTTTTCTAAAATAATTATATTTTCAGCATATGTTATCAAAATAATTTATAATATTTAAAAAAATACTCTAAAACATTCATTTTCATTTGAAAATCAAATAAAGAGTTTGGGGTAGTGAACAGACACTTAACAAAAACAGAAAGCTCTACCTGAGCCTAAAATCTTCATCTTTCACTTACCAAAATCCCAAACTCAAGCAATGAATCAAAAACAAACCCTGAAGATAAACATATTTTCACTAATATACCAACAAATATCAAACTTTACCTGCTTAAAAAAATAATGCAAACAAAACATCTCAAATATTTTGATGTCCTAGATGCCAGCCCTGAAATTTTTACTTTTGAGTTATAGCTAGCCATTTATGTTCATACAATCCTTTTTCCAAACTTTATAAACAATGCAATAAATGAAAATCTCAATTCAGTCATATAAAACAGCTAATCCTCAAAACATTTATTCTAATTATTTTTTCTATTCATTTACTTTCAACATGAAAATATAGAGAGAAGCTTTTAATATTCAAGGTCTAAACTTAATTTAAAAAACTCCAGCTAAATAAATGGATTCAATTTATATAGCCATACATCCAGGGTCTTCTGGAAACAAAAATATATAGTGTTTTTCAGATTGACCCCACATCCTATTTAAGGACCCAAGGCTTTTCCACCTGTTCACAAGATTCATCATCACCTTCAGGAGGCATTGGCCTGGTTATAACAAGAATCTACCAATTTTCTTACTTTAAAATCATGTATATCAACTTAAACCTACTTATAGTCAATTTTCACTACCATATTATTGCACACAACATAATTTTTGTTCACATACATCCTATACCTGCTGTCATCTCAAGACTACTGCTTACCATTAACTCACTATTATCATCAACCTCTTACCCAGTTGTTTTAATGGGTGATTTTAACATGAGTTATCACCCTTTTGTTTCAAAGTGGTTACATCCACTTGCAATACTATTAACAAATGCTGAAGGTTTCTTACCACCAACCTCCATCTCATTCTACAACCATCATCACACCCCACTTATTGATCTGTGCTTTTATTCACTTATGTTTCATCACTTAATTAAATTAACATTTAATCCCTCACCCTTTTCTGATCATTCTAGTCAAATGCTCAATCTAAATGCAATGCAAACATCAACAATTCAACTTCATAAAATAATAAGAATAATTCTTCTTGCACACACTTCTGAATTTTGTACTCTGAAACAGACATCATGTTATTTAAATTTAGTATTATGCAACTTGATCCAGTTCAATGGTACATTTTCGTTATCAACATTCTGTCATCTAATCATACCACCACCCTTAAGACTCCTAACTTTGGCTGATAAGTTACATAAAAGAATCACCATGAGTAAATATGCATCAGACACCTGTGCACAGATAAAAAGACTTACACAAATATATAATGACACCTGCAACACTCTAAAAGTGTACCTTGCCACAAAAGAGAAAAAAATCTGTTAAAGAAAACAACTCACCTGGACATAAGGGTACTACATTACATGGGTTCTGGGCTATTCTTCCACTGTCAGAGTTCCACAAACACTTGAAACCAAGGTGCCAACAAAGCTGGACATAATATGATAAAACCAATATACAAATAGTTCAAATAAAAATTGCTCTCACATTGTGCCTTCACACTACCTGAAGATCTCTTTGGCCAACAAAAGTTAGTTAAACAATTCCATGCTGACTGATTTCTTGCTTAAGCTAACCACAAATACTCTTGTTATTCAGGGCCACATGGAATCCCTTAATTTGTATTTTCACATCTCAGTTTACCACCATATATCTATGCAATTTAGCAAATTATCAATCACAAAGGTTGTTTAACATAAAAGATCAATATTCACTCTTCTTAGTTTTATTCAACAAAAAACAAGTTTCATTATTATCTAATCTATGACCAATCTCCATGGGCCCCTTGGTATTAAAATCCTGGAAAAAATTCTAAAAGATAAAATTGAACCATATCTCCTCCTTCTGTTATCACCAATGCAACATGCAAAAAAGGCTTTTCAATAGGCCAAGCTGCCCTCATTTTTTAACAATTGTAAATTCAGTTAGAGAGCAGAAAAAGTATGCACCAATGGCTGTTCAAATTGACATTGAGGCTGCTTTTGACTCAGTTCCTATTGAAATTTTAAATCACACTTGCAGACACCAAAATACCTCATTCTCTCTTATACCTACTAACCAACCTACACCTTAGTTATGAAATCCATATTCTTCACCTTCATTCTTTCCTCACTTCCTCACCAATCCATACCTCAAGTAAATACAACAAAGAAGTAAAATACCACACAATGTACTATATATAGCATGTATTGCAAACATGGATGACCTTACTGTTTTTCTTACCTCCCAAAAAAAAAAACTACCTACTCTGGGAGAAATAACGAATGCACTTTCAAATATAAACCCAAGATCAATATTAATAAAACATCAGCTTGGTTTCTTTATTCTGGCAAAATACATATGGAAATTTATTCTGGGTAAAACAACTAATTTTCTTGGATTTTCTTTTTACCTAGTGCTCTCTGGAATGAGACAAAAGTTCCAGAAAAAACTGAAAGATGATGCTGAAGACATAAGCAATTCTCTCTCCAAAACCTACCTCTCATCATATGCAAAAGTATGCCTTTTCAATCAGCTTGTAATTACAAAAATAACCAATTTCTCACAATCATAAATTTCACTAAATCTTTCACTTCATCCATTTACTCACTCTGCAGAAAGCTGTTATGGTGCAGAAAAATAGCCGTCATCTTTGTGAAATGACTTAGTCTTCCACCAACCAGAAATGGATTAGGTCTTCATTCAAATTTTCTATAAACAAAAAAGTATTAATCACCAGGCTGCACTGATAAGAAGTTTTCTAGCTCTCGACTGTATTCTTCTAATAACACTCATAGACTGACCACCAACTTTTCATGGATATTTGTCATTGCTCATAAACCAACTTTAAAGCATTTAGGTGTCTTTTTTGTTTTTCTAGGTATACCTATTGAAGCATTTATAATATGCTATACCCAGGTGTAATTACTGATCCTCAGTCACCAATGCCAAATGTGAACAACAGTTGTTTAATGCAGTGATTCAAAAATGGTTTTTGGAACCCAAATTTTTTTGACTTCCTCTTAGACTAAATCTTCATGCTCTACATACTTACTATTTTTTTTTAAATACCACAGGTTTAATACCAAAATTGATGTCCTATTTTTCTTTATGGCACAGGGAAGAAGAAATACAAAAGAACCTATTCTCCACCTGCACAGCTTTAACAAATACCATGCTCTACATACTTACTATTTTTTTTAAATACCACAGGTTTAATACCAAAATTGATGTCCTATTTTTCTTTATGGCACAGGGAAGAAGAAATACAAAAGAACCTATTCCCCACCTGCACAGCTTTAACAAATACCTGAGAAATTATGATTAACATAATCAGACAAAATAACATCACACTTAATAACCTAATAGGAACACTCAGTAAAGCCTGTGCAGAAACTTTTGTTTATATACTTTGTGGTGCATCAGATGTGCTTTCCGTCTTGGAAACAACACCAGAAGGCATTCAGCCACATTTTCAAGTGAGCTTCAACAACTGAAAGCCAGAGATAGCAAAATTGCACACCCATATATTTTTGCTGCTGTATGATCACTATTAAAAAAGACAGATCATAACCTCAAGCAGCCAAATGACTTTTGCTGTAAGAAGAACATTTTTTCCATTACATATCTCATTTTCATTTTTGAATAGTTTAATCAAAAGTATTTTAAACTGATGAACTAAACCTAGAGACAATGAAAATAGAACCATGAGCAAATACACAATTTTCAAGACTTACATTTATCAGATAACTGCCTATCAATTTATTTGCACAGTACCAATAATATATATCTGTTTGTTCTAAACCTATGTATTTTTTAACAATGTAACTTTTTATGAACAATAAAGTTTTATTTGAAACATAATAAAAAAAAAAAGGAAACAACAGAACTACATGATCAGGTAATTGGTAAATCATATGCAACTATCAGAAAAGCTCGCATGCAAGCAATTAGTTTTAAAAATAATCTGATTACAATAAATAATAAAAAAAATTCTGAGATTTAGAAAAACAAATATGAACAACATAAAACAACTAGATGGTGAACCAAGACCACCCCCACCCCTGGCGCACTGGACCGATGGTGACAAGAAACAATAAATGAGCACATCTGTCAGTTCACTACTGAATATTTATGTGACCTTGCAAGTCACCTATCACAGAAAATACATGACATCCAGGGTTTATAGCCAATTGCTATAGTCCCCTTCAACAAGAAACAAGTCCTCATATCAACACTATCCAACCTCCAACCCATCTCATTGGGACCACTTACAATTAAAATAATTAAAAAAGTACTCAAAGATAGTCTCGAAAGATATATTCTACCACTAATTTCACACAGTCAGTTTGCAAGGAAGCAATCATCAACTGCACAAGTTGCAATGAGACATACATTCTACCACTAATTTTACACAGTCAGTTTGCAAGGAAGCAATCATCAACTGCACAAGTTGCAACAATATTCAAAATGATTTTGAACTCAATTTGGGACTGGAAAAAGTATGCACCAATTGCAGTTCAACTTGATACAGAGGCAGCTTTTGACTCAGTTGACATTAATATATTAATTAGCATGCTAGCTGACACTACAATTCCATGAACTTATCTGTGCCTGCTAACAAACCTACTACCTAGCAGAGAAATCCATATCACACTCAATGGTAAAAATTCTCCATTCTTCATCCCCACACAATCCATATCCCAAGGCTGCCCATTCAGCTCATTGCTATTTACTTTTTACATCAACCCACTCATACTCAAAAATCCAGCAGAGTATCAAAGGCATCCAAATACCAGGCACATTCCAACATATAGCCTGCATTGCATATATGGATGACATCACAGTTTTCCTTCCACTTAGAGAGCAGATACCAATACTATAAAAAATACTTCAAGACTTCCAATCAACACACCACCTAAAATTTTATCAGAGCAAGACTGCTGCCTCATTGCTATACACCAGTAAGCCATAGACATCCAAGGTAAACCATCTGCTTTCCTCAGCTTTACTTTCTACATGGGGCAAACACAATGAAGCAAAAAATCCAGAACAAGTTAAAAGATGAAACAGAATGGATCACTGCTTCACTATCAAAAGCATACCTCTCAATATATGCTAAAGTACAAGTGTTCAATCAGCTGATAGTCACCAAGATTATCTATTATTCTCTTATAATTTCTATTCTCCAAAGTATTCACATCAAAAAATCTCTTCTTATTGCAATAAACTCCTATAGATTAAAAAGACAGTGTCTATATCTGCAAAATGCCTTAATCACTCGGCAGTACACAATGGTCTGGGGCTACACAACATAGATATTTTTCAAATATAGAAGACTGCAAACCTTATAATAACCACCCTCAGACATTTTCCAGAACTTCAATGTCTAATAAAATAATACATACAGACAAACCTCAACCTTCATATTGCTGTCTATCAACAGTTATAAACCAGTTTAAAAAAACACATACTCAAATATTACTGCAAACAACAACAAAATATTCATACTGGCATATCTATGCAATGGTATAACAGGGACATACACCAGATATTTCTACCCAGATGCTCGGAATAAAAATTGAAAGTTGCTTAAAAATTTTTAGAAATGGTCTTTGGAACCTAAGTTTTTTGATTTTTTTCTTAGACTAAATTGATATCCCTTGCCAACATCATATGCCATCAAGCAGAAGAAACTCACCAACATCTGTTTTACAACTGCTCATCATTAAACAATATTCAGCATGAAATAACTAATACATGAAGACAACCCTGCAGGATATATCAGCGCATTCTGCAGAACATTCTTCACTACAGTCCTCACAGCAACTTTCATGCTCTATGAATTTTGATGCATGTGATGCACATTCACTTTTGGCAGTAATACAAAGTGCATACATCAACATTTCACAACAAATTAGCACAATTAAAAAACTTAGACAATAAAATAAAACACCCAGACATTTTCACGGCCACTTGCTACTCATAAAACAATGATTAAACCTCTAACAATTTTGTCATTCCTCGAATCACTTAAAATACTCAAAAAAAGAGTGAAAAAAAATGGACATCACAAAATCCAAGAATCAATAGATGATAATAAAACATACAAAATGTTGCCAGCAAAAACATATCCCAGCTTACAAAAGCAATATCTAAAGACTAACAAATTATTACAAAGCATAAATGCAATATATATATATTATAACGATCGGAATGAAAGTGTAAGATCGAATCTAACCGCAAACTACGATATCTGCTCTACAAGGCACCATCTAGGCATTTAAACCTAGAAAAATTTATAGAGTAGGCAGATACGCGCTGTTAAGATTCCACTTTATTTAAATATTCCGATCGTTAGCCCAAGTCACTAGCTCAGCGGAGACGCAGAGATAAAAATCTATATCTTAATTTATATCTTAAATATCAATAAATAAAAGCCACTGCCAGGGATTAACACATAAAATATTTATTTATGCACATATAAAATAACATTTAAATTTTGAGGAATAAGTTTAACATTTTAGATTTTTATATTAACTTTTAATTTTACATTTAACTAAGTTTCAATGAGTTTAATAATTTATTTAGATAGTCAAGTATGAATAGACTACATAGATCTGCATTTGAAAAGAAAATATTCTTCCCTGATTTAACCTTAGGCAACAAATTTCGCAATCAACTGGCGCCAATCCATCTGATACATTCATGTATTCAATGTAGCATGATACGACAACACAAAATACTATACTGTCAGGAATAGACATCTGATCAGTAAGTAGATTAGAGAAGACATTGTCTCTCCACCAACAGGAATGTGACATCTGTTGGCGAGTAGAACAATAAACATAAAACTCCATAGGAATGGACTATGGTCCTTTGCCGTCTTACAAATCCATCCATAGGCAAACAGAGGGTGTGTGGTGTAGATCTATAATCCTGCCCATAGCGGATCTCATACTACATCTACTATTACACAAATATATCCAATCCATTGAACCAATTCAACTACGAAATGAATAACCTAAGATTACCCTCCCTTAATATAACTTTACAAAACTATATAGCCATTCACGCCTGACTTAAATTTAACATTTAAATACATTCGCACAGATTATTTTTATACAATTTGTTTTTAAAATGTTGAGTATAGATCGGCTGCGCAGATTCCACGGTCAAAAACATCCAAATTAAACACAATTGATCAAAATACAAAATCGTCGATAATGTCAATTGCAAAAAGGGAATACACAAGGCCCCGTGGCATTCATTGTAAGATGCCCGCATTAACATCGTTGACCTATATATTCCAATCAACCGTGAAAACTTCAACATAATCAACCGCTAACGAATCTATGCAACGTCTATACCCAACCTAAATTTCATGCATTTAAATAATCTTTACAATAAATAATTTATAAGAAAAAAAAAAATGGAAATGATTTTTATCAATCGGAAAACATATAAAATTAAACATTATTAATTTGATTTTAAACTTAAAAAAGTCAGATAGAAGTTCAGAAGCTTGAACGAAAGTTCTTAATTATTTTTCAATTTAGAGTTCAGGTCAATATAGCTTACGGTAGAAGAGTCCAGGTTTCTGCTTTTAATTCTCGCGATGCCTCCATTGGAAGATAATGTTCTGGAGATGGCAATAGCTGATTCAAGGTATCACAGTCTTTTCCTTTTTCTTTTAAATAGAGAGTGTGGTATGTGCGTCCTACCACAACTCTCAAACACACAATTCTGGAACTCCCCAAAAAACTGTATTTCCCTTTTTATATTAATCCACACGGATTCAATCAACAAAACATCTCTAATCCATCACTTTCGTGAGGGTCCGAGCCAAGGCTTAGTGCTTCCATTGGTCAAGCTAATTTCTCTTTTCTTCTCATCTATCTTTCATCAGATCATTTTAATTATACAAGAGCCCAAGACTAGCTTGCTTTTCAAACAATTTATAAACAATCATTTCCATTTACAGATTACAAGAATTAATTAATACCTGTTTTTATTTTTAAATCTTGTACTTTTTTTTTATAAAAAAGTACGTTCAAATACTTATTTGTTTTTTTTAAAAAAAATATTTTTAAAGTTTGGCATCTGTGCGAATATATATACGTTTAACAAACATTTTAATTTTAGTGTTTAGTTTTTTACTTTTATTTGCGAACTTTTAAGTTTTTATTTTAAATTAATGTAACAACATATTTATATATCGTTACAATATATATATATATATATATATATATATATATATATACCCACGCACCATATACATGCATCTTAATTATCCAAATATAAATAACATGACTGAGAAACAATTTAAAGAAAACCAATAGAATTAAATAAAAAAACTAACAGGGGCTACATAAATTTAGTATTACAACTTAGAGCAAACAATCCATTGCTCACCCAGTTTATATCTGTAAAGACTTACTTGTAAAAAACTTAGTTAGTCACAATATATATAATCGTCAGAAATATCAATGTAAACACATGTATACGGAAAGTATTAATGTAATCTGCTTTTCTAATCTGAATAAAGTCTCTTTTTGAAACATCATCATCATCATCATCATCATAATAATAATAATAATAATAATAATAATAATAACAACAACAATGACAACAACAAAACATATTTATGTAAGGCACATTATTTATGAAGCAAAATATAAATTTATAACACAAATTGACTTCTAAGTTCATATTTATCAAAAAATAAAAAGTTTACATGCTACATGAGCATATAGAATTATAGTCATAGATCAATTCATAGATCACATGACCATATCTCTTAAGCTTGTAAGTTATAAACAGTGAGGATTGCCAATTCCTCTACAAGCTTTATGATAAATGCTTAGCCAGAGCCAGCACTTAAAATATCTCTGTCAGGAATCCCTCCCCAAACCCCTGACCATGGTTTCATGCTTTGGCACTCCTCAGAGAGGTGTCAGGGTAGGTTCAGACACTAGATCTAAAAATACCAACCCAAAGCTAAGCACTTAGCTAAAAGTTATCTATTGAGTGGAAAATCTGAAATTTTCAGACATCTACATGTCTTCAAACCCAGTATCCAACTCAAATAGCTATACGGGACTGATAGATCTTCAGCCATACCATATATTAGTAGTCATAGCAATATAAAATTGCATAAGACTTTTGGCAGAGACTATAAATAGGCAAAATAAAAGTCATAGATCAATTCATAGATCACATGACCCTATCTCTTAAGCTTATAAGTTATAAACAGTGAGGATTGCCAATTTCTCTACAAGCTTTATGATAAATGCTTAGCCAGAGCCAGCACTTAAAATATCTCTGTAGATCACATGACCCTATCTCTTAAGCTTGTAAGTTATAAACAGTGATGATTGCCAATTCCTCTACAAGCTTTATGATAAATGCTTAGCCAGAGCCAGCACTTAAAATATCTCTGTCAGGAACCCCTCCCCAAACCCCTGACCATGGTTTCATGCTTTGGCACTCCTAAGAGAGGTGTCAGGGTAGGTTTAGACACTAGATCTAAAAATACCAAGCCAAAGCTAAGCACTTAGCTAAAAGTTATCTATTGAGTGGAAAATCTGAAATTTTCAGACATCTACATGTCTTCAAACCCAGCTATCCAACTCAAATAGCTATATGGGGCTAATAGATCTTCAGCCATACCATATATTAGTAGTCATAGCAATATAAAATTGCATAAGACTTTTGGCAGAGACTATAAATAGTCAAAATAAGAGTCAAAATAGATCAATTCATAGATCTCTTATTTTGACTACTTATAGTCTCTGCCAAAAGTCTTATGCAAATTTTTATTGCTATGACTACTAATATATGGTATGGTTGAAGATCTATCAGCCCCATATAGCTATTTGAGTTGAATAGCTGGGTTTGAAGACATGTAGATGTCTGAAAATTTCAGATTTTCCACTCAATAGATAACTTTTAGCTAAGTGCTTAGCTTTGGCTTGGTATTTTTAGATCTAGTGTCTGAACCTATCCTGACACCTCTCTGAGGAGTGCCAAAGCATGAAACCATGGTCAGGGGTTTGGGGAGGGGTTCCTGACAGAGATATTTTAAGTGCTGGCTCTGGCTAAGCATTTATCATAAAGCTTGTAGAGGAATTGGCAATCCTCACTGTTTATAACTTACAAGCTTAAGAGATAGGGTCATGTGATCTATGAATTGATCTATGACTCTTATTTTGACTATTTATAGTCTCTGCCAAAAGTCTTAATGCTATTTTATATTGCTATGACTACTAACATATGGTATGGCTGAAGATCTATCAGCCCCATATAGCTATTTGAGTTGGATAGCTGGATTTGAAGACATGTAGATGTCTGAAAATTTCAGATTTTCCACTCATTAGATAACTTTTAGCTAAGTGCTTAGTTTTGGGTTGGTATTTTTAGATCTAGTGTCTGAACCTACCCTGACACCTCTCTGAGGAGTGCCAAAGCACGAAACCATGGTCAGGGGTTTGGGGAGGGGTTCCTGACAGAGATATTTTAAATGCTGGCTCTGGCTAAGCATTTATCATAAAGCTTGTAGAGGAATTGGCAATCCTCACTGTTTATATAGAATTATAGTTTCAAAGACCCTAATCACATAATTTAGAATTAAATAGTAAACATATATAAATATTTTTTAAAAGATGTATGACAATATATTTTCTATATCTAAATAAATTTTCTTGCCATATTCTTAAACCTCATCCAAACATGAGTAAAATTTGGAACTCTTTAGACTACAAATAGTCTTAAAATTTTTTTCAAATATAGAATTACAATCAATATAATTAGTCATTCAGTTATTAGCTGATAAATAGTAAGAAGATTGGTTTCTTCTCATGTTTTTTTTCAGCTGTTAAGAAATTCCAAACAATGTGAGTATTTAATATTTGTTAAAATAAAAATATTTAAAATAAATAATAAAATAAAATAAATAATCTTTACTCTCTCTCTCTCTCTCTTCAGTAAATTTATTTATTTATTAGTTTTTACCTTTTAAAAAAATAATAAGAGAGATAAGTAGATAAAATTTTAAGTAATATGTATCATTTTTTTAAAAAAACAGCAAGAAGAAAAAATAAGGTTAAATGTTTTTGTTAAATAATGCTGTTGCAATTAATTAAAGTTGATTTTTCCTTCTCTTTTTATCTCTAAAGAAATTAAAGATGTTCTGTATAGTTAAAAAAATTATCCTGCTTTTTGATAATTTAAAGAAAATAATTACAGAGAATTTTTTTTTTCAAATGATTAGATTTTTTTAAAATTAACTAATTAAAAAAGAAGGGAAAGAATCAAATACATTCAATAGGTTAGGGTTTAATGCTGTCATTTTTTAAGATATTGTGGGATTAGTTGAATAAAAAGTTTATTCCAAAAAATTGATAAAGGGCAGGTAAAATATTAGTCCTCATTAATTAGTGAGTAACATTCATTTTTGACTTAGCTGTTGAAGAAATCAACAGTATCAGTCCAGCTGTTGCAAAGAGAAAAGCAGTAATAGTTTATCTTGATCCAGATATTAAAGTAAACAGCAGAAGCAGTTCAACTGTAAAGAGAACAGTGAAAAGTTAAGTTTTTAGTCTGAAGTAAGACTAACATCATGACTAATTTGGTGGAAAAAAATGTTTCTTAAAATGGATTTGAAAAAAATCATGTGCTAAGCTTTAGCTAAAAGTTAAGCATCACTAAACCAACATGCAGCCTTTTCACTAGAAGAACATATAGAAAAAAATATCCCTACGAAAAATCTGCAACAAGTCTTGTGTTTCATTGAAAAGCATGTATATCTCAGACTGTGCTAACCTGACTGCAAATTATTATATTGCAAAAAATAAATTCAGCCTATACTAATCTGACCTGAAAATCTGTGTTAATTTGTAAAAGGGAAAAAGTTAATGGAATAACATTTGATTATTTAATCTGAGCATTTGGAGAAACCAGAAAGGAAGGCTGATCTGGAAAGAAACTTAAAATTATAAGTTCAAAATAAGGACAAAAAGAAAAAAAAATATATGGTAAAAAATATTGTAATGTGTGCATCGATATTTGCAAATAATTTTTAATATAAATAATAATTGAGAATAATGAATAATTTTTTTTGTCAAAATATTTTTTATATAATATTGAAAATAATAGTCAAAATGTAAAAGAGTAGGAAGCCTTTCTATTCTTATAAAAAAAAGGAGATCATAGCTAGTCTTACAATTTTTTTTATGTTTTTCAACTTTAATTACTAAAAAGTGAAATAATTATGATTAGGCTAATTAATTTAATTAGTAAGAGTCAACAACAAATTAATTAACTTGCTATATGAAATTATATTTTTTATACAAATGTTTTAGATTTTGAATTATCATATTGTCATATCTTTATTGAATTTATAAATTTAATAGTTAATTGCATTAAATCATTGCATTAATGCCTTTATCCCTCAAACTATATGTTTTAAAAATTGGCAGTATATGTGACTTGCTTTCAACATAGTCATGATGCTTTAAGGTATTGGTAGCTTATCTCATAAAATTATTTAATGTTAATTTGATTAAGTTGATACATTTATATTTTCTCTTGTTCATTGTCATGTTCCCTAGAGTCTTTTTATCTTGAGCAATAAGTTATTTTAAATGTATGTGGGGAATATGTTTGTGTTTGGACACTTAGATAGTTCCTTGGATGATGCAAAAGTCAAGATCACTTTTAAAGTCAAATTCACTGCACTTTATTTTTTATAAAAAATAGAAATTAATTTATATTTTGGCTTATATACTCATGGTAGATATTAATCCCAGAATTTTTTTATTATGATTGATAAATTAGCAATAAAGTAAATACATGCAAATGACTGTTTTATATTATGCCCCAAGTTTGGCATTGGCTAGATAAATATCCTGCCTTTTGATGTTGAATCCCTTTTAGATCCAGTCACGACTGATGATTGTTGATTATTTATGTTTAATGCTGGTGCTGTATCATCATTATCATTATTATTATTGTTATTGTTGTTGATGGTGGTAGTGGTGCTGCTGCTGTTGTTATTATTATTGTTGTTATTATATTTCAACAATATACTTTATTGACAATTTTAATTGAGATGATTATAATATTATTTGGTATAATGATGATTATCTTCATATTTACCCCAATCATTTTTACCATTATGACAGGTATTTAGCTATTTCTAGCCAAAAAGTAGACCCAAATTAAATAATCCTTAAAATGTTCTCCATTCAATAGGTGACAAGTACAAGCTTTCTTTACTTCAAAGTAATCTGTATTTGTATGTACTTAAATAAAGGCCATCATTGAATGCCAATCTGAGTCCACAATCAGAGCATTTCTCATACCTTTCATCTTTGATTACCAACAGATACATTGGCTGGAAAATTTGCAGCCTCTTAAGTTTTGTCTATCATGATTGTAAATATCTATTTTTAAAAAATTAATTAACACACACATTCATTTGTTTAATTAAAAAAAAACTGATATTTTAATTAAGAACTACCAGGAAATTGGAAGAAAGATTGTAGTGTTTCTTGATCTTAAACTCGCAGGTAAAAAGCCAATAAACTCATGTTGCTGATTGATGCATGATGGATAGCAGCCGATCCATGTTTTTTTACTAGATAAATACTCGTATAATAATATCAGCTGCAACAAAAATTTATAGTGTGAACATTGGGAAGTTGTCTAACTCGGTTTCTTTACTATTCAAAGTAAAATCAAAGAATCTTTCAGTTAACAGCAAACTCCTTTCTCCAGCTATAATTACATATACATGTATTAATATATATATGCGTGTTATCATTAATTTGTTTATAATGAATCTAAGTACTAAATGCTATATTTTCTTTGGTTTCGGTATCGGTAAGAATGATAGGAGATAAATGTTTCTTGATCGATTCCAGCTAAGGAAAGTAAAACAAAATAAAACTTCTCAACTTGATCAATCTATCATATTCATCTCATGCACTTGCTTTAAGAATATTTATTTATTTTTACTAGGCACTATAATGAATTATTTCAAGAATTAGATGAAAATATTTTTAATAAATTTTTACTATTAAATTAAACATTTTAAATTACTAGTTTATCGTTAGCTTACTTTTAAAATAATCAATGAATCTGTTTTACGTGAAACTACTAACCCATATGTATATATGGATAAATAGAAAAAAAATTACAATACAGATATTTATTTACTCATATATATTAGTTATACGTGCTACATACACGAATAGGAAGAACACATGTATACACAGACACAAAAAGCGTAGTACAATAGTTACTTTTTCATGATAAAATTCTTCCGACGTGTTTACAAAATCTTTTTCAATTTTTTTTTTTTCAATCAGCTCGGCTAGTAACAACTTTTCTCTTGTAGATAACTTATGTTGTTTGCATTTCTGAGAACATTTGCCGACATCGATTATTAATGGTTCACCTAATATATCTGTTAAAAAGAAAAGCTGTGGAATGTTTTAAATGGCAAAACAACTTCGTAAATTTCTTTTAAATTATATTTCACTCCTATCAAATGTTTATATAATTTCGCAAGAACTATAGACATATATCTTATTGCAAGCACACACACATGTACATACAATATACATAATTGAAAAAACTTTACTAAAAACAATTATTACTAAAAACAAGCAAGTAGCTAGCTATATTAGCAAAGGCAATCATATGGTTAGTTGCACAATAAGTCATGTGATGCTGAAACACAAAGTGACCAGTTGAGTAGCACTATTACTGCACTTAACCCGTTGATTTCACTTTTTGAACACAATTTTTTTAAAGCTACATGATAATCTACTCTGTACTATAGTACAACAGATAAAATATTTTGCTAGTGAACAAAAAGTGTCGTCCAACTGCTATTGTTACAGAACTGTTATGATTTTTCACTCTAATATATTGATAATCATAATGAAAAACTATATAATTAATTGTTTGCTATGTGAAGTAGTTCTGTAATTAATAATGTAGTTATGTCCATTGCTGAAAAGGTTGATGATACTAAATTCTTGACAATTGTTATAGCTGCAATATTAATAATAATAATAATAAAAATCATTTCACATAATAAAACAATAGATTTTAATAATTACAAGAATAAAGCTGATTTTATATTACATAAAAGGGATCACAAAAAAATGAGAAATGTTTTCATAAAAAATAAAATCTATACAATTTACACTATTTATTATAAAAAAAAATATTACTGAAATTTCATGATATGTATGAAATTTTGCTGACCTGTTTAATCATGTATCAAACAAAGTAATTATAGAATCAGTAAAGAACAATTTCTTGCAGTAAAGAAGTGATTAAAGACATGAACTATTTATGTTAAATCATCAAGGAAAGACCTTCTTTTCAATGAAATGCATATTCTGATGAAAATTTATTTACATTGTTAGAAATTGCTAACATAACTTATGGATATTTTTTAAAATTCCAATAGCATGAACAAAATATGAGACTTGAATAAATTAAATATTTGAATGAAAAAAATGGTGGAGGAGAAAAAATATTATTTTTAACAAGATAATCTTTGGAACATTAAAAAAAAAAGATTTAAAAGATCGCACATATTTTTATAGCTTTAAAAAAAGTAAATAATGAAATATTGGCTTTTGTATATAAAAAATAGATGTTTTTTCTGCTCTTATTAAATATTCATTGAAATTTGTTTTATTTACTATTTATGATGTATAAGTCATTGTCAGAATATTTATATATGTTTCCTCCCTCCCTGTATCTTTTTTCATTTGGCTTCAATGTTATGGAACCTAAAAACAAAAGCAACTTTCTATTCTAGTGTCATCTGCCATACGCTTGAATAATTAATAATTATTATTGTATATAATTATCATGTTGGAATTAGGTCTATATAATTGATCAAGAAGGTTTACTTGAGTTCAAAACCTTAGGCTTATTTGAATTTTTAGACTTTTAGTTTGAATGATAAAATAAAGTAAAAGGTGATTTCTAGATGCCCAATTATATTACTCCCATCTTTGAATCCTAAGCCTTATTGATTAAGGCAAAAGCTGGAAATTGATCTAGAAATGGCAATTGAAAAATACATTATTACCATATATATTCATAGCATAGGTTTTCTCAAAAGACATATGTAGGTATGTATACATGTCTATAATATAAATGTACTAAAAATATTTTTTAAAAAAGCCATCAACAAAAATAATTAATAAAAAATAGATAAATTATGATTAGTAATTTTATAATAAAATTAATACTATTATTTTTTAAGACAAAAATAGCATTCTTTTTTTTTCTGAAGTTAAATAAAAAAAAAAAAGTAGAAATTGTTAAAGGCTAAATATCTTCAACTCTTTTATTTTTATATATTTAAAATGCTATCTTTTTGTGAATAGCCTTTTAAAAATTCTTTTTATAATGAAGTGGAAATATATAAATATTTGCGATTGTATTGAATTAGAATAAAAAGATTGCCTCCATTATTTCCTTATAATGTTTTAACAGCCAATGATGCCCTGAATGTTTGGCACAATTGGTAGAATATCTGACTTAGGATGAAAGGTTCCAGGATCAATTCTGGCACTCAAACTTCTTATGAATTCCTGAGTAATAAAACCATATGATTTTTTTTCTTTTACAGCCAATGATTATATTATGAAATAAAAAACTGAAATTAAACTCTCTTATTAAGTTTTAACTTTTTATTTAATATTTTTTTTGAAATCATGACTAACTAAAAACACAGATAGAGAGTACACTATTATATATATTTAGATGATACAGGTGATAGTGCAGTCCGAAAAAAATGATAATAACAATAAGATATAAACAAATTTATTGTTTTTCAATTAATAAATAACTTATTAAAACTAGCAAGATGTGGATAATTATTTATTTTCTTGAAGAACAAAAAAAAAAGAGAAGAAATTAAAAGATTGATAAATATTTTATAAGTTTCTGTTATTATGTTCAATAAAATAAATAATAAATAAAAATAATTATTATAAAATCATTATAAAGGAATTAAAATGTAAAAAAAATAATAATAGTATTTTTACAAATATGTTTTTAATTGGCACATTATAATTAATTAAACATATTTAATTGTTTCACAGATAAAAGAAAATAATGCAAAAAAAAAAAAAAACAATTAATTGGCAAAATATAACTATTAACTTGTTTATGTTTGGTTGTTTTTCTCTAATAAATGAAAGCAGAAAACAATAACAAGAAGCAATATAAAAAGAAAAAACAGAGAAATTGATTTAGGTTCTATGAAAGTCTCTTTCACAGATCCTTGCTAAGGTTTTCTTATTCTGTATAGACTGACAGACATTGTTTATATATATAATTTCATCACTTAATTGTTAATTGTCAGAAGATATAGAAGAGTAAAACCTAGAATCAGTGGATCAAGGTAGGAGCTTGATGAAAGTTTCAACTCAGCAGTTCCGGGCATTAATGCACAGCACCAAGCATTGATTAAGAGGGAATGTAAAAAAGTAAAAAGATTTGTGGGAAAATGTTTCAAAAACTTTTACTTTCTGTGATGATCATATTGTAAGGAACAATTACTAGAAGTATAATAAAGAATAATATCAGATAGGAATTCTGACAATATTTATTTTAAAACAAACATTTTTTTTTATTATATTAAATTATACAACCATCATTTGTAATTAATAATAACATTATGATCTGATGATTATTTGATTTACATGTAATAGAAATACATATGTGAAATTAATATATATACATAATACATAAATCTTAAAAGTAGCATAATGTGGGGTTTTTAATTTCATTGTGTATATATTTATATATTACCTGATAACATATATTCGAGTCATATAGAATAAAAAAGAAAAAGATATTCGAATCATTAAAATAAAAGTAATGCATTAATGAAGAATTAGAAGAAAAAAAATGATTAAAAAACTAAAATAAAGTCTAATGTGTATTATATTGTTTTACTTATTAAGAATAGTATTGCCATAATTTAATTAGAATCATTTTATTTATTAAACCTATTGTCAATTATTATTCATAAATAATAGAATTTGTATATTATGAGCTATTAATATATAAAGATTAAAATATGTCAGAGTTTCTTGTCTTCCTAAATAATTATACACTTAGTTCAAAGTATAAATGGGATAGAATATGCTTCTATAAGCTGAATGATACAACAACGTATATATTAAATTGGAATATATTATATCTTACATATACGATCTGATTGGCTAAACGCTTGAGAGGTTTGCACTCTCTCAGTTTGATTTCAATACTGACTGCGTTTGTAGAAATAAATATAGAATTGTATATAAAAATAACTCAGAAAAGTGACTCACATTTCGTCAGGCATGAAAGGAGTTTGATAAAAATATTGGCTATATACACACACATTACTAAACTTTTTTGTCATTAATAATAATATATATTATTATTATTATTATTATTATTATTATTATTATTATTATTATTATTATTATTATTATTATTATTATTATTATTATTATTATTATTAATAATATATATATATTATTATTATTATTATTATTATTAAATAACATAGCATTTTTAGATATATTATATAATTTAGATGGAAGAACATACCCTTCCACTTAAGCACTATGAATATACAGTACTCCACATCAATAGGTGTTTAAAAAAAATGGGTAGCTACTCATTCTTAAAGTCTACTATTAAATAAACCAACATGCATTGATAGTGCTGGAACAATCTAATTTAAAAGTGAGATTTTTAAATCAGCTTGTTATTTATAAAAGTTCGAATTATATATCTCAAGGCAGAGAAAACCTCTAAGATTTTTTAGTCTATACTGTATTTATCCTTCACTCCATCTCAACAAACTGATACACATGTCCACATACATGAAAAAAGATTAACAATCCCCAATATATGTATTTCATGTAAAACCTGGATATTGGTTGCTTGAGATGGAGTGGAGGACAAATATAGACTGAAAAATCATAATTTCAAATCCCTTTAATTAGATATATAAGAAACATTTATTATTATTGTAAATATAAATATAATTATTAAATAGACTACCATTTTTAGATATATATGTAATTTAAATGAGAAAAAAATACTCTTCCACTCATATGCTATAAATAGACAACAGATCATGTTAATAAATACTTTAACAAAAAGTATAGTGACTCATTGCTATGTTAAATAAACCAACATTTATTAACAACAGTTATGGAAATGGAGAGTGATCTAATTTAAAAACCAGATTTTTAAATCAGCTTATTACTTATAAAGATTTGAATTAAATATTCCAAATTAAACCTTTACAAATATTAAGTTAATTTAAAAATCTGACTTTTAAATTAGATCATGCTCCATTTCCAGCACTATGAATGAATGTTGGTTTACTTTAATAATGAGTGATTGACTATTCTTTTGAAACATTTTTTGATGTATAATGTTGTCTCCTCATAATGCATGAGTGGAATCATACCAATATTCAACTCCAGATGGCATTAATAGACATATATCCTAGAATATGAGAGTTTACTAGTGAGGATTTTAAGTATAATTGTCTACACAGCTAAACCCTTACTCACAGACATTTAAAATTGACTCTAGATTGCACAGAACAAAAATTCTTTAGAAATATCAATTGTCAGAACAGACTACAGTAAACAAATGCTAAAACAAATCTAATAATAAACAAAACAAATTTTAATAATACTTCAATCAAGTACACTGAAATTACCTTCTTATATATTGACATATTTTGTATTTGATAGCTTTTAAATATTAATACAAGATTTTATAATATAATGCTGTATCATCTCAGAAGAATTTTACTCTAATTATTTATATAATTTGGTTAGACATGTATTCTAAGATTAAGATGTGGTGCATGCATATATTTCACTTTTGCATAAAAAACAAGCAAAAGCAAACCTGTTTAAATTAACTAACATGCAGGCCATTACAAAATTCAGATCTGTATTCTATGAATTTGCTCCCACACAATTTTAAATGTAAAAGAACAATAAATAGCCTCTAATCAACCATATATAAAGTAAAATAAATTCATGGGGATAAATATCTCTAGATCAAAATCATCCACAAGTACTGTGCCGGTCAAAATATGCTTATCCATCTAACATGAGCTGGAACTCACAAAATGCACTTCAAACCCAGTCAAGCCCGAGATTTTGATCAGGGACCAGCCTGGATTCGAACCCACTCTCCAAGACCCAGGTCAAACACCTAATGGACAACATAACAATGATGGCACACGAGAATCAATTCTTAATCCGGCCCGCTAGCAAATCGGAGAAAACAATAAGACTCATGGACTTAAACATATATATAAACAACTTAAATACTAGACCTTCCAAAGATAAAATCTAATATAATTAGTTAATAGGGGTTTTACTAATGAAAAGCTATGGGCAATTAGTGAATTGGATTGATTTAATAATGAGACAGAAACTAAGATATAATGAATTATAAAATATATTTATTAACAAATTTCATATGTATCTTGATATAACATTATTTAGCACACAGGCATTTTATTTAT
Source organism: Epiperipatus broadwayi (assembly GCA_028023455.1). Classification (NCBI taxonomy): domain Eukaryota; kingdom Metazoa; phylum Onychophora; class Udeonychophora; order Euonychophora; family Peripatidae; genus Epiperipatus; species Epiperipatus broadwayi. Next base: position 1,351,769 of record JAQFVV010012475.1, on the reverse strand, counting down.
TAAGTGACATTACTCTAGGCCATTTAAACAATAATTGATATGTTGGCAAATAGATTTGTGGCCATTATTTAATGGAAACAAATATCACGCTATATAACTAATCACTACATTAACTTATTAGTTATGTTCTTTTATAATCAGTTCGAGTGGCTATTTTACATGAAATCAAACCAAGTCTGGAGTGAAGCTTAATAATACATCTAATTATAATAAATTTATATATTAAATATGGGCTTGTAAAGCATCCCAGATAACTTAAGATCGAATGGGTTTTCAAGAATGCTTCGGTTCAAATGCCGAAGATTGCATATTAGGGAGGACAGAGTTGGCTATAACGATTTTACTAATATGCTAGGCACAAGTAAAACATAATAATAAAGTGGCTCTGTGGATGGAAAAATAGTTTTTAGGGTTTTTGTGACCAACAATGGTTTACCCAATAACCGGTTGTCATGCTGCTAAAAGGGAACCTTTATTTGGTTCATAAGAAATGGGGGATTTACGTGCTAATCTGGCTCATAGCTCAGACTTCGCTACTGCACTACCCATAAAAGAGGAAGATGGGCTGGACTTACGGTGGCTCCATCTTATATATATAAAAAAAACAGCACAATGAGAAAATATTAATAAATTTCCCATCCACCAAGACTAAGAATATTATAAATTAATACTATACATCAAATGAACACTAGATCATCAGCTTGATCAAAAGAGCCAACTCTTCTGTAGCATGAGAAATACGATATGCTACTGACATCAATATATATATACAAACTTTACTTTATCACGTTCAATCTCTTTAGTTATCTATAACTACTAAACTTTTAAAAAGGGGAAAAGTATATTTAATAAGGGACTTACGAATACTTTACTAAAAAAATATACTTATGATTGCACTCCAGGCTAGTTTAATCTTTAGTTATATAATAATTAAAGGTTGAAAAACCACATTTTATATTTATATTAATTAATTTACTAAATAACAAAATAATAATGAGCAAAAGGGTCGCCATTATTTATAAATTTGGGTTTTGAAACAGCACGCGAAATGACGCTATAATAAAATAATAATACAAGGATTTTAAATTATATCTTTAGAAACATATTCTATAATTAAATGCACGCCATTTCAAAACATAGGCATAATTCATAATTATTAAAATAAGCAACAGAAAGGTAAATATACTGCAGTGATTAATTTATATAGCAAAATATTAATTAACAAAGAAATTTAACAAAAGCATTTCATTTATAGATTTCAAATACTATTTAGAGAGTTTACAATATTGAATTAATATAGAAATTTGCAAAAGTATTTCATTTTATAGAATTTAAATATTATTTGGAAAACAATTTAGAAAGGAGTTACAATAATATGGTTAGCTAACCTGATTTTGAAGAAATAATGATTGTTTTTGAAATTCACACAGAGCTTTGCTATTTTAGTAATATTACGACAGTTCTCCTGTAGATGGACTGGAGATATTCGAACTGGAATGAAGGTGAGTTCTTTTGCAGCTTGTAGCATCTTCAATTTAGTTGGGAGATGATTTTAAAATGGTGTTGGAATGAAATCAGGTCCCTTTTAGCAGCGTACGGCATCTTTCATTTGGTATAAGCTTGTTGGGTGTTGCTTCGGCATTGGATGTATTGAACTTCGGCGTTCCATCATGGGAACGGCAGCAAAATTTTGCCTGACTTTAGCTGGACATGGTAAAATTAAACAATTTATAACTTGGATAGTAATAGCTCTTCAAAAGCAAGATGGAGTATCTCTTCCCGCTTAAAATAAGGCCTATTTATACCTTTCCATCAAATCTTAACACCTTTTTGGAATTTCATTAGCCTCGGGACCAATTGACTTTTAATTAAACAAAATAATATAATTTAATTTCTACAAGATAACATCTCTGAGGTGTTATATTTAATTTACTTAAAATTATTAAAATATATAAATCATATAATTCGATTCAGATTTCACTAATTAAATTTCTTTTTAGGTGTTAAGAATGTTAACGCTTAGTAGAAGTAACGGTATTCTGATTTAATGATAAAGTCTTCTGTTGCAAACAAAAATCAATCAGTAAACTAGATTTTACTTTTTACCCAGGGTGCAGTCACTAATTGATATCTTGTTTACACAAAATTCTCATTTTTAATTACAAATGGATGATTTTTATTTTACTGAAATAAATAACTTTTAACATATTTGTTTTTACAATATTATTTGTTTATTAAAAAAAAGCAAATTTAAAGAAAATACTTTAGTTTCAATTATATATTTAAAACATTAAATCAGAAAAACGTTAACTATATTAAAGAAAACATTTTACATTATCTCTTTTTATTTAAACTTAAATATATATCATTCCAATGTTTAAATTATCCATCCACATACGAAATAATAGCGAATATAATTAAGAATTGACTGAAAATTAATAAAACATTTTACAATAATTTGTGAGTATTTCTACGCTATAATTTTATCAAACCTGTCTAATTATAGCATATTTTATGTTATTCTTCTCCTTCACTTTCTTTGCATATCTTCATATAATCATATATATTACTTATAATACTTCACTCATATACACTTTAATGCAAGTAATTTTCTTAACCTTTATTTTCTTACAGTTTTGACTGTCCAGCAGTCTTCGTCAGAGCTTAATCCTCCTCACAGTTTTAAACTTAATTAAAATTAATTAAGGTTAAAACTGTGAGGAGGATTTAGCTCTGACGAAGACTGCTGGACAGTCGAAACTATAAGAAAATAAAGAAGGTTAAGAAAATTACTTGCATTAAAGTGTATATGAGTGAAGTATTATAAGTAATATAGCATATTTTCGTATTTAAATGGATGATGCCATTTAAGCAGCCATTATAGCAAAGTTTTCCCACTCAACTTACATATAACATTTTTACATTTAACATTTTTACGTTTAAGATAGGTTCGAAACTAGTTCAGATGAGTAGGTCATTAGGTTGATGGTGAAACGGAAAGAGATTGGAAGGTTTATGTTTCATATCAGTAAACTTAGTAAAAAAAAAAAAATGACTTTACTTATATAAACACGGAGCTAAATTATGGCTTCTTTCAAAATATAAACTCATAGCCTAATCCTACGCTAAACTTATGATAATACATCATACTAGATTACACTATATAATAAATTTAATGCTTCTCACAATTATCAATACACATAATGAAATTATCAGTTATTAGTAAATATTTTAAACTTAAACAGATATATACCCAAACGAGTATACATCTTGGTCAAAATTATGGATATGTTTTTTTTATATATATAAAATATAATGTGTGTAATATATAAAGGGTATATAGATAAAAGATATGGATAAAATATAAAGTGTATAATATATAGTGTATATAGATAAAGTATAAAGTGTATAATATATATAAAAGGGTATCTAAATGAAGTATAAAGTGTATAATATATAAAGTGTATATAGATAAAATATAGAGTGTATAATATATAGAGTGTATATAGATAAAATATAAAGTGTATAATATATATGTATATAGGGTATATAAATGAAATATGAAGTGTACAATATATAAAGTGCATATAGATAAAATATAAAGTGTATAATATATATGTATACAGGTAAAATATAAAGTGTATAATATGTATAAAAGGGTATATAAGAAGATCAAGTCACTCACAAAAAAAACTAACAATTTAAATAGGATCTGGGGGTTGCTTAAGGAGTAACTCCATGCCAGGGTTGAAACAATATCCCGATAGATCATCATCATCATCATCAGTTGTCCAACCTTCATATTCTTCTTTCAACCTCACAGAAGATCGCTTAGGGTGCATTGCCAAACTTTGTGTGAATTCGCTGCCTTCATATGGTATCTCATTATGCAGCTCGAGATCCTTTTCTTCAAACCTGGGTCCCTGTTCTGCTACAGATAATTTACTAGTATTTTCTATAGTAGTTTCTTGGCATGGGGTGTCTAGATACTTTATATTATTAATATTACTCACATTTATTATTGCTTGTTGTACATTTTACATTATTTTCCTTTTCAGCAGTATTTTCTCTAGTAAGTGCTTTTCCCTCTCTTAAATTATTTTCAGTATCATCTTCAGTCTGGCCAATAACTTGCACTACCTCCTGTCTATTAAGTTTGTTAACTTGGCAATCACTAGCAAAGTTGCTTTCTTTGCTTTCCTTTTCTCTCTCTTCTTTCATTTCTGCTACATCTCTCAATTCTGGAATACATGCTGTGAGAATGTTTTCTTCTTTGGTAGCCATTTAATTTTTTTGTATGAAATTTTCTTTGATTTCATGTATTTCATTTCTGATTTCCTTTTGAGTCTCTTCATAGCCTTGAAATTTGTTGCCTAATTCTACACCTACTTCATAAACCTTATCTATCAAATTCTTTTCTTGACATTCTACCTTCTCTACTAAGGTCTTAACTTCTTTCATTATAACCCTATCTTGATTATTTTCCACTTGACTTGTCTGTAACCTTTCCTTGAATTCTCCCGTAACTTTATATTTATGCTGGCCACTGACTGATAGCCTAATTTCTTTGATTTGGGCATCAAATCTTTGGTCAATCTTCTGATCCCTTTGCTCCATTTTTTATTCCATTCCTCCATTTTCTGATCGCATTTTTTATGCCATTCCTCCGTATCCTGTCTACGCTGTCTCAGCAACCAGTTAAAATCCCAGCCTTCCTGCTTAATCTTCTCCATCGGTCTCTGTTCCGATATTTCTGTAACTAAATTCTCTGGCATAGCTACAGTTTTCTGTTATCTTGTATAATCCTTTCAAAATTATTATTTTTGCACTTAATAAATATTTGATTTTTAAAACTTTTATACTTTTAATACGGCTGTTTGCTGCTCTCCCCGTTCAAGAACGACTTATTCACTTCCATCCCAACTCTATGCCTAACTCACTAATATATCTATAAGCTTACACCTTCATCTTGATACCCGTCCAACATATAATGAATTTTAAAAAAATTTTGTCTCCCTACTTTTTATTTTATAAAATAAATAAAACTTTTTATTTAAAAAAAAATCCCTTCTTTTTTTTCTTTTTTTTTTTTTTAGCTTTAATAAAGTATACAAAAAAAAAATCCTTTTCTTTTTTTTTTCGTCTATATATCTAAAGTATAACATATATTTTAATATTAAAGATGACCTAATAAAAACTTAACTCACCCCCAGTCTCTTCTTCCAGCTGTTTTATATATATACTTAAATAGCTAATGCTTATGACCTAATTCCATTTACTCATCTGCACCAATTTCAAACCTTTTAACTTTTGATTAATTTGACCTTATTTTATATATAAATATTTCTTATTTATTTTAAACCACTCCAATTCATAAAAATACTTTGATAAAACAACGAGACCCCCCCTTTTCTTTTAATCTAAATTGCTTTTCTCTGTTCCCTAATGACAAATTTATAAAAGGATGACTTATAACTTAATCAATCATCCTCGGGTGCCAGTCACTAGTTAACAGGAAAGACACAAAATAAATTTAATAAATTTTTTGCTATATACACACAAAAGTCCATAACTCAGGGTATGTAGGTGTTTCTATCGAGGCCTCATTTGGGCGTCCAAACACGGAAAAAAAAAAACCTTATGTGCCGGTCAAAATATGCTTATCCATCTAACATGAGCTGGAACTCACAAAATGTACTTCAAACCCAGTCGAGCCCGAGATTTTGGTCAGGGACCAGCCTGGATTCGAACCCACTCTCCAAGCCCCAGGTCAAACACCTAATGGACAACATAACAATGATGGCACATGAGAATCAATTCTTAATCCGGCCTGCTAGCAAATCGAAGAAAACAATAAGACTCATGGACTTAAACATATATATAAACAACTTAAATACTAGACCTTCCAAAGATAAACTCTAATATAATTAGTTAATAGGGGTTTTACTAATGAAAAGCTATGGGCAATTAGTGAATTGGATTGATTTAATAATGAGACAGAAACTAAGAGATAATGAATTATAAAATATATTTATTAACAAATTTCATATCTATCTTGATATAACATTATTTAGCACACAGGCATTTTATTTATTAAGTGACATTACTCTAGGCCATTTAAACAATAATTGATATGTTGGCAAAAAGATTTGTGGCCATTATTTTATGGAAACAAATATCACGCTATACAACTAATCACTACATTAACTTATTAGTTATGTCCTTTTATAATCAGTTCGAGTGGCTATTTTACATGAAATCAAACCAAGTCTGGAGTGAAGCTTAATAATACATCTAATGATAATAAATTTATATATTAAATATGGGCTTGTAAAGCATCCCAGATAGCTTAAGATCGAACGGGTTTTCAAAAATGCTTCGGTTCAAATGCCGAAGATTGCATATTAGGGAGGACAGAGTTGGCTATAACGATTTTACTAATATGCTAGGCACAAGTAAAATATAATAATAAAGTGGCTCTGTGGATGGAAAAATAGTTTTTAGGGTTTTTGTGACCAACAACGGTTTACCCAATAACCGGTCGTCATGCTGCTAAAAGGGAACCTTTATTTGGTTCATAAGAAGTGGGTGACTTATGTGCTAATCTGGCCCATAGCTCAGACTTCACTACTGCACTACCCATAAAAGAGGAAGATGGGCTGGACTTACCGTGGCTCCATCTTATATATATATATATAAAAAAACAGCACAACGAGAAAATATTAATAAATTTCCCATCTGCCAAGCCGAAGTATATTATAAATTAATACTATACATCAAATGAACACTAGATCATCAGCTTGATCAAAAGAGCCAACTCTTCTGTAGCATGAGAAATACGATATGCTACTGACGGGAATATATATATATATATACAAACTTTACTTTATCCCGTTCAATCTCTTTAGTTATCTATAACTACTAAACTTTTAAAAAGGGGAAAAGTATATTTAATAAGGGACTTATGAATACTTTACTAAAAAAAATATACTTATGATTGCACTCCAGGCTAGTTTAATCTTTAGTTATATAATAATTAAAGGTTGCAAAGCCACATTTTATATTTATATTAATTAATTTACTAAATAACAAAATAATAACAAGCAAAAGGGTCACCATTATTTATAAATTTGGGTTTCAAAACAGTGCACTAAATGACGCTATAATAAAATAATAATACGAGGATTTTAAATTATATCTTTAGAAACATATTCTATAATTAAATGCATGCTGTTTCGAAACATAGGCATAATTCATAATTATTAAAATAAGCAACAGAAAGGTAAATATACTGCAGTGATTAATTTATATAGCAAAATATTAATTAACAAAGAAATTTAACAAAAGCATTTCATTTATAGATTTCAAATACTATTTAGAGAGTTTACAATATTGAATTAATATAGAAATTTGCAAAAGTATTTCATTTTATAGAATTTAAATATTATTTGGAAAAAAAATTAGAAAGTAGTTACAATAATATGGTTAGCTAACCTGATTTTGAAGAAATAATGATTGTTTTTGAAATTCACACAGAGCTTTGCTATTTTAGTAATATTATGACAGTTCTCCTGTAGATGGACTGGAGATATTAGAACTGGAATGAAGGTGAGTTCTTTTGCAGCTTGTAGCATCTTCAATTTAGTTGGGAGATGATTTTAAAATGGTGTTGGAATGAAAGCAGGTTCCTTTTAGTGGCGTACGGCATCTTTCATTTGGTATAAGCTTGTTGGGTGTTGCTTCGGCATTGGATGGATTGAACTTCAGCATTCCATCACAGGAACGGCAGCAAAATTTTGCCTGACTTTAGCTGGACATGGTAAAATTAAACAATTTATAACTTGGATAGTAATAGCTCTTCAAAAGCAAGATGGAGTATCTCTTCCCGCTTAAAATAAGGCCTATTTATACCTTTCCACCAAATCTTAACACCTTTTTGGAATTTCATTAGCCTTGGGACCAATTGAGTTTTAATTAAACAAAATAATATAATTTCTACAAGATAACATCTCCGAGGTGTTATATTTAATTTACTTAAAATTATTAAAATATATAAATCATATAATTCGATTCAGATTTCACTAATTAAATTCCTTTCTAGGTGTTATAGAATGTTAAAGCTTAGCAGAAGTAATGGTATTCTGATTTAATGATAAAGTCTTTTGTTGCAAACAAAAATCAATCAGTAAACTAGATTTTACTTTTTACCCAGGGTGCAGTCACTAATTGATATCTTGTTTACACAAAATTCTCATTTTTAATTACAAACGGATGATTTTTATTTTACTGAAATAAATAACTTTTAACATATTTGTTTTTACAATATTATTTGTTTATTAAAAAAAAGCAAATTTAAAGAAAATACTTTAGTTTCAATTATATATGTAAAACATTAAATCAGAAAACCGTTAACTATATTAAAGAAAACATTTTACATTATCTCTTTTTATTTAATCTTAAATATATATCATTCCAATGTTTAAATTATCCATCCACATACGAAATAATAGCAAATATAATTAAGAATTGACTGAAAATTAATAAAACATTTTATAATAATTTGTGAGCATTTCTACGCTATAATTTTATCAAACCTGTCTAATTATAGCGTATTTTCGTATTTAAATGGATGATGCCATTTAAGCGGCCATTATAGCAAAGTTTTCCCACTCGACTTACATATAACATTTTTACATTTAACATTTTTACATTTAAGATAGGTTTGAAACTAGTTCAGATAAGTAGGTCATTAGGTTGATGGTGAAATGGAAAGAGATTGGAAGGTTTACGTTTCAGTACCTCAGATGAAAGTAATATATCAAGGGAAAGCAAGTAAACATTATCAAAATTCAACTGTGGCAAATAAAATATCTACAGAATCACTACATAAAATGCATATATATATATATAAAATAAATAAAATGTCCATTAATTAAAAACAAAATTGTAATTATAATTGAAATAATAAATTTAATGGTTTACAAACTTTTTTTTTTTTTTAATTTAATGGCAGTTGAGGCAGGTTTAAGAAATTAACTGAAAGTACTTCTGCAGATTTAAGGATTGTTTGTAATAGTTTGTAAACCATTGAATTTATTATTTCAATTATAATATATATATATATATGTGTGTGTGTGTGTGTACCAATTATTAATTTCAGATGCATATGAGAAACAAAGTAAATAGGGCAAATTGCCTACAAATTTAAGCATAATAAAATCACTTTACAGAATTATTTAAATGATATGCGCACATTGTGTTAGAAACACACATATCTTGACTTATTTTAATTATTTTTGAATATCTTTAAAGACACACTTTTTTAAACCAAATTTTAATTATTTAAAATAAATAAATTTTTCTTATTCATTTTTCAAACTTTTTCATTAGGAAAAAGATTGATCTAAATTTTGATAATTAAAATCAAAAAAGTAATTTTAAAATTTTTTAGAAGGAAAAGTTTTTAACAAATCAGATTCTCTTTTATTTTTTGAATATTTAAAAATGTAAACTATTATATCCAACCAAATTCTAAAAGAAATAGTGTCTACACCTTTAAAATAAAAATATTTACCAAGATATACAAAAGTCAAACTATAAACTAAATCAAGTGTTATAAAGCATAAGTACTAAAAAGTACATTAACAAGAAAAGTAAACAAAATAAATACATAAAAGTATAGAAATTATATTAAGAATTGTCCAATAACTTTAAATATTATTGGCTGTTGGTAACAAAAGTTTAAAGGTTTATCAAATAATTCATAAAGCAAATAAACAGGTTACTTTAAGTCCAAAATATGACTGAGCAGATATTATTTTTTATGAAAATGAAATTATTTTTACATACATACAAAAAGAGAGCTCTTGGATGGTTTACTAGTAAATCATTTCATTTATGGGTTTAAATTTTAGTCATTATTGGGTTTGTTTTCTAGATAAGTGTGTCTTGAAAATGTGTTTTTTTACAGTTGAGAAGGGTATGTTTTCTTTACAATTTAACATATGTAAAAACAGTTGGTATACATTGGATGAAATTCAACAAGCATGCTGGAATGAAGTTATTTTGTAGTGATCAGCACTGCATCTTGATTCTTTTAGTTGCTTGTAAAGGTTTGGTATACTCTATGTTGAGCAGGAAAAAAGCAAAGTCCAAAAGACAAAATTATTTTTAAGTTGGCCTATTTATATCATTAACAACTTTGCAAAGCAGTTTTTTTAATTAACAAATCAGCAATTATTTTAATTATTCAGGTTTACAAAATTCTTTCATATATAAAAAAAATCAATAAAATTGTTTTGTTTTCAAAATTCTTTAATTAAACAAGCTAGTAAATTATTTTAATTATCCATGTTTACAAAATTTATTACATTTGTAACCAACATAATTATAGATGGCACTTAGCTACATTAATCCCTAAAATATGTTTAACTGAAATTTAAAATATTTCAAAACATGAAACAAAGCTTAAAAGAAATTGGTTTTCCAAGAATTTCCATTAATAATAATACAAGCTATTTGAGCAAAAATTTTTGGATTAGTATCTAATTAACCTTTGTTTCAATAATATAACTTTTAAAACAAATGTATTTGAAATAAATTTAAATTTTATCTTTTTAAAACTAAATTTAAAATTGATTTAATTTGATTTTAAGCACAGACCTTTATTGATGTGTGTGCATACATAATATAAACCTATATTTAAAAAAATTAATTTATGAAATCTGAATTTGATTTACAATTGCCAACTACTATATTTTTAAAATAAATTATAAGTTGAGATAGAATATTTATCCCAATATGTATATATTGCAATGGTAGAGAAGATAACACAATATGTTAATTGATTAAACATATGAGCACATATAGTAGAAAAAACAATATATACACTAGAACATAAATAAAAGTCAAAATCATTTATTTATCTATATGTACAAATATTTTTAATTCTTGAGTTTCATGTAAGGTTAGGGTATATGCCCTAACTAAATTCTTTTATTTATTGCATTTAATTTCATAAATCAGAAATTAAGTCCTAGGGAAGGATCATAATAGTTATTTTAATAAAATTAATACAGTCATGAGGAATTGCAAAATATCTAAGCATAATGATTTCTATGGGTGAGCTTCATTAATCCCAAGTTAAGTTATATAAATGGATGAACAAATGAGTACATTGAAATGAGAAACATTGGCATAGATAATTTAACAAACAAGAATTGAATCATAATAATTAAATTAATTAATTAATTAATTAATAAAAGTTTAAATATCTGAATAATATAGAGTTCATAATTTGTCTAATACATTATTCCCTAAAAACTCAGGGTTTTCTTAATATATCTACTATTTTCAGAAAAATAGTAAATTTGATCATTAATTGTTTCAAATAATTTTGTGCAGATCACAAGTGTATTACAGACCCAGAATTATACAAATAATAAGACAAGGTCAGGTATACTAAATTATACTTTTCAAATATTCCTCATTCAGATTGTATCTTATGCATGGTATATTGTTTGTGTACTTGTTTATTTATATACTTGGGCAGAAACATTAAATGATTATTTTAAAATATTTATTCCTCAAATATTTTCATTTAACCATTTAGTGTTGCAGAATAAAATATTTTTAATGATATCTTAGCATTTGCTTTATATATAAGGCAAATGCAATCATATGAGCATATTATGAATATCATATATGTAAGATATTGTTTTTGGTATAGTAAATTTCATATTAAAACTAATTTTCTTAATAGTTACTTTCATCTCTATAGTCTGTAAGGCCATGTTTAATTTAATACTAAACTATATTCTTTATTGATAAAATTAAAATATTTTGATAATAAAATACAGTACATCAATCCAACTAACATCAAATGTTGAATAATTACAAAAAGTATCACCAGGAGAACAAAGCAAATATCATCCTGTATGAAGGTGAAAAATCATTGCAAATGCAGGATCACAATAACTGTAAAAATATTAGATCACAACGTTTATCTCAACTATAAATTTTCAGAATGATTGTGGAATGAATTAAAGTATATGATAGTAAGTCAATGTACTTATGCACATTCCACTAGCAATTTCATATATTCATTTTAATAATAATAATAAATGCTAATACAAATAATGAATTTATTGTACAAAAAATAATAAATCAGGCTAATCAATTATTGTTGCTTTAAATAAATAAAATGTCAATGAAATATATATATATAGACATATAAAATGTACTTCTGTTATTTACAATTGATTTTAGAACAAAAGTGAATGTAACACTAGTATTCATTCTAATATAGAATAAAAATAAAAGACATTTTAAAAATTCAGCAGTGTATTCCTTTAGAAAACAAAATTTACACTATTTTAATTTATTGGATCTGCAATGAAAAACGAGGAGAGGCAAGCTGTCCTTCATTAATTATATTCTCAAGGAAATGTAAAGATAACTTAAGTTTTGAACATATCTATCTCATAGCTGATTTATAAATATCTAATTATCTATATAATTAAATAAAACAACTGTAAATCTGGATTAAGATGATTTAATTTATCTTCTTAACTGATAATACTGAGTATTATTTACTGATTATGTTGGGCCCAAAAAATGAAGAAAATCAGACAAAAAACGGGCATGAACAATTAAAAAAAAATTAATACAAAAAGGGATAAAGTGTTCGGTTAATTTCATTTTTTATAATAATAAAAATATTTTTGTTATTGTTTGTCATACACTCTCTTTAATCATAAAAAAAACGGAGCCGAATCTCAGGATAGTGTGAAAAAATTAAAGAAAAAAACAAACAATCATATTCATTTTTTTGGTACAAGTATTTACTTTATACTGATGATATTATCAACATTAATTAGTACAAAAAAGTGCAAATATAAGTATACTTAATACATTTTGAAGTCGTGTGCATATAACAAATAATCAGTGAACCATTGTTATTACTTCTATAGTAAATAAATTCACATTTGTTGAAGTTGAACAGATGTATTTTATTATTAAAACCTTTTGATTTGATTAATGAAGAATATAGTTTAGCATTGTATTAGACATGATCTTATAAAATAAATAGCAGTAATTTATTAATAAATTATGTTATGTATATGATATTTATAATGAGCTTATCAGATTAGTCCCTGGGCAGGTGTGTCTGCATTTGTTTTATATAAGATTTGAAATACTAGGCACTTTTAAACCTGGAGCCTAATTGTAAATATAGGAGATTTAAACTCAGACTTTCAAGCCCCTTCACCATCCACTACATCATACTTCTGATACCCATGACCACACACATGCAGAAAGATAAATAATCACCAATATATGTATTTCATGCTTCTCATCAATTGGTCCAGATTACTATCTCCCACACATATATATAATCAGTACTCAGTTTATATTAAGATAACAAATCCTTACACTTTAAAGGGCAGACTTCAACCTACTCCAACCTCCAACTCTTCAAACATCCATACCACTGGAAATCTGATGGTAGAAGTCCCAAATCCCATGCTGATGCCAGCATTGTTGTCATGCCCATGTTGACCTAAAATCACTCTGACCCTTCATGTATTTAAATGGATACTGTCCTTTACATGAGGGTCAGGGTGACTTCAGGTCAACATGGACATGACAACAATATTGGCATCAGCATGGGATTTGGGAATTCTATCATCAGATTTTCAATGGTATGGATGTTTGAAGAGTTGGAGGTTGGGGTAGGTTGAAGCCTGCCCATTAAAGTGTACGTATTTGCTATCTTAATGTAAACTGAGCACTGATTATATATATATGTATGGGAGATGGTAATCTGGATCAACTGATGAGTGCTGGTTTAGCATGAAATATGTATATTGGTGATTATTTATCCTTTCTGTATGTGTGTGGTCATGTGTATCAGTAGTATGAGATAGTGTGAATGGTGAAGGGGCTTGAAAGTCTGAGTTTAAACCCCTATTTTGTTTTATATGTAAAGTAAATGCTCCGATATCATTTTAAAAAATTTCTGCAATGCTAATGTTTTAGGACAAAAATATCTGAGGAATAAATATTTTTTTAATAATTATTTAATATCTCTGTCAAATTCATAAATAAAAATACTCTCAAATAACATTTATCATACTCAACATGAATGAGAAATAACTGAAAAGTATAATTTGATATATATGATTTGTCTTATAACATATTTATATGTGTAAATCTGGAATATTCATACATTTCTGATCTATATAAAAGTATTTAAAACATTTAATTATTATATTTTTTTAATTCTCTGAAAATAGGAAAAATTAATGAAACCTTAAGTTTATAGCAAACAATGCAATAGGCAGATTGTTATTTGTACATCTATAAGTATTTAGTCATTTATTTCTTTATGTATTTAATCATTATGATGCGATTAGTTTTTTGTTTCATTACTTATATTTGTGTTAATAAGGTCATTGTTCATTTATTTGATAGTTCTCTTTTTAATTCACTCATTTTTCACTCATTTATGATTCTTAGTTTGGAGTTAATCAAGCAGTAGCAATCATTATGGCTAGATATTCTGAAATGTATCAGGACTTATTAATTTTACTAATATAACAATTAGAATTCACTATTAGGATTTAATTTTTTTGATGTGTTGGCCACAATGGTCTTAAACATAATAGATAGAAGGATTTAGTACATATTATATCCTAATTTACAGGGAGCTCAAGAATATCTTTTTATTTATGCTTTAGTCTATATGTTAATTTCTTTATTGTAACTTCTATCACTTAAGTTACATATGACATAGAAATAAATACAAAAATGTTATTGTGTATTTTAAAACTTCATAAAAGTTATTATTTTATTTATTTTTAAAATAAATCATCATGTACTGACAAATTCGAAAAATAACGTGTAAAAAATGAAAAATGTTTTTATTTTTAAGATAAACATTTCAAAATAATTTTAATTATTTAAAAAATATTAAGTATTAATATAAAAAAAAATAGAATGAAGGCAAGCTAATTGAAATAATTCAATCCGTGCTATGGAAATTGGTGGATTGTCAGACAAAAAAAAGAAAACAGCTTATTTTCTGCTACAAAATTTGTAGAGATCAGTTTTGTTTTTCTTTTTGCTGTTTATAAATTAGAAGTTGTGAAAATGATTTGAATTATTGAATACTCATATATAATAATGGAGTAAAAATTTACTTGGAGTGCAACTTCATCTTTCCGAAAATGTAGCTTTCTTCATCATTGGATCTTATTAGCAGATGCTATAACAAAACTGGATAAAGACATAAATAAATTTAAGAGTCAACTATGGATTACAAAAAGAAATCACTGGAAAAAAAAAAGTATTTAAATATATTAGACATCTCTGATTTCCTTAATTATAAAGCACAACTACCAAATGGGAACTTATTATTTCCAGAAAAATCTTTAAGTTAAATTATTTATAAATTTATACATGAAACTATGAGGATATGTTCATTATGATCAGAGATATATTGTTAAATTGACATTATTGTTTAAAAATGTTGAACTCAACAGAAAACTAAAAAGAAAAGAAATTTGGTAAGCATTTTTAGAATGATTTTTAATTGAATAAATAATAATTTGAATTACCACATCAAAAGAAAGTTCATTTTGCAAAATATTAGTTTTTCTGTTAAAGTAAAAATATTGATATATTTTTTTGTCTTTTGGTTATATAAATAAGTCCAGAAATATAATAGAATGTAGACATTAAATTATTTTCTGTCATGTATAATACTTAATTGGTTGATTATGTAAATATAAAAGTTATATTGTTTATATTCTATTGTTGTTGTATTAAATAAATTTATTATTACAATTAAGGATAGTTTCTCATTAAATTTTTTCATCTGACATTCAAATCTATTATTTTCATATTTACATTAAAATAGTTTATAAATGTGGAGTGGATAATTATCAGGAAATATAACTGGATCTGTATGAAGGCACGTACTTGATGTAGTTTCAGTCTCTAAGGAAATATTTTTGTTATAGTCACTCCATCTTATTCACATTTGTCCACTGGTCATTATTAGTGAATAGATAATCATTTTTCCTAGATCAGCATTTTATATCTTCCAAGTGATTTCATTACATTATATATATATAAATACTTGTGCATTTAATCAATTGATGTTTTGTCTCATTCTCCCCACCATTACAATATTTATAAACTATAAAATGAAATAAAACAACGAGAACATTAAATATGTTCTTACCAAACATTATGCCATTTGTGTATTTAATATAATTATTTTTATTAATTTTAACAATAATATAAATAAATACCAACTACTAAAAATGAAGCATTCTTCCTAATATGTATATATGAAGATTATTTCAGAAATAATATCATATAAAAAGTATATATACAATTATTTTTTCTTATATAAATTAGTTTTTTTGGATTTCTTAATACAATTGTTTTATTTTTGTTCCTTTATAAATTAATATTTTCAATATAATTAAATTAATATGTTCCTATTAATTTAAATATATTGAAAACAATTTTGCAATAGAAATAAAAATAATTATATCAAGAAAAATAAAAAAAACTAATCATCTAATCAAAAAAATATGTAATAAAATTTGTTAGGTCATATATAAAAAATTATCTAATATTTGGTAATAATAATTAATATTCTCATTGTTTTATTTTATTTTATTATTTTATTGAATACATGTGTAGGAATGTCTGAAGATTTGTAATAATGGCATTTTTCTTGTAGTTATATGTTGAACTATTTTCATTATTAGTTAAATTGTTGTGCTTTTATAAAAACTAAAACGTTATTTATACTTTCTTAAATATATTCATCTGATAGTGATAATATTGATTATGTATATATATTATAGTTTCAGATTATAATGGTTAATAATGAACAATAATAATATTTATATATAATTGATAATAATACTAAAAAAGGACATGTAAACAATCAGATCTCAAATCAATCAGTATATCATTCACATATTAAAAATTTATTAAATAATAACTATTCATCAGTATAAAAATATCAGATAATCCTCCCTCACTACATATATATTTCAAGGAAACATCCTTTCATTAGATGAGCACGAATAGGTTAAACATTATATATGTATATAAAATTGAATATAAATAGATTCAATTTTTAAAATCAAACAAATCACGATTGTGATATATAAATGTCAAATTAAATTAGAATTTCTGGTTTGGAGATTTAGATATTTTAAGTCTTTTAAGCTTAAAATATAAATATACAATACATGTATTTAATTATTATATAATTTTATTACTTTGTATTCTTTTCAACAACTACGTGACTCCACTATTATTAGGCAGTAAAGTCCTTTCCATGTACTGGATTGTTGAACGTGGATTATTTCACAGGCTTTCTCAGGTGTAGGCTGTAAAATATATTTCTTTGGAAGCTTATCAGCTGTGATTTGACATTATATACACCTTTAATATGCAGTTTGAGGTTTTTCTTTATTCCTGGTCACTATATATAGCTGTATGCCAGGATCTTTACTCTATTTCCAGATGACCTTGATGTAATAGTCCAAGTATCTTATCACAGCCATAGGTGGGTATTAGTACTTTCTCATTCATAAATTTATATCATTTATTTAAGTACAGTCTTTTGCATACTTTCTGCAGCCCTTTATCTAAGTAGGAAGAGCATCTAGTGGGCCATTTGCTCCCTATTCAATTTTTTAGGGTTTTGTAGCCAGGTTCTATATTAGTTGCCTCTGCTATGTATAACTATTCATAGTTTTTGATGCTAGCTGATCAATGTAAGTTGCACAGGTATCCTAGGTGATTCAATTTTATCTGAGCAGCTACATAATTCATCTATTCATGATATACTTTTACCCATCTCTAGTCGTGCCCTGATAAAAATTTAGCCAATGAATGACTTGGGTGGTCAAGAACTGTTTTATCTTTCACAAGTATTCCCAATTAGGGGTTTGTGATCAGTGATGATCTTAAATGTTTATCCATAGAAGCATTCATGGAACTTTATTATTCCAAATAATATAGCGAGTGCTTCTTTATGCAAATGAGTGTAGTTTCTCTCAATTGGCATTAGTGTTCAGGTTTAGGCTATAAAATGATCATCAAATTTTGATGAATGTCATAGCACAGCTCTAAGTTTACATTCTGATGCATCTGTTGTTATAATTTCTTTTTGGCATAATGAAGATATTAGTAAGGCTTTGGTTTGTTCAAATGCTTTTTCTTGATTGAATCCCCAGATCCATATTTGATTTTTCTTTAACAGGTTATGTAAGGAGTGGGCAATGCAAGCCTTACTCTTAAAGAAAGTTTCAAAGTAATTTAGTAGTCTAAGGATTGCATGGAGTTCCTTAAGGTTTTTCAGGCGTGATATTTCATTTACACCCTTCACTTTCTCTGGTGTGGGTATCTTCCCTTGTTTACAGATAAGGTGTCCAAGGAACTTAAACTCTTTAATATTCAAAATACATTTATCAAGATTTAATCTGGTTCCAAATCTTTTAAATAGTTTTCAGATTTTCATTACTTGGTATTTTGTTGGAGTTTTCCATAATTAATATTTTATCAAAGTAAGAGATGACTCCATTCATATCTCACTTTGGCCTGGAATATATTTGGGGCCATGATAATTCGAAAGGGTAGCTTATTATAGTTGAATAGTCTTCTGTGGGTTGTGATTGTCATCTTGACTAGTTTCTCAGTAATAGGTATCTTATGGAATGCATTGTCCAAATCTAGTTTGGAAAAATCATTTGGGACTGGATATTTACTTTCTATTTACAGTGATACAGTAATCACCACAAATTCTTATTTTCCATATCCTCCTTCAACTATTACTATAGAAGATAGCCCATTCTGCATTCCCAACTGATTTCAGAATTCTTTGTTCTGTCAGTTCATCTAGCTTTTCTTCTATCTTTCTTTGTTGGTCTAATGGCACTTTTTGAAGTTTTGTAGTAATAATTTTTGCCCTCCTCACTTAATTCCATACAATAGGTGTATTTTGTTGTTGTTTTTTGTTTTCTTTTTGAATAGATCCGAACAGTCAATTTTAACTTCTGATTTTATGTTAATCTTTTTAATGATACATATCCTATGCCTAAAGGTGTAAACTATCCACCATCTATGTTCAAGTTAATTTTGCCATTTATTACATACAGTGGTAGTATTTTTTTTTTACCCATTCTAGTTTCTATTCCTATTTTTGTGATTTCTTGTTTTTTATGGAATTTTTGTTTGCATCTCAGGCCTTAATGTGAGTTTACTCTAGTTTTGGGGAAAATTTTGGGTTCTTGGTTAAATTTTTCCTATCTGTGACTTTCATCAATGACCCCCTTGCCTCACTATTAATTTTGATGGTTATCATTTTGCTGTTTAGTTTTATTTTTAGCATAATCTGATGCTATTTTTACTTTACATATATTACAGATAAAGTTTCTACTCAGCTTCTTATCTGTATGGTGGTACCTTCTTTTAGGGTTATTGTCATTTCACTACAAGTTTCACATTTTTGCTTATTGCAATAATGGGTTTTGTGATTCATTTTTCTGCATCAAAAGCATTTTACTCGTTAGTCTGTTTTGGGTTCAACTCCCAACATTTTATAAATCATGGCTTGAAATGGTTCTGGTTTTGTAAAACTTCTGATTCCTCATTTGATCAAGCAGGAATTCATGAGCTGTTCAAAGTCTAATTACTTCTTCATAGGCTAGGTATTTTAAAGTTAATAATATTTGTCTAAATTGCCCATATAAAAGTTGCTCAAGGAGAGTTTCCTCTAAGTATTTGCCAGAAAAGTATGGTTTTGCTATCTCTCTTAGGCCCTCTCTCTTAGGCCCATATGATAATCTTTTATTTTTTTCTTTTTTCCCTTGCCTTCTTCCACTAAAATATAATTGAGCAATAAACTTGCATGGTTGAGGGTTGAAATATTTAGCTTTGTAGATTAGTTGTAATTATTTTGGTAAACATTTTGCATAGAACAGATAAAGGACTGCTAGATCTGTAATCTCTAATATCTTCTTTATCACTTTTTTTAAATATTTATATTAATACTGTATTCTTCCAAACATCTGGTACATCTTTATCATTTAGACATTTGGTATATAACTTTCCCAAAAATGTTTCTATTTATTCACCTACTTCTTTTAAGATATCGATTATAATTCCATCATTACCTGGAGTTTTTTCCCTCAAAATTTAATTGCATGGTTCACTTCTTCATTTAAAGTCCTGAGCAATTCAGAAGATATAGTAGTTGTGAGAGGTGAGAAAATCATAAACATAACCAAAAATTTTAATAGAAGTTATAATTTTATGTTGCCAGTGGCATCTGAAGACTTTTTAGAATCTAATTATTACTGGTGTAATTAAGAAACTAAAAAGTAACTTTATCATTGTTATGAAAAAGTAAAAGAAAAAAAAATTTTTTAATTCGTTTTATTTCAATGTTCTATATAAATAATGTAATGTAAATTTGTTGTGAAAAAAGATCATGCCTGCTTCTTTATAGGTATTTTGGAATGTGCTCTAGAGTACAAAAAGACTCTGGCCTAGATGGTTAGAGCAATTCAGTATTTGTGAATTTAAAGATTTGTGGTGCAATTTTCACGCTAGTATTATCACTAGTCAGATCAGTAACATTTGAAGAAGAGGGAAGAATAAATATCACTTGAAACATTGTATTATATGTTAATCTGTTTTATTAATAACAGGTGAATGTATTTGAACAGTTTAAATAAAGTTTGAATTTTTCTAAAATTTAACAAATAATATTACATAGTGAAAATAATCTAACATAATTACAATAAATTTGCTTATTATATAAAAAAAGATAATTTATTATTTGTTAAGAAGCATTTAGTTATGTTGATATAATTGTTAATGTTCTATAATTAATAAAGTAAATCTTATAGTATATATATTATATATAGGAAGCACAGACTTTCACATGCCCATCACTCTCCACTCTATTTCATAACACTGATACACTTGACCACATATATGTCAAAAAGATAAATAATCTTCAATATACATATTTCATGATAAACCAGCAATCATCAGTTGGTCCAGATTACCATCTCTACACATATATGCTATAAGTGCTCAGATATATATTAAGATAGGCAATCTTCATACTTTAATGGACAGTTCAATCTACTCCACACCTCAACTCTTCAACCATGCATCCAATTGAAAATCTGATGATGGAATCCTCAAATGCCACCCTGAGGCTGGGATTTTTGTCACACCCATGTTGACCTAAAGTCAGTCTGACCCCTCATGTACAGGACATAATCCATTTAATACATATCCAAGGGATGGGCAGACATCTCTACTATGTAATAACTGAAACACAGGTTTATTATATATCTGTGTCTATATATGTAATATATAGGGCATATGAGCACAGATTTTCACATGACCCATCACTCTCCACTCTATCTTATAATACTGATACCCTTGAAAACATATATGGTATCTTAAGAGATAACTGCAAATAAAACAATTATATGTGTGAAAAATCAAACTTAAATTAAAAGTAATTTTAAAGGATAATGGGATCTGCTATTATGATGTTTTACTGCAAATAAATTATTATAACCATATTTTTCCACACTAAATTGAGATTTGTATAACAAAATCTAATATTCGTATGACTACCATATCTTATGCTTGCTCTTAACTATTATTAAAACAGGCAAAACTCTCTATACGTATTGCCACTCAGTGCAAGCCAGAAAAATCAGTGGCGATATGTATAGAGAGTTTTGCCTGTTTTTAAAATCTAATATTTTTATGAAATCATATTTGTTGTTTTCTAAGGCATAAATTAGAAAGTTAGCTAACTTTCTGTTTATTTTTAAAATCAGAAATTTAATTAGCTTAACTATTTATTTGAACCTTTAGCAGTGAAAATATACTGTAATTATTATTGCTTTTTTTTTTTCAATTCTTCTTCTGCATGTATATAATAAATAAGACTGAAAATATGAGTTAGAAAATTGATTACACACAATATTTCAATTTAAAAAACAAAATTAAAAAGTTAATAAAAAAAATTTTAAGCTAGAAAATGAAATTCACTTTCATTAATGTAAGGTTGTTCTTATTTTATTTAGAATAAAAATTTTACTTTTTATTATAAGGCAAAAGTTGTAATTAGAAATTTATTTAACGGACATTGATTACGTAAGTAATATTTATTAAGGCAATAAACGTAAAGCATGTGCGGTTGAAAATGCGAAGGTTGGGACCTCTACAGGTCTTAACCACAAGCTTATGCATTGGAAGAAAAAGCAGAAATAGAATGTAGTACAAGAAAAAATAATTCCCATACAACGAAACAGAAAGTTGGCAAAAATATGACTAAATTCATTATCTATGAATTTTATGAGGATATGTTTATGTTTTATTTTATGATTTTCAAAGTTTTAATTCAATTTTCACCAAAATTAAACTACACAAAATGTAAAGCAATTAATTTTATATATTTTTACATTCATATTATTGATTTTGTAATATATTTTCTTGGTTTAAATTGTTGTTTTGAATGGTAACATTGCTCTGGGATGTGGTTCTAGAATGAATTATGCTTGAATAGATAAATTTTAACGTTAAGCTACAAAGAATTGATGATATATCAAATAACTTTCTGCAATCAATTAGTTTTTTATTGCAAAACCTACCGTACATTAACTTGATAGTTTCCAAAATCTTTATATCTATTCTCTTATATCTGCAAGCATACAAATCAAAAAATCTTTAAAATGCATTTTCTATGAGCTAAGTGGTTTATTGGAATCTACTTCTCAATATATGTAAATTATTATTTCTAATTAATTTTATTGCTATAATATATTTTGATTACATTATGTATGAAATTATACTATCTAATGAGTGAAATAGCCAGTATTTGATCTTTTTATTTTCTATTACAATATATATGTTTCACTCGATGTTGTCTTCTTATATACATTTCTACTGAACTGAATTATATACACATAATCAAATTAATAGACAACAACTTATTATAATGCTTTTATTTTCATTTAATCAACTTTCATTCAAAAATAAACCTTGTCAAGATGTTACATTGTATCCATATGTCATGTAATTTAATATCCTCATCCTATCAATCCATCTATCCTAAAAAAAATTATATTTTTATAACTTCCAATTTTTATTCAGTGACCATTTTTCTCCAAATTTTAATGATCCTTGTAGTAAATTCATACATTTCTCTTTATTTTCCTGTATGTATATTGACAGATTGGTCCATGGCACATAATGTGGTGTATGTGCATGTATATATAACTTTAAAAAGAAAAAGTAAAAATACATGCAAACAAATGCATGTTTACAGTTATTTGGAAATAAATATTAAATAATATTAAATGACAGTTTCCCAGTACTCTAAATTATTTAAATTCAAACATCAAAAATTAAATACATCATCTACCATAAATCTACATTTTGTTTGTTAAAAAAAATTGAGCATCAAATAATATAATACTTAGATGTAAAAAGAGTGAGAATGTATTTGTAAGTTAATTAGTAAAAATCAACTAAATGGGTTATAATTACATGATTACCATCTCTTATACTAGCACATAACTGTTATTAAACAGGCAAAACTCTCCCCACAGTAGTGCCACCCTGTTCCAACCAGAGTAATTAATGGATGCCAGAAGGCTTGTGCATAAAATCCCCATCTAGTGCCTATTCATCCAATATCCCCATACTAGTTTCTGGCTTGTGCAGTCACTAGATGGGGATTTTATGCACAAACCTTCTGGCATCCATTGATTATTTTGGTTGGCACAGGGTGGCACTACTGTAGGGAGAGTTTTGCCTTTTTAATATGGGTTATAATTGTTGATTAAATCTTGAAAATTAGCCAGGTGCAAAAAAATTTAACTCTTTTTTTAAAAAAAAATACTTGATGTTTGATCTTATTGTATTATAGGTTGAAAAAGTTTTTAAGCCATAATTTCAATAAAGCAGATCAACTTTGGGAAAAAACAGTTGCCAACTAAATCCATACCTTTGAAAATCATAAAAAATAGCCAACAAAGCAAGTAGAAGACAAAAACAAGCAATATCATTATATGCTATATCTGGAAGCCGGATTCTTGCTGCCCAGACAGCATGAAGTTAAGAAATTCTTCTCTGGTAAAAATTACAACTACTAAGTGCAATTATTAGTATTTAATATCACTCTAAACAATTGATTCCATTATTAATAGTATACAATTTACAATATATACATAAATCCAAAGGCTTACAGAAATGCTAATAAAGATCTATATGATCTGTTCAGTCCCTAGACTTGCTTTACACATATTTGGAGGCAAGTTCTCCACAATAGAAGCTTGAGATACTTATGGTAATGCACAGAACTATGGTTAAAAGTCCATCTACACACATGAAGCTTCTCTGCATGAGTATCTCTTTGCACTTCGCTGTCATAGATTAATTGTCCATTTTCTTTTCTGATTGAGTTCTATTTCTGATACCACAAATAAGATAATTAATTAATTTATTTATGATACATTCTTGACCATGGATTTACTAATGACTGAATCTGGAACTCACAATTATTTAATTATTTTAAGTCTGTGTGTGTGTATATATATATATGTTAAAACGAAGATTTGCACGGGTTAAATATATAAAATACATATTTTGCGGGTTAAAAACTTTTAATATCAATACACTGACCCGCAAAATATGTATTTTATATATATATATATATAAAGGAATTTCATTACTTATCTCTAGAGATTTAACTAATTACTGTTTCACTTTACTTAGGAATTAATATTTTCTGATTTAATTTAAATATTATTTTTTAAGTTTTACTAATTTTTTTGAAATACTAGATTTTAATTTAATTAATATATCTATTTATATATTTACTTATATATCTACTTAACACACCCTTCCCCCATGTTCAGAGATTTATCTTTTCTCTGGATTTATGAAGTCGCGAAGGTGTTTTAAAATCTTTCTTTCTTTTTTAATTCATTGAGATGGATTTATCTCAAGTTGGTGTTAATCAATGTGGATAAACACTGTTTCTACTTTAGTATCATCATTTAGCACTTTATCATCAGTATCAGTTTTCTTGAATAAATCAGGTATTTTATACTCCATTTCATCTTTACATGTGTTTGTGTAAAATCTTTCCTTCAGTAGTATGCATGGTCACCATCTGTGACATATATCTATGATGTCCGACCAGAATTTATTCAGATTATTTTTTACTCACACTCTTTCATTAGGTGCAAACTTACAAGTTCTCTCAGTCTGTTCATTAAGATCCTTTGTGGGTACAATGTTTGTTAATTTAGTATGCAGATTATACTAAATATATTTCAGCAGGTGATTTTCTTGATTCAGGAGCAGGAGTCAAATGTTAAGAAAGCAATGGAGTAAAAACTGTTTCCTGTATTCTTGTTTTCTTAGTTTTGTAAATGAATGACTTTAGGTTTTGAATGGCTTTCACAGCCAATTGTTAGATTGAGGGTGGTAGGGGACATAAGCAAATGTTTATCCTCCATTCTTGCATAGCCTCCTTTAACTTTTCTGATGTAAAGCCAGTTCCATTTATCTGAAACTAAGGTTTCTAGAAGACCATGGTATGAAAACATTTTATGTAATTTATTCAATGTCTTGTCAG
Source organism: Epiperipatus broadwayi (assembly GCA_028023455.1). Lineage (NCBI taxonomy): Eukaryota > Metazoa > Onychophora > Udeonychophora > Euonychophora > Peripatidae > Epiperipatus > Epiperipatus broadwayi. The sequence continues at coordinate 1,326,052 of JAQFVV010012475.1, read as the reverse complement.
AATAATATTTTTAACTATTTTATATTCAATCCATCCTGAATATGCATCAACTACTATGAAGAAAAAATGTCAATTAATTTAATCACAGTGATTGATGTGGATATGCTGTCATGGCTTCTCTGCTTTCGGCAATGCTTCAAACTTTGATGGTGGAACTTTAGTGTATGATAGTTACCACATTTTTAAACATAACTTTCAATATTGCCATTAATGTTGGCTACCAGAGATAACTATAAACTAATGCTTTTGCTCTGGTAATGACCAAATGACCTTCATGCAATAACTTCAATATTTGATTTCTATCATTTCTGGGACTAACATGCAATCACCCAAGTCTTTACAGACAAATAATTTCTCATGAACATTCCATAGCACTTTATGTAGAAAAGTTGGATGATGTTTGGGCCAACCAATATGAATTTGGTTTATAATCCATGGCACTACTATTTTTCTGTTAAGAATTTGACTCTTTAGTACATCAATATAGTTAATTTCCAGTTCCTTTTGATAGGATTCTGTCTGGTCAAGCATGTGCAATAGAGTATCATCATGTCTTGTTTGGTTTCTCTTCTTATATTCAAGTTTATAATCATAACCTACCAGGATGTTCAGCCATCTTATCATATGAGAGCTAAGATGTTTGGAAACCTGTTTGTTTTCTAAAATTTGCAGTATGGGTTTATGATCAGTTATTATAGTAAATCTATGATGGTACAAGTACTGATGAAATTTTTGAATGCCAAATAGTATTGCAAGAGCTTCCTTGTCCAGCTGATGGTAATTTTTCTCCACTTTGGATAAAATTCATGAAGCATGGGAAATGGGTCATTCACCTAACTGAGCAGAGTGACATAATATTGCTCTGACCCTGAATTAAGATATGTCAGACATAAGAGTAACTTCAAAATCACTATTATAACAAACTACTAATTTCTTTGAAGATAGCAATGACTTGATATGCAAAAATGCTTGTTCTTGCTCAGGTTTCCATTTCCACTTATGGTTTTTTTTAAGTAGATCTTTGTAAGGATGTGGCTACATGGTCTTTACCTTCCAAAAATTTTTCAAAATAATTTATGAATCCTAGAAAAATATATAGTTGCTTAACATTATTAGATTTTGGAGCTTCTGTTACAATTTTAGCATTTTCTGGAACAAGAGATGTGCCATTTTTTGAAATGATATAGCCCAAAAACTTAATTACACAAACAAGCTTTCCAGATACACTTATGAATATTAAGCTTGGTCTTATATTATCAAGTTATTTGCATACATTAATTAAAAGAATTCTAATTGTTTTCCAGCAGTAGCGATAATAAGAATGTTATTAAGAAATGGAATGATACCCTCGACTCCATTAAGAAGAGTTTCAATTTAGAGTTTCAATTTTTGATTGAAATATGCTGGGGCAAAAATTCTCCCAAATGGAAACCTGCTGCATTTAAATAATCCTATGTACATGGTAGTGTTAAGATTTCAGAAACTTTCTCAGTGACTGTTTTCTGGTGTAAAGTATCATTTAAATCTAATTTTGTGAAGAAAATCAGATTTCTGCAGAGATGATATTATTTGTTTTAGCATTGGGAACAGGATATGCATATTTACTAATAGCTTTGTTAACACATACCCAATAGTCATTATACAAATAAATTTGTCTATTAGGTTTAGAAATAATTACTAATGATGTAACCCAATTAGATTTTTCTGCAGGTTGTAACATACCACTCTTAATTAATTTGTTAAATATCCTTCTTTCTGAGTGAACGAAACCTTAGGTATTTTGCAAAGAATAGATAGGCCTCAGGGATTATCTATAATGAAACAGGTGTCATTTTAATTTTACCCAGTTCCTCATTAAACAATCTAGAACATTTGTCTCTTATTTTCATAATTCAATCTTTTTTATGAACATGAGTTTTGTGCCCAACTTTCTGAACCATTTGCACCCAATTAGTGGGATAATTGGAGCATAAACTGAGTATAGGAATAACTCAAATACTTTTTCCTCTGTTCTACTCATAAAGACTTTGACCACACTTTGAATTTTAATTGCATTACCATTTACATCCAAGGCCTTTAGTTCACTTTTTTCAAATTCCGGGGTTTTTGTATAATTTGCTATTACAGATAATGATTCTGAGACTAAAATTAGGGATACCCCATGCCCACTATCAACTTCCATGGATATGGGCAGATCAAACAATTTTAATTTTATCATTATTTTATCTCCTTCAGATGTTGACATATTTTTAATATTGATTGATTTCTCTGTACTCTTCTGACTATTTCTGTATTTATAAGGTTTGTTCTTTTTATTTCTACATATCATTCCAATGTGACCTTTTTATTTACAAATCTTGCAATGTTCCTCCTTACAAAAACAGTTGCTGGCCATATAATCATTTTTATCACAATAAAAACAAATAAATAAAAAACTTGTTTTGGAAATTATTTGATTTTTGTAAACATCAGTTTGCACATGTTGCCATTTTTCTTAAACTTATAAAACTTACATGTTTTATAACTTCATTATAATTTATATTAATATCAACTAATAATTGTTGCCATAAATTTCTACTAATCATCTCCCTCAAAAATTGCTCCAGTAGGGCCTCATCAAGGAATGAGCCATTTTGGCACTTCATGAACGGTGATATCATAATCTCTTTTTTTCATTCTTACCCTGATAGCAGTCATGGAAATGAAGTCTAGCAATGTCCTAGAAAGATGGAAATTAAAATAATACAATAATCAATCCTTAATTTCATTGCATGTGAAATTTTCAGGAGTATTGGGCTTAGAGAGCCTATTTTCTATCTCTATCACTCTTTTACTGGCAAAGCATAATACTGTTGCTATTTTAACTTTATTCAACTTTGTTAATGAAGATATATTTTTTTATATTTTGTACATACAGGGACCAACTATTTGCTTCACTGCCATCAAAATCTCCAATTGATGATTGCATGTTAGCAGATCATGCTACATCTATAATTTGATTCAAGGTTAGAAATACATTTTTACGAATTGCTATGTGTGGAAGCTGGATTCTTGCTCCCCAGACAGTATGAAGTTAGAAATTCTTCCCTGGTAAAACTACACCTTCTAAGTTTAATTATTAGTATTTAATATCAATCTAAACAATTAATTACATTGTTAATAGAGTATATATTATTTACAATATATACATGAACCCAAAGGCATACAGCAATGATGATAAAGATCTATATGGCCTGTTCAGTCCCTAGAGTTGCTTTTTACATGTTTAGAGGTAAGTTCTCTGCAATATAATTTTAAGATACATATGATGTCCAGCACTGAGCTTAAAAGTTCATCCACACACATGAAACTTCTATATGAGTGCACTTTGCTGGCATAAATTAAATGTCCAATTTCTTTTCTAATTGGTTTCTATTTCTGATACTGCTGATAAGATAATTAATTTATTTATTCATGATATATCCTTGATCATGGAATTTAACTTCTAATTAATTCTATTGACTTATTTTTAGATTCTGGAGTGATTACCAATGACTGGATCCAAAACTCACAATCATTTAATTATTTTAGGTATATGTATATTTACTGAAGGAATATCATAAAAATTTAACTAAATACTATTTCACTCTAGTTAGAAATTAATTATTTCTGATCTCATTTTACTATATATTATTTTTTTAAGTTTTACTAATCTTTGAAATACTAGAATTTAATCCTTATGAATATATATATATAGTAATAATAAAAAGTCAGATGTCACATGACTTATATATAGCTTGCATTTACCAATATGTAAAATTAAGAGCATGCTAATGAGCTCTAAACAAGCTTTTTTTTTATTATGATAAATGCTACTACAAGAGAAGGCATTCAAATCATCTTTATCTTAGATTGTCCCCATCCCCAGACCGGTTTCTATGAGTCTCTTCAGTGAGGAGTTGGAACACTGGATGCAAAAAACCAACTCAAGCTAAGCATTTATCTAAAAGTTAATTGTCAAGAAAAAGATCTGAAACTTTTAGACATCTGCATGTCTTTAAAGTCAGCTCTCCAACTGAAAAAAAATCATACGGGCCTGAACTTAATTCAGATACTCCATATATTAATAGGCTTAGCCATTTAATTTAGCCAAAGCCCCAACAGCAAAATAATAATAGTAATAATAAAAAGTCAGATGTTACATGACTTATATATAGCTTGCACTTACCAATATGTAAAATTAAAAGCATGCTAATGAGCTCTAAACAATCTTTTTTTTATTATTTTTTATTATGATAAATGCTACTACAAGAGAAGGCATTCAAATCATCTTTATCTTAGATTGTCCCCATCCGCGGACTAGTTTTGACCTATGGGTCTCTTCAGTGAGGAGTTGGGACACTAGATGTCTAAAAGTTTCAGATCTTTTTCTTGACAATTAACTTTTAGATAAATTCTTAGCTTGAGTTGGTTTTTTTAATCTAGTGTCCCAACTCTTCACTAAAAAGACCCATAGGTTGAAACCAGTCTGGGGATGGTGACAATCTAAGATAAAGATGATTTGAATGCCTTCTCTTGTAGTAGCATTTATCATAACAATAAAAAAAGCTTGTTTAGAGCTCATTAGCATGCTCTTAATTTTATGCATATATACGTAAATAACATTGTAAAAAGTTGTTATTGACCACAAAGTCATACTGTTATAGAGAAACTCAATTGTGTCAGTGAAAATTTAAGAATGGAACATTAGACTTAAACAAGTGTACCAGTTGTGCCAATCGTCCAGAATGTAAGTTTGTTTTGAAATTGCCCAGATGGAACTCTTTTGAAATCATTTCAATAAAAGTGTATAGAAACTATTTTGGGGCCAGCTTTAGTTTTTAGTGCCTCTTCTAACTTATAGATATAACTGGTGATTAGCAAATACTTTCAGAATTATGTTCAGAACTGAGAATTATATAAAGTAAGAATTAAAAGTTAAAACATTAAATTTTGAAAAAAAAATGCAACAATTGAACTTTTGTGTTGAATAAGCAGAGTTTCAAGTAATTATTAAAGCTATATTTAGTTTTGCATTTCTAAAAAAAAAAATGTTCTCTGAAAGGAATGAAGACTTCTGTGCAAGGTAATTGTAAATACTGAATTGATTATACATAAATAATCAAAAGATCTACTTTATAAAACAATAAAGGAACGATCTACTTTAGAAAACAATAAAGGAAAATCAAATTGGACAGGGTATAAACAGAATTCTTAACCATCCAAATGATCGTTATATTGCCATAGAATTTAAAGATTGGGCTTCCAAAAACAATTTTAGAAGTTCTATTAGAACACTAGGTTCAAATTCCGTTTGTTACATAGACTTAACAAAACCTATCACACTTTCAGGAAGAATTAAAAACTGTATTATGCATTTTAATGAAATACAACTACAGGAATTACTTATGAATTATGGTAAAATATCCAAATTTAGTTATCTACCTCAGGAGAAAGCTGGAGATCATATATTATCAAACACAGCCTCATTTGAAATTTCACTAAAACAGAATATTTTACCCACTGATATACCTACGGTTTTAGATTTTAAAACCTCACATATGATTCTATCATTTCGTGGAGTTAGACCACAGTGTTTTTTTTGCCTTCAAAGGACACATCTTGTTAAAGACTGCATTGCCAGAATTTGTCCAAAGTGTGGCATTAAAAGAAACCAATTTCATAAATGTCGTAGAAATAATTATTTACAATCTAACAGCCTAGAAAATGGTACTGTAATACTAATTCCATCAACCTCCACTGATGAGTATATAATCAAAAATAACAAAGATGTCTCAAGAGCAAACATGGGTCAGCAACATACTAACCTACCCAACTCTATTGAAAAAAAGCTGGATAATAAAGATAAAGACAATAATGAAAGTCAACATGCTGGTTTAGAATCCATCATTTTAAATGAACCAATAATGAATATGGAAAATGAAGAACAATCTCAGCCTGATTCATATAGAAGTGATTCAGAAATTAATGAAAGTATAAACATTGGAAAAGAAGAACCAACAACTCAGATTAATAATAAAGTCAATCCTCAAAACACAAAAAACAATAATGCCAAGCCAGATTATGACAAAACAAATTCTACTAAAATTAATACAAATCAGGAACATAGAGCTAGCAAAAATTCTAAAAGCTCTAAAAAGAAATCAATGCCACAAAAAGGTAATACAAATGGGAATTATAAAGAACAAGATGATGCTAGTTCAAATGAAGATCCTTCAATGGAATACATAGAGGAAAAAATAACTACAAAGAAGTGAAAATCAGTCAGAATAGATAAATCAAGCTCTGAGGATGAGCCAATGCTGTGTAATAAAAATAAATCTCTAATCAATAAAACCTTAAAACAGGATAATGTACCAATTATCAAAAAGAAAACTATGGAAAAGAAAGCTAAGATAAATGAAGATATAAATGCACAAGAGTTACAAATAGCCACTAACATATCTTCAATGTTAGATCAATGTGATATAAAAGAAAATACACAAATCAGATTAATTTCATATAATTTAAGGTGTACTGATAAGAATTCTGAAAATATTGATTCAGATCCATGAGTGACTTCTCATAAATAACTCATACAGTTGTGCTAACAAATAGCCTTTACAGTTTTGCAATGCAGTAGATAATTGCTATCGAGATATTTGAAACAATGAAATATAAATTTGCAGATATTGATATATATGGAATTAATTCTATGGAAAGAATATATGCCATTGAGCATTGGATCAAGCAAAATAACCCCATATATTGCTAATAGGTGAAACAAAATTTCATATAAAATCAGATCACAGAATTAAAGAAAGACTTAATAGATTGGGATATTGTGAGCTTTCCACTGGTCTCTCAGCTGCTGGTGGGGTTGGCATTATTATAAACATTAAATTTCCCCCTGAAAGATTTAAGATTCTTTATATTGATACTAATATTATATCCATTAATCTTACATATGGAAATCAGGTCATTAATCTTATTTATGTTTATACAAACAACTCTCCACATAATTTAATCAAGATAGTTAATACAATTAATATGTCAATGGCTAATGATAATTGGCCTACCATTATTATGGGAGATTTTAACACTACCTATTCCCACTTTAATAAAAAATATATTCATTTAATTAATAGATGTGTTATGAGTGGTGATGGATACTTTCCTGAGGGATCTTTTTCCTATTATACCAAAAACTATAAATCATTGATAGACTTGGTGTTTTACACCCCTGATATTCATTTTCTAATTGATCCTCAATTAGAGCATGTGGTCTTTTCAGATCATTTAGCATTGATAGTGCAATTAGATGCTATCAATAATATATCTTTCTCTCAAAATAACACAATGAGAATGCTAACAAGAGCTAACACTACAGAAGCAGTTATATCTGAAGCATATATTTATTTTCAGAAAATTCAGATAATAAATAAATGAAGAGGCTTGGTTCTCATTTATTGGTATATTACAAACAATAATAGCCCATCACTCTCGAAATAGAAAGGGTCCACTATCTCTTATTAAAGACTTAGATTCATTAAGTAATTTAATGAAACAACACTCATCTAATTCCTTCTCATTTTCAGAAATTATAAACTTAAAACAATCCTATAGAGCAAAGCAGAAGGCCTTAGCAGAATACATTTCAATTAAAAAGAGCCAAGGTCTACCTTTCAGAACAACACTGCTGGACAAGAGGATACCTACGGTGGGCACTGGGAGTGGAGAAAAAATCACCTACTCCAACTGTGCTGTGCAGTAATGATCAAATGCTAGTAGGTATGCCAATGCTAATCCAAATCCTAAAGCACTTTCAGCATAAACTTCAAAGTGAAAAACAACTTGATGATAATGTATGGAAAGAAACAGCAAGCTTGGAAAAACATAAAATTACAAGATACAATCTGTTCCAAACTACGTATAATGTCTGATAATATCCATCCAGGTATACATGGTATACCCAGATTTATTCTAGCACACAATTATGCACAAAATGATAGACTATCTTTCTGAAGAGAAAGGGATTATTCCGAATCTCTATCCTATTGCTTTGGTACCGTTCATAAAAAAATTAAAACGGAGGCAGACAATTGAAAATATAAGGCCAATTTCTATGTCTCCTCTCCTCATTAAAGTGATTGAATCAGTTTTAAAGGATGAAATACAGGATAGAATCTTACAACAGATTTCCAATTCACAATGCGCAAAAAAGGGATCATCACCAATAATAGCCATGTCTCAAGCAGAAATTTTCATTCATCATATTAGGTTGCATAGAAAGCAATCTCCAATAGCTGTGCAGCTAAATATTAATGCTGCTTTTGATACCATTAGAATTAATAAGCTTTTAGACATCCTGAAAGAATATCAGATCCCAAAATCTATTATTCAAATAATAGATAATCTGTCAAGTAATAGGCAAATTTACATTTCTCTGAATGGTAAACTAACAATCATTTAAGCCTGAAGTTTCAATCCCACAGGGGTCACCACTTAGTGCCCTTCTTTTTATATCATATATAAACCCTTTATTGCAAGCAATAGAAAACCAATTGCCTGGGATATTTGTTCCTAGACTAGGTAAGCATATGAATGTAATTGCCTATATGGATGACATACTCATTTTCCTTCCATCTCAAAAATATTTAACTCAACTTTATAATATAATTGATCAATTTTTAAACAGTTATGGTCTTCAGATTAATCCAATAAAATCGGCTGTCTGGAAGATCTACTCTGGTAGCAAGGTTAATTCAAACTTCAAAGCTGATCCTCAAAAATTTTTGGGTTTTTCTATTTCTAAATCTCATACTGCGATGTCAAAGGAGATACAGAATGAGATTTTATTAGCTACAGATAATCTAACTAAACGTCTGTCAGAAGTTTGCCTTTCATTGCATGGCAAGGTGAGGTTATTAAACATGAAAATAATGACAAAAATAAATTACTACTTGCCAATAATTAAAATTACTAAATCATTTATCCAGAAGATTAATACCTTGGCTGCTAGATTGTTCTGGAAAGGAAAGATTGCTGCTATTAGTATTAAACAAATGCAGCAACACAAGAAACTTAATGAAATGTCATTTCATTCCATCGCTTCTATTCAATATCAGAAATCATTTAATATATTAGTCATGTTAATAAATGTCTTCAATTATGATCAAATTACTCTACCAGTTATTCCCACAGACCGACATCCACCTAGTACTAAGGATGTAGAGGCAGGTCACTAGATCTAGTGAAAAAATATATTCCTATAACAAAAGATACTTTTAAAAATAAAATCAAGATATGGGAAGGATACTTTGTTATTAATCCACCTGGTATACAAATCCAGGGTAAATTAAATATAACAAATCAAAAGATTATTTCTCTCTTCAAATTCTGGTACATGGAACCTAAATATCTAGATTTTGTTATAAAAATCAATATGCAGGCCATCAGCACTAATTGGTTCCTATCTGCTAGAAGATGCATATCCAAATTAGATCCCACATGTCCATTGTGTAGTCAGGTGGATGAGACATTTGAACATCTTGTTTACTCTTACACTGGACTCTGGAGAATAAAAAAAACTATATATGATAATGTTAAGATTTATTACTATTTGATCACCTCAATTAAAGACAGTATCAAATCCAGAGTTTTTGCCAATATCAGGCTATCTATATTTCTGAACTATATAATATGGACAGCAAGATGTAAGAAGGTATTCTGCGGTTTAATCTTTCAAGATGATGAATATTTTTTTAGAAAACTGGTTAAGATCAAGAAACGCGATGAACTTCTCATACCTAAAAGCACATTCCTGGACACATGGAATTTGATATCTATTAAAGAATAATCAATAGGTATCAACAACACTTGCTTTCAGTGCTTATGATTAATAGAGTAATAGATATAAAATGTCAATATGAAATGGGCACCTTCTTCATACCGAAATAGTTTAGAATGTCATGCCCTGAATAGTATTATATAGATGACTTTAAACTCACTTACCTGGATGCTTATAAATGAATGAACAGATGCAGAAAATTACAAAGCTTATGAATGGCTGTAATTGAATATCAGTAGTGTCTAATTGAACATTTTCACACTGGTGCAATGACAGCCTATAAGTTCTTTGTGAAAATGAATATGGACTTGAATGAATCATTGTTGGAAATACTTATTCTTGCTGTGGGCACACCAGTGCATAATTGCTTTTAAATAATTACTCCACAGATATTTGTTTTAAGAAACAGTTCTTGTACATAGTTGGATATTTGCCCTCACAACTATTGCTCTGTCCTAAGGCATATGATAGTACACTCAGACAATAAAAAGTTTTAGTGAATTAAAAAAAAAGAAAAATTACATTTAATAATTTTTAGTCACCTCAGGTATTTGTTTCTTTTAGCTAGAAGATTCCTATATCTGTATTTATGATAAAATCAATATTGATTAACAGTCCATCTTGTAATAGAAGTATTCCAGCTGGCCATATGAATAAATTATGAACACCAAATAATGATGCTTAATTCTTCCGATTGAGAACATGTTATCCATTGGACACTGTTTAAAAGATAATAAAGATGATCAATATTGAGTTTCTGAGCCATATCTGATTATAGAACTGTGCCCTTCCAGTAGTGAAGTGCACATGACATTACAGGTGATCATTAGAATGATTATATGAAGGCAGTTCATGGGCAAAAGCCTACTAAGGATTTATTGGATTACATTTGTTATTCACTATAAGAATGAGTGATGCAGTGAACTGCAGAACATGAGCTGTTAATTGAGAACTGATAATCAGAAGATAATCAAAAATTCACACTTGTACAAAATTTATGTTTGTATTAATTTTTTTTTTTTTCTGTACAAAATCACTTTATATCATACTTATTTACGTTTAATAAATTTATTGGAAAAAAAAAATAATCAAAAGAATCCAATAAAACAATGCATAGAGTTATTCCTTCTTTCTATTTGAAGTTCAAAAATTTAGAGAAGTTGAAAATCAAAGATATCTAGATGAGGATTTCATTTTGTCAAATTTATTACTTTCTTTACTTTTGAGTATTAAAAATTATAAAGCATGTACTTATTATTAATATTTAGTTTTGACTGTAGGTTTAAATTGAAGAAATTATATTGCAAATATTTATTTATTTATTATTAGTTTATCAATTTTTTATTACACATTTTAGATTTCTATTATAGATGTAGATAGCAAAATGCTTATTTATGCCTTATTCAAAACCAAGTTAGCATTCACTATTATTTTGTTTTATTAAAATAATTTTGTTTTATTACAATTTAGGTCATATGTTTGTTTTTATATTTTCTATGCATTATTAACATTAGTATACCAAATTTATCTTCATTATTTTACATATGTTTTATCAGAAATCAATTATTAGTTACAAGAATTATAGCTAATTACTGCATTAAAATGGCACACATTATGGAATATACAAATGTGACAGATAATGGTGGTGAGATAATGCTATTCTAATACTTTTAAAACTATGACTTGAACTCATAATAAATTTAAATCATCATTGTCCGAGTTGTGGTGAGATAATGCTATTCTAATACTTTTAAAACTATGACTTGAACTCATAATAAATTCAAATCATCATTGTCCCTGTTGATTTCATCAACTCTTGTTTTTCTGTATACCCTTTTAATTTGTTTGAAAATTGAAGTTTAGTTATATATTTTTTTGTTTGTTTAAATATATGCCATAATTCCATGCCATTTTACATGGTGTAAATAAATATTGCATAAAAACCCCTCACTGTCCGCAACACCATGTACCATTATAATATATATTCAATGTTATAATCACACAACCTGATCAATAAGTTGAAAAGTTAATTGGAACTGGTATAACTCACATACCCTTACCAAAATATTTTTAATGTGAAAAATAACAAAAAGTCAGAGCTAAAATATTCTAAAGTTTATAACATAAAGATTAATGAATTTTAAGATGGCTACTATCTAAAAGTTTTAGACACATATATTGCTATAATTATTTTTCATTAAACTCACAAAATCAATCATCTATTCTCATTAATAAATACACTTTATTTAAAATTCATTATTTTTAGTAATAGAAGACCTAGAGAGGTATTTGATAATTTTTTCAGTCATACTTATCAAATCTGTACAACATTTTGGAGATGTTTTTAGTCTCTGATATTTTTCGGTAAAAGTTCAGTATTGTTGTTGTTTTTATATAATTATTCCAAATCTGACACATTAAGTCCTTCAACATTGAGTATCTAGCTGTTCTTAGCAGAAAACAAAAAGTTTTGACATAATCTGAATTGACCCCAAATGAGTGTTAACACAGTGATTGTAAAAGAAACACTTATGAGAGAAGAGTTATATATCTCCAGATATTAAACCTATTGTTTAACTTTATTCCCACAGCATGATTTTTGTTCATGGAAGTTGCAGCAGATAATAAGTAAGCTTAGAGAAAAACATTACTCATTTTATAAGATGGCAAAAGTACCCATTAATGCATAATAAATGTACTCATTCATAGGGCCCAAATTCTAAGTTTTTTAAAATCCACACACACATAATACAAACAAGATATAGCATTTAAACATAAAAAATTATGGCATTTTGCCAGATTGATTTTGTTTTAAACAAAGTTTCTCACTTACACCCATTCAATCAATAGAACTTAGTTCTAAATTCTAGTAGATTGTGAATGACTTTTGATTTAAAGTGATTCAGAAAAATATTAATACTAGATTAATCTGAAATATTTGTTTTTATTTGATGCTTTGCTTGGTTACATCAAGGCTAACATTTATCTATAATATATGAAAGAATTCTCATTAAAATGTATTAATATATATATAATCTAAAACTCAAATTCAGAATATAGTTAAAAAGTAATGTCAGATGGGTGAGAATCTAAAAAGCTTAAGATATTTTTTGTGACAACTAATCCAGAAATTGCAAATTAGTAAAAAGAAAAGAGTATCTAGCTATTTTTAGCTGAAGAGTGAAAAAATTGCTTTTTTTCCAAAATTAATATAAACATAAAATAGCTTTTAAATAGACTCCAGAAGAGTAAAAGACTTTTGCCAGTGCTTTAAAAAGTAGTGAAAAAGTTGAAAGCATTTTCTTGTCAAGTTTGAGAATTGTCAGTTAGTGAAAGTTTATAAAATTTTTCATTATTGTTTTACTTTATAGATAAGAATGGTTGGATATTCTGTTAACCAATAATTTAACAAATTACTAATTTGTCTACAAATAGCTATCTAAAAAAAAATTCGAAGCTTAAGTTTATAAAAAGGTTGAGCACTGGAAATGTTTAAGCTGGACTAAAATCCATGAACTTTGGGTTCCCAATTTGCCATTCTTATTATTGTTCTAAACAAAGTATTTATTAATATTAATTAAATAAAATAAGTCTCCAGTGTTTTGTTTATTACATTACTTTTTTCATTTATTTATTTATGCAAAAAAAAATATAGGATCTATTCAATTAAACATCACATAATCACCATCTTACTAGCACATAATTGTTGTAAACTACTGTATGGAGAGTTTTGCCTTTATCTATTCAATTAAGAAAAGCTATTAACAATCTTGGATAATGAAAGTTATGTTGAAAAAGATGAAAGTATGGAGGATATAGAAGAATGCTGATAGTAAGGAAGGGAAAAGAGCATATAAAAAATTAATTATGAACTAAGGAGAGAAGTAGATATAGCAAAAGAAATTGATTGACACAAGAATGTTAGTAAGATATAAATGCTTCAATATGGGAAAAATAGGTTCTGGTAATTGATATAATTAGAAATGTCATTTAGAAAAAAAAAAAAGCTAATAAAATGGAAAAAAATTAACTGATAGAGATGATATATTGAAAAGATGGAAATAATATATTCAATATTTATTTAGATAAGATGAACTTGAAAATTAAGAAGATATTGAATGAGCAAGTTATGGACATTTTGCAATTAAAAAGATTAAAAACAATAAAGTTGTCAGATTTGATATAATGTATATAGAATTTTTGAAAAAGATGAAAGTAACTACTATGAAGGAAATTGGTGGACTTTGGAATTTGATATAATATAATGGATTTTTGCTGAAAAATGTTTTGAAGTCTATGATAATTTTATTTGCTAAAAAATAAAGCTGTTAGATATGAAAAGTGTAAGACAATAAGTGTGTTATTTCATTCTCAAAAAATATTATTGAGAATTTAATTCAAATAATTTATGGGAATGTCATGAATTTTATTGCAGAAAAACAGTTTGGTTTTTAAATATAAAAAAAAGAGATGGTATTGTTAGAATGATTGCAGAGAAATGTATTGAAAAAGATAAAGAAATTAAGTATGTGTTTGTGGATTTGGAAAAAGTATTTAATAAAATAATATGAAATAAAGTTACGACCATTTTGAAAAATGAAGCAATATTTTTGAAATTGAGTAGATTGATTAAAATGTGTACACTAGACAAAGAATAAAAATTATATTGGCAAATAATAAGACAGATGAAGTGAGATTAGAAATGATTAGACAAAGACATGCTTTTTGATGCTTATTTAAAAGATGTTAGATAAATATTTAGACAGTGGAAGAACTAATTTTGGAGGTAGAATAAAACATGATTTTCAGTTAAAAAAAAAGGCATTTGATTTTATTCCTCAGGTGTTCATAAGAAGTAGCACCATAATCATTCCTAGACTTGTCCCATGTTGAATGCTCTACCAAACCATGCAAAGGCAGATTTGAAGATGATATGAGTCTTACAGCTGAGGATTGGAGATTCATGTCTGCATATATAAAACCTTAATGTTTAAGAAGAACAAACTATTTATAAGTAGGATAGAATACAAGTTGATATTTATCATAATATAATTCAATAAGTGAATGGATTTAGATATTTGAATAGTTGCATGAAACTGGAAGAAATGAATAGATTTATTAAGAGAAAAAAATATTTTGTAAACCTTTCAAGAAATATTAAAGAAAATATTATTTAAGTGCTATGTGGGTAATGTATTACTGTAGGTTGGAAAATTGCATAATGAGATGTAGTCATGAAGAAGAATGGAGAAAATTAGTAAAAGACAGATGATATTTTTATCTAAATAATACATTTGTAAATGCAATAAAAATAATAAAATGTAATGATTTTATTATATATTTTATAAATAATTATAATAAAACACAGAAGTTACTTTCAATTAATTTTGATATTCATTTTGTTTATGTTTGTAAATCAAAATAAGCAAAATGTTTGAACATCTGCAACATTAAGCAAAAAAATCTTTTTTCTGATGCAGATGTTCAAATATTTTGCACAGTTTGAATTTCAATTAATTTCTTAACTTTTTTTACTTGAAAATCATTTAAATTTACATTCATCATCAGATGATATCATCATGTTATATCTTAAGATTTATAAATTTTAACTTTCACACATTGTTTATTAATTAAAGATATATCCTATTTATCAAAATTGCTTTCTTAGGGCTTCTCTCCTCTTAAAGAATCTTAGTATTTTAGAGACTGAAATTGAAAATAAGCTTACATGTTTTTTTATGTTCAAAGAAAACAGATTTATATAACAATTGATGCACCTTTGATCTTTTCCCAAGGCCAAAATTCAATTCACCTATATACAATATTACTTGCTTATTTCAAAAATATAATATTATGTGGATACAAAATAAAATATTATATAAATCTCTAACTATATTTTTAAAAAATTTAGCTTAAACATTTGAAACATATGGAATAGATATCTATTTTTTATCCTTAACTTTCTGTTTCTTTAAATTGGTATTTTTAAAAAAAATTGACATAAGATATAGTACATTTATTTACTATTACACCCAATTTCAATGAATACTTTTGTAAATTTTTCAATATTTTATGATTTATCACTTTTATATTGATATAATTTTTCATTGCAAAATAAAAAAGAACTCTAAGAAATAAGATATTTCTAATTAATATACAATGTATGAATATTAAAATTCCTAAATCTTGGAATGTAACATGTTAATGTTTACTTCCACCCAAATTTAAATTTACATGGTTTTTAGTTGAAGAAAGTTAAGACATTTCTTCTGTGCTTTATTATAGCTATTTATAAAATATACTATAGTCATTATTATTTTTATTACAGTTTTATTACAATAATTATCTTATATTTTATTTTATTTATATGTGCATATATAATTTACAATATTCTTTATTGGTTATCTTTAATAAGACTTGAAAAATTAATAATAATTAAAAATAAGCTTAACCCTCTTTGTCTACTACAATCAGTGATTTTGCTAAAAAATTCTATATGCTTTAATTTTTATAGAATTGGTGTCTATCTCAGTACCTTTCTAGAGATATCTATATTATGCAAAATCAAATTAATTTGAATTTTCTCACACAATGTAAGTTTTATATCACTTTTTGGTGGTTTAGAAGTACTGCTGTGTATTCTAAATGTAAGTAATTTTATTTCTCCATTATTACTTATATGATTATTTTTTCCACTTTTTTACACAAACATTATAATACTTTTTATAATAAATGCAATCAAATTTATTTGATTATAATAACTGGTCAACTTTTTTTCCTAAAAGAAAGTAACCAACTGTGAAAAGAAATTTTATTTTTTCATTTTTTGCAGTCTATGATTATTATGTTTTTAACAAATAATATAATACTTATTGTAAATAATGCTTGTAATAAATAAAATAAAATTTATTTCATTATAATAAGTGATTATTACTTTCCTTAAAAAAAAGCTATCAAGCACTTCCCATTAGGTTCTCCATGTTTTATGTCTGGGATTATATTTTTTTCTACTTTTTTATACAAATATTATAATACTTATTTTAAATAATGCTTATATTAAAAAATCAAATTTGGAACCTTAATTATATTACAAAATAAAATTTTCTTATAAATAGTATCAAATACCACTTTATAGCATTTACATTATAACATCACATTACAGGTTAAGATTAACTATTTATAAAAGAAAAGAAAAATTGTTCAATATCTTTTAGTTTATTTGAGATCAATACTTTTAAAAGTTTAACAGAAAACTCTTTATTTTCATTATGCTAATGTAAAAATTTACACTATAACTTATGAAGTACTCTGTGAATGTTACATTTGAGTTTTCATTTTCAAAATTTAATATTAATACTTTCTATTTTTTCCATCTCTTCAAACAAAATCTTATTAAAAAGAACCAATACTTCTATGTTAATCATAAGAGATAAACATATGAATCACTAACCTTTGATTAGAAATAAATGTATCAATTCTTCTTTGATAAATGCTTGTATATTCAAAGTTTTTTAGAACTTAATAAAAGTGTCTATTATCATAATATTTGAAATCAAAAATTTGTGTCTTTTTATCATAATTATTATACATCCATAAAAAACATGGCTCATTTAAATAAATAATTTAGAAAATGTTATAATAGTAAATATTAAATCTCTGTGTGTAATATTTATTACTAAAAGATTTTGTTTTTTCACTTCTTTTAAGAGTTTGATTGCCATATTTCTCTATTAAATCTGTGTCCCAAACTTGGAGAAAAAAATTACATACTTTGGAAAAATATATACAATAAAATAATAAAGATTATATGTATATT
Source organism: Epiperipatus broadwayi (assembly GCA_028023455.1). Lineage (NCBI taxonomy): Eukaryota > Metazoa > Onychophora > Udeonychophora > Euonychophora > Peripatidae > Epiperipatus > Epiperipatus broadwayi. The sequence goes on along the minus strand of JAQFVV010012475.1, from coordinate 1,308,368 downwards.
TAGGAGAATATATTGAGTGCTGATTACATGTTACATAAATTGCCATTTATTTATTATATATTTGAAATAAAATAAAGAAGACAAAATCAATAAATTTAATTTAATTCAACGTAATTGAATTAAAATATAAAATATTTATAACCCATATTTTAATTTTTAAATATAATGAAAATAAAATAGAACAAAGTTAATTTACTTTAAACATAATTTAAAGAAATAGTCTAATCATCCCATTAGTGTGGGCAAAGAAACCAAAGTTTTTGAAAAATAGAATTAAAATGAAATGTCATCTAGTAAACAAAGAAGTATAAAGATGATGATGATTATTTTTATATTCTGAAAGAGATCTTTTAATATAATTTTACTAGCAATATTATGGAAGATATATGGATGTGGTAATAGTTGACATAAGTTGACAATATGTTAAAGAAGAATCTACTAAAATGAAGTTTTCAGTAGCCATTTTCACCCACATAATGAATCAATTACTCTATATTTGCAAAACTCATTTGTCTAACTAGGAAAGTATTTATAAATTATCTAATCACAAATGTACAATAGTTATTAAACAGGGTATTATTGATAATAAAAATTACTGACATTGAAATTACAAATGAGAGTTCATGTGATTAAATATTATAGACAAAGCAGAATCTATGTGAAATGAGTTCAGCACACTCCCTGGAATCTGACCGCATGGTTCACAGAAAGTTGATGATATAATTAAAGATTTTGCAGCAAAAAAGGAGAGAGAAAATTTGTTATATAATAATGTATTCTGAATTTTGTATTTAGAATAAAAATTGAATATAAAATTTAAAAATAGGTATGTATGCCTTTTTTTTTAGTTCTGCACAGTTTTGAAACTTCATCCTACAAAGATTTATGCCAGTCCTAAATCAAAGACATTCTGATTGTAGCCCCCCGCCCTATATATAATCTCATATACAGTAATAATAAATTAAAACAACTTTAAATAACCTATAAAAATTTCATTTTAAATATTTTTGATTGCATTATTTTAATTGTCAGTTTTTATAGTTATTTTCACTTTCATTATTTACGTAGTATAAATGAATAAAATTGGAAATATTTAGAAGTATAAATAGGAGTTTGTTTTCCTGCTATCTTATTTTTTCCTTATGTTTTTATTTTCTAAATTTAACAGTCCTCAGACTACTCGTTTTATCAACTAAAAGCGTGATTCAACCGTTAATAATTAATAGTTCTTTTTTTTTTTAAAAAAAAAAAAGTCTACATTTGTTAAAATGTTCTACAACTGCTAGTAATGGTTCTCTTCAGAAATTTATCTCTGAATTTTCTAAATCTTAAAAAAGAAAAATCTATACATATTACTTATTCCTCAGGACATTATCTTTAAACTAGGTATATTTAAAATAAAGTATTAATGTTTTTTATATAAGTATTTAAATGATTGCATAATCATAAACTTAAGAAAAGAAAGGATTCCATTTACACAAAAATACTAACATAATAACAGTAGGATTATAATAATTAAACATGTAGCAATTCTTTTAATTTATTTGAATGAGTCTGATACTTAGAAACTTAATAGATAAACAATATCAGATATGTAATATATAAAGAGCCTGCTAATAGTTCTAAACAAACTTATATATTGTTAATGCAAGCTATATAGGTCATGTGACGTGACTGATTTTTACTAATATCAGCTATGTAATATTAGCGATTAAGCCAATGCACATGCGCTTTAAAGATAATTTATAAATGAATACTCAATTTTTCCAGACACGAGATTGAGTATTCATTTATAATTTATCTTTAAAGCGCATGTGCATTGGCTTAATCGCTAATATAACTATTACATAAAAAAACATAGCACTATATGTGCATTGGCTTAATCGCTAATATAACTATTACATAAAAAAACATAGCACTATATAAAATAATATCTCATAATATCAGATATGGTAAATTAAAAACTTGTCTGAATTAATGAAAAAAAAATTTAAAAGCCAATCTGAAAAGGAAAATAAATATGTGAAATATATCACTACAAAAGATCATAATTATGGACAATGAAAGTTTTAAATTAAATTCTAAGACATTTTAGCAGTCCAGAAAGTAATATTAGGAATAAATAAATGTGATAAAAGTTTTTTGGAATAATGTGGAGAATGATGAATCTGAGAAACTGGATTGAATTCAGAGGCCTTGATTTCCTAGTAAATATATAATTGCTGAAATTGTTATAATATATATCATTTATCATCATCATCTCTTTCAACCATTACTAATCCTAATGTACATTAAAGTATTAACAGTGAAAATCTTTGCTGATTTTGTCATTTTCAGTTAAAACTACATTGTGGATGGAATTGTCTCTAAGTTTAATTTACTTAATCTGATCCATAGTCACTCTTCACCATATTACTCCAACAAATTTTTTATTTCTTCCATTAATCTTATGTATAATATCTTTCTTACACTCTCAAATGGATTCAGACTTTTAACTGTTTATTATCATCTCTTCTAGCAATATATTCAACTCAACTTCCATCTCTTAGTCCATTCAGTGGTGTCAGTGCAACTTGTTTATTCTCTCACCACAGCATTTCATTTTTGATCTTTTCTTATTACTCACAACATATATCTTATCATGAGATCAGACAAAACACATCAATTAAAAAGTTTTGTCTTTAAACACATATGCATACTTCTTTTTAATATTAAGTTATTTCTACCAAAGCACTTCATACAAATTAAATTCTATAATTAATTTCATCCATTATGTTTCCATGTGTATTAATAATCTAATCAAGATATTTGTAATTGTTAACTTCTTTGAATTTATGATTATTAATTTTTATTCTCTCATTAAAAAAAAATCTATTGAACATTACTTTAAACTATGTAGTATTTATCTTTAGCTCAACTTTCTTCTTTATCTGATAACTTTTGCAACATTTTTTGAAATTCTGCAGTATTACTTACATAAACACATCTTATGCAAAATTTAGATGATTTAAATAAACCCCATGTATTTTCAATCCACAAAATAATTATGTAAAACTGCTATAAAAGGTTTTGGAGATTTGGAATCAATCTGTCCAACATTCTAATCAATATTAAGTTTCTTAAAATCACCATGTAAACCTGATTACATTTTTATAAATATTTTTTTAGAATATGACAATATTCAGGGTCTAGTCATTCAAAGTTTTGATCACTGCAAAAATTATTGTAGAATCAAATGCTTTTTCATAAAAAGTGCAATGGCAGTTTACATTCATTAGTACTTTTTATGTCTTCTCTTAATATCTAAGATGTGATTCTTTGTATTAAAACCAGTTTTAATATCTAATTTTCTCTTAATCCAATTTTTTCTTTAGATGAATTGTAATCATCTTGATAAAGATTTTGCATAGAATTGATAAAAGATTGATAGGCCTGCAATTTCTAATATCTTTTTTATCACCTTTCATAAATATCACTGTTATTCCACAATTCTTCTAATCATCTGATACGTTTTTATCCTTTAGACATTTAGAATATAATTTTGCCAATATTTTTTTTTCTTTTTCTACTTTGACTGTTGATCATAAAAATTTATTAATGTGGAGAACTGATGCATGGTATGTCACAAAATTTTATTTAATTTCATCTTTTAAACATGAAAATCTTTATATAATCAAAAAAATTAAAAAATAGATGAAAAGATGAAATTATAGTTAAATGCAAAAAAGACAGTTTAAGACAACAAAGACAGCAACAACATAGGATCCAAGCATCAGTTAGATACTGCATAGAGTTGCAATAAAAAATAGAAAACTATATTTAAATGTCTTTAGAATTATTTAAGCTATGCTATTTTATCTAAAATTCTATGATTATAAAAACTGGATTTAAAAAAAAAAATAGAAAAAATAGTGATGTTTTAAAATTAATGAAGTAGCATACATATACAACTAGATGTTTGATCAAATTAGTCTTGATATGCAAGTAAAAAGATTGAAATCATTTTATTTTCATCATATTATGAGATGACCTATTTTATTGAAATATATACTGTAACTGGTTCTTTTAACCATCTCTACCTTATCTACTCTTTTACTCTCTACCATACTAGCTAAATACTAAACAATAAAGTATAACACTCTTTATGAGGCTTGAAATTTTCTACACATAAAATTTATAGGATAGACTCAAAGGATGATTACAACTGAGAGATTTTAACATTGGAAAGCAATGACATTATTATTGTGAAAATTCTTCTGCTACTATCCTATTACAATTATTAGGAAAACTCCAGCAACAAGCAATGACTAACCTAATATTCTATCTTTAATAAGGATATAAACTACCCTTCTATAATTTAAGAATCTTAAATTAATAACATTAACACAATTACCTTAAGCTACAGTAATTAATGCTACCCTATGGCTATCTCAGGGATCATAAGTATTCTATTCGACAATATATTATGATTAATTTGATTAATACTGAAATAATAAAATTGCAAGAGGGATTTTACTGGAATCCAACCACTTCAAAATCATTTAGTTACAAACTACGATTAGTTTCCTATAAAAATTAATCTAACTTTAATAATAATGAGGCATGGAAATCAACAATGACTATCTACTCATTAATCTCATTTTTATAACTCAATCTACTTTCCTATAATTGATTTTCATACTTATACCAAGAACAATTACTCTAGAATACCCATTTTGTTATAATCAAAGCTTTATTATGCTATTATTATCTACAAAGTTTAATTCACTGAAATACATCTCATAATTCACTTGCTGTGATCAAATCCTTCTGAACCACAGACCTTAAAACATATTGGTCAGTAACTTGTACTCTGAAACAAGATATTACTTTAAATTTATGATATAATATATTTTTCAATAAGATTACAAACTCAGGATGTGACTTTTAACATACTACTAATTTCTCTTATACGCCCCCCATTCAGTAATATTGAATAGTATTTTTCACAGGACTCTTCAAGATTCTTTTATATTCCATAACAATATGAAGTACCATATATCTTTTTGGTACAGTTATTATTTGCAAGCCATTGAGAGTTAGTATATTAATTATAAAATATTAAACAGAACTCCTCAAATAAGGCAGGTAATCAAACTATGATCTGTATAATTCTATGTGAATAAGGTACTTTATTGATGTGACCTTGCGATGGAAATGACTTTCAAACACAATGAAACCAATACTACAAAGTTAAATTGATATGGTCTTTTATTTACAACAATACTAATAAACAACAAAAACATATGCACATTAGATTAAATACTTCATTAAAAATAATATAAAATTAATACTAAGCATGAAACTACCTATACATTGATAATAACTTATTTACATTCTTTACAAATAAATTTAGTGATTATGATATCCACTTTACCATTCCCATAGTTTATATTTAGTTGCTTTAAAATTTTCAGTTTATTATTTTATCAGTAAGAATACTTTCATATTCATCTGATATATTTGTATCATTCATGAGTTATCTGAGATCTTCACAGTTGTTTTCCATATTACATGATATTTTATAATCTCCAATACATTAATAATCTTGTAATAGTAAATTATATTTAATATTTAAAAATGGGTTTAAAATCTCATGCTCCAATCTTATTAACAAAGTTATTACTAATGTGATAATTAAAAAAAATAAAGAGAATATTTGTGATGCATTTAAAATAAATAATAAAGTTAGGATTCTTTATCATATGACAAAAATTATTTTATCCATTCATTCTCTCTCTCATACACATGTTTTATATTGATCTTAGATCTCAGTTATTCTTATTTATATGGTCATTTATTCAAGTTGTTATCCAACTATATAGGACCTTTGCTCCATACATGATCCTACTATCTACAGACCACTCTAGCCTGGCTTAAGAAGAAAACCCATACAATCCTTTAAAATAGTGTATCTATCTTCAATGCACACTATATTAGTATTTACTATAACTTTAAAGAGATGAGCTATTGATTTTATTAATTACTATACTAATAGAGGGATGGGGGTTTCCTTTATTTATGATGTGTCATATTTGGTAGGTAATCATTTTCTTAATGAATAAACACAATATGCACCACAATCATTTCTTTGTCTAAAATCCTCCTATCTTTTACTACTAACTATCTGAAGATCACAAAGATTAATCCCACTTAACCACTTATCCCTTCATCAGTTCTTCAGGATACTATTTTGGTACTGGTTAAATAGCCATTGTACATTGCTTGGTGGCATTTCTTGTCTGCAAAAACAGATTGATATAACATTACTGGGCCTTTGACTCTGAAAAATTTACATTATTGTCGTAATAGTAAATAATCTTACAATTTACACAAAATGTAAAAAAAAAAAAACGATTTTTTTTACAATAATTAATCAAAGACTACTCTTTTTTTTTTCTGCTTTCACCTTTTTTTTTTTTTGTTATCTTCTTATTACAGTAGTTACTCCAAAAAAAAAGGCGATTTTTTTTTGGTGGCACTGTTTTTGTCAAAAAACATATCAAAATACCATTTCATGGCCAGCCCGACTTTTTTTTCTTCTAATAGGAAATTATGCCAGGGGATTTTGTTTTGTCAAATTTACGCTATTTAAAAACTATCTTTTTTGAAAATTCATTTAAAAACTACTTTTTCTCATATTTACGGCTTATCAAATTTACACTATTTAAAAATTATTTTTTTGGAAATTCATTAAAAAGCAACTTTTTTGGAAATTATGTCAGGGGATTTTTTTTTTTGTCAAATTTACACTATTTAAAAACTACTTTTTTGGAAATTATGCCAGGGGGGATTTTTTTTTTTCAAATTTACATTTTCAAATTTATGCCATTCTACATTAAACCAACAAAGAAAAATATAAATCATTTAAAAAATACTTGGTTTTTTTTCCTTTCTTCAAATTTTCATTATTGGATTTCTAATTTATGTTTTCAAACTGATGCAATTCTTTCTAATAGTACATTCAACATTTCTATAACCCAAAAAACAATGCATTTTAAAACTAACTTGATCTGATTCCCATAACATTTTTCCAACAAAAGTGGGAAAACTTCAACCCAAAAAATATTTCAATTGATTGCATTACAAATCAATCATAACACACACACATTGATTTCAAAAATAACTTTATTGAAAACTATGAAATTAGTCCATTTCGTTTGCATTTCGTTTACAAAAAAGAAATACAGCTGCTGGAAACATTCATTTCAAGAAACAATTTCACATAGAATAGGCCAAACAAGACAAACAGAAAAAATAAAATAATGTCCTTGCTATAAAGTAGTTACTGGTTATCGCTGTTCATCATCTCGGCTAGTATGGCCCTTAAGAGGTCTTCATCTTTGTGAAAGTGTATGTGGCAGGATGTTTTGAGACTTTATAGTGTAACAGTCAGAATCGTCTATCTCGCTAACACCCTGCAGAATTCAAACCCAGACACAAAACTGAACATTCTAGGAGGGGTAGCCTTCTAGATATAATAAGTTCAAATCTAAAGTCCAAATTTCACAGTGCCATCTACATGATAATGCATCTGATGCCACTACTAGTATAACCTTAGACCGGTGCCTGGTGGTCAGGGAGAAACAAAAGACTCTATACTAAAAGAAGCTTGGGTGGCTAATTAATGTCTATGGATTTACAAAAGAAATGCAGAAAATATATATATATATAGACCGAGTCAGTGATAGGAATCAAATAAAATAAGAGATCAAATTTAGTTTTAAATAATTTCACAAAATTTATTTATATAAAATATATATATAATGCCACTGTCTGCTTATATGAGACAGGGACGCGTATTAAATAATTGTGGGGATTATATTCCAATAAATGACAAAAGATTTTAAAGCAAAGTGATATATTCTATTCCTCAGGCTAATAGCATTACGATAATGTGCTTGATGAGATAGGAATATGTGCGAGGTGCTTTGAGTAATTATACAAGTTTAAGAAAATATTTGAAATTAAGTGTTATAAAATATTTATTGATTTCAAGAATAGCACGGACAAAAGCTTACTAAGCAACAAAGTGGGAATGTGATCAAAGCATTTATTTGAGAATAATAATAATAGAGTTGCATTGGGAGGTCAGTATTGCTGATAATGAATTTATTAAAGTTGGAGGGTGTGACATGTTTAAGTCATGGATGCTTTGTAAAAATAAATATAAAATAAAACAATATTGAAGATCCGGAATAATTACGGAGGGCATCTCACCGCTAACCCATAGGAAAGTATTTTATGAACAGCCAAAACTTAGCGACTGGGTGACGATTGCGTTTAATTCCCAGGTGTGTCATTTATGGACACACTCTGCCTGGAAACTGCAATAAGCGAAGAGAACAGACTTGGCTGTGTAAAGAATCCTTGGAAAAGTAAAACAAAGCGGTCTCAACAACCAATTCGCTTGCCAGCAATACGAAACTAGTGTATGTAAAACATACTGAATGGGTTTTACTTGGATTAAGAGAAATGCCAAATCAAATTCCCCGAAATTCATTTAAAAGGGTCCGCACATTCTCAACATCAATGATGAACTTTGTAATTAAAGTAGAACATGGTAATTAAAATAGGAAAATGCATGCTTGCGGGTTTGAAAATTAAGTATAGATTTATATACGCAATCATGCATTAAGAGACACATTTAATCATTGACCTCGCACATACTCTCATATTAGATTAAAATCAATAACATGTAGATTTTAAACTATGTGTTTACATTATATATTAAAGAAAAGAATTGCCCTTGAACGAGTGATTGGAAATTATTTAGAAATTTAAAATATGCCTTCATAGCGGTGTCTTATTTTCAACAAAAGGAATAATTCACTAGGTCAAAGATGATTCTGACACATTATCATAATAAAATAACAGAAAGCTTAATAAATAGAAAATATTAACCCAAGGATAGAGAGCAAAATGTTGAGTATATTTAAACACGTTAAAGAAATACATAATGAAATTATGTGAAATATAAGAAAAAACAATTTAAAATAGCTATAGCATGTTAGTTATCACAAGAGCTCTTGGGTTAATTTAGTGTTACCTCTGGAGAAGCATTTTGGGTAGATTGATGGTCGGCAGGTTTTTTATATAATTTAACAGCAAAATCTTGAAATGTTCATATTTTTGGCAGTGGCAGCAGTTCCGGGGTTCCTTATGTGATAGCTTCCGATGGTCTGGAGCAGCGGCCAGCTATTCCGAGGGGACATAGCCATCTTGACGCCTCTACTCTGTCATGTCAAGGTTAGCAAATTATTAGAATAGAACTCAGAATGATTTCTCTTAGAAACATTAGAATGGAGAACATAAGAAAACCCTCCTCTTTATAGTAGAAATTAACAATAGAACTGCCCTGGAGCATTACAAAAATATATCGGACTTATCAGCTGTAATTAAATCTATCCGAATGTCTAAAGGAATTCAACATTATTTAATTTCTTTTGTTAATTTCCCTGTCGACATTCGAATTACAAACTAGATTTAATTAAAAATTACTTTTATTAATTAAAGAAAACCTTAAGTGGACATCTGCTGTTTTTAGATAAACTTATATAACATTAACTAATTAAAATATTGTCCCTCATTTAACAGAAATATTTGGAATGACTTTTATTAAATTAAACGAAAATTATTTTAAATTGCAATATTTGAATCTATTTACTAAATGAATATTTACTAAATGAGTTTTATTTTAAATCAAAATATATTATGACAGTAATATATTTGTAAACAGATTCAAACAAAATAACTTTAACAATTTATAATTTTGATATGTTTTAAAATGCATATCATGGTGTGTGCACAACTATGATCTATATAACCTACTTTTAAATAAATCTAAATTATGTGAAGAAATACATAATCTATAATCTTTTATTTGTTTGGGAATGAGTTATATATATAATATGAGCATTGTACTCGTGGTTTAAAATTAGGCGGGATTTTCGGTATATAAGCGTATTGCAGACACACTATGATAGATTGGGGTTCAAACTAAGGTATGAGGGTAGGAAATAGGTGAGAAAAGGTGAAAGGAAGATCTGAAAAGCAGACCTTACTGTTTCAATAGAAAGGCAATAGCATCAGCTTCTGCATTGGAAACAAGGCCCACAGTTTAAAATGTTCACTATTGCCTTCAGCCATTTTATTCATCTCATACATGTTACCGCAAAAACATGACATTTTCATAAACACCTCGAATTGTGCTCTGTCTGACCCCTCCCCAATTTTTTGCAGCTTCCAAACTGCCTAGGGATGCATGCTGATAAACTGAAAATTATCACTATGAAACATTATGTCAGTTGGGGTGTAAGACAATAAGTTTGAAAGCAGGTTTGAAGAGTTCTGGGAAATTGAAGTCCAGTCACCCTCATATGAAACAATAGCAAACTGTCATTATTGATCATACACATAAAGTGCCACCACACAAAGCTGGGTGTATTATTTCTGTGTGTATTCATAGATAACAATGCCATCACATGGACCATAAATGGCTATTATGATTGTAGTGTTGTATTATCCATACGTTCATCCACATAAACAGCATAAATCTGTTTTTGCACAGAAACATTGTCATCAAGTGATGTAGAATGGCCAATTAACCAGTACCACTATTTTATATATTCCATCTCAGAATTTTAACTCACCTTCTCCTGCAATGTATTCAGTATCTAATATTCTACCAATTCCTTACCAATAATATAATATAATCTTCTTATGAAGTATTTTCCTACCTATATTTGCCATCATATCATAACACAAATAATCCAATTCCATTATTATTATTAATCAGATGTGGGTTTTTTTTGTTTGTTTTTTTAATAAATGAAATTATGATATGGTCTTACATCAACATTCATTCATTTTTACTCTCATAAATATTACATTTTATAATATATTTATTATACTTTTCCAAGAATCCTATCAGATTTTATTTATGATTACTAGTCATTCCTCTTTTGTTAAGTATGTTTAACAATCATAACTTTGAGATACCTTTTAATGTATGTTATCATATTTAGTTTTCTAAAAAATTTATAATGGCTCGGAATATACAACTTAAACATTCATTAATCAATAAATCTTCACCATAATCTTTTTAAAAACTTTTATTTTCATCATATATATTTAAAATCCTGTCAAATTCTTCATATTCCAACGTTTCGATTGTTTTTAATTACAATCATTTTCAAGGCAAAACTACAAAATACACAGAAATAATTGAATAAATAAAAATACAAATACATCTTATAACTCTACATAAATACCAAAAATTGTATTATAATAATTTAAAAATAAATAATCATACATATTATACCATTAAATAATACATTTACATTCTATTATCTTATCCAATTTTTTAAAATAACTCCTATTACAAATCAATACTATAAACAATAATAAAAATAACCAATAAAACAATTTTAAACATTACCTATAAACTTCTATTTTATTTATATCACATTATATTTTATATTTTACCAATGCCATTTTACCAATCCCATTCCAAATAAATACCTTAAATCATTTAAATATACCCTTATTTAAATACTTTCATAGTACTTTTAAACACATTGTTTAATACATTCCTTTTTAACACCTCTATATACCATTTATTTTATTTAACACTGGATTTAATTTTTTTATATAATTACATTCTTTAATTATTCTTTCTTTATAATTCCTAACCTTTTCTATCATTTTAATACTAAAATTCCTATGGCTATATTTTTCTCTATGAATAAAAACACTAGAATTCTTATCTTTTAAATGTTGTTTAAATCTAGTTCTTAATGTATTCTTAGTTGTTCCCACATATGATACATTATTTCCTTCTTTTTTACAATTTTCACAGACAATAATATATATCCCATTCATTTTATCTAGTTCACACTTTATACCATTATTATTTATTAAATTCCCCAAACTACATTTTTTCTTATATACAGGTTTAACTAATAAATCAATCTTATATTTATATTTTAAATTAATATTTTTCATAATTTTTTTAATTTCTTTAAAAACCTCTTTTGATACATTATAACTATTATAAATTACTTTATTATCTATATTATGACTAATATTTTTATTATAATTATTTTTTCCTATTATATAATGATTATTACAATTTTTCCTTATTATTTTACTAATATTTTTCTTATTAAATAAATTATAAATAATTTTTTCCGGATATTTATTCTTTAAAAATTCTATTTTAACTTTATTTAATTCATTATTCAAACCTACATTATTGGAACACAAATTAACTGCTCTATTAATTCTATTATTTATAATACTAATCTTATGTTCATATTCAAAATCTGAATACCAATTATTAAGCAACCCATGAAAAGTATTTTTTCTAAATACTACTGTGTCAATTTTTGTAAATCCATTATCATAATATTTTTTTATATTTACATCCATGTAATTAATCATATTATTATCTTCTTTTTGTATAGTAAATTTAATATTATCTTCAATTGAATTAATATATCTACAGAAATTCACTCCTTTACTATTATTTCCATTAAAAATAAGAAAATAATCATCTATATATCTTACCCACCAAATAGCTTTAAATTTAGTCTCTTCAAAATATAAATTTTCAAAATTGCTCATATATATATTAGCCATTAAACCACTAAGACTATTCCCCATGCTTAAACCACTATTTTGTTTGTAAAAATTATCTTTGTATTTAAACACAATGTCTTTACAACATGCATCAAAAATTTTAATTAGTAAACTATATTCAATGTTAAAACTTTTCTCTCTATCTTCACTATACATTTTTAATATTATATCTAAAGCTCTTTCTGGTTCAATATTGGTATACATACTTTCAATATCTAATTTAATAAAATATATATTCTTATATTTATTACTTGTATTTAAAAACTCATTTAATTTAATCACAAATTCCTTAGAATTTTTAACATTATGATAACTCTCATTATATCCATATTTTTTAAAAATCTTATTATATAACCATTTTGACAAACTATCATAATATGCTTCAACTCCACTAATAATAGGTCTCAATGGTATATCTATTTTATGTATCTTAGGTATGCCGTAAATAATGGCATCTTTATAATCCATTTTTTTTAAACTCATCATATCTATATTACCAATATAGTTCATATTATATAAAACAGTAACTATTTCATTAATACTTTTTATTTTATCAAAATATTCCCTTTTATTTATTTTTTTAAAATAATTACCCTCTAATAATTTATTCATTTTTATATCATATTCATATTTTTCCATAATAATCATACTAGTTGTTTTATCACCTCTTAAAAATACCAAGTTTTTATATTTACACTTAATACTATTAATTAAATTCCATTCCCTTAAATAATCATATTTATAATTAATTATACCATTTTTTAAATTATATATCAAACAATCCATTTTATATTTAAATTCCTGCAACATTAATTCTTTATTACCAACCAAAACATTTTCATCACTTTTATTATCATTATACTTATATTCTTTCTTTATTTTATCTAACAACAAAGAATTTTTTGACTCTATTTCAAAAATATTTCTATCATTATTAATATACCTATTTGGAATATATTTTAACCCTTTTTCTAACAATTTCATTTCCTCATAATTAAACTCTACTTTTGTTAAATTAATAATAAAATTATCTTTATTAATCTTTTTACCACATATAATATCTTTATTATAATTTTTATCTTTATTCTTTATATCATATTTCACCCTTATATTTCTATCATTAATTAAATTATATATTTTTTTATCATGCCTATTTTTAATATTCTTCTTATAATTATTAACTTTATAAACAAAACAATATTTCAATATATTATCTTCTTCCAAAGTAATAATCCTCTTTAATATATTATAAATATTTCTAACCTTATCAATAAATATCTTTTTTTCTTTATATAATATTTTAACATATTTCTTCATCAATTTTCTTTGTAAAATTACCATATATTTATCATTAAACATATTTTTAAACACGCTAAATCTAATAAATCTGGGAATAACATTATTACTATAACAATTTTTTATAAAATTAATATCAAATTGCCTCTTAACAATTTTCAATTTCCATTTTATCCATTCATTACAAACTTTTATTATATATTTTACCTCTTTAACATTATTAACAACCATTTTTATTCTATTAACAAACCTTCTAAAATTCCATTCTTTATAATTTTCCATTTTTAACAACAACTCTAATATACAACTCATAACATATGCAACAAATAATAATTATATCATAATCTCCATATACTATTTATAAAATACATCCCAACATAATAATTTAATACTATACAATCCAATATCAACCAAATATATAATATCACTAGACAATCTTCTATTATTTTTTTATAAACATACAATCATACGATTCTTTTTCATGAATCCAAAATTTATAACATAAACAATCCTCATTAAACGTCCTTCTTTCTATACAATAATAAACATATCATATAAAATAATGTATATATCATGTATTATTTATCTTCCATGTATCTTCCGTGTATTTTCCAATAATCCAATCTTCCTATATACCATTACAAGTTTACTTGATTATTCATAACAAATAAAAATCTTCCACCATTCTTTTTAAAAATATATAGTCAATACATATCATTCATTAATCAATAAATCTTCACCATAATCTTTTTAAAAACTTTTATTTTCATCATATATATTTAAAATCCTGTCAAATTCTTCATATTCCAACGTTTCGATTGTTTTTAATTACAATCATTTTCAAGGCAAAACTACAAAATACACAGAAATAATTGAATAAATAAAAATACAAATACATCTTATAACTCTACATAAATACCAAAAATTGTATTATAATAATTTAAAAATAAATAATCATACATATTATACCATTAAATAATACATTTACATTCTATTATCTTATCCAATTTTTTAAAATAACTCCTATTACAAATCAATACTATAAACAATAATAAAAATAACCAATAAAACAATTTTAAACATTACCTATAAACTTCTATTTTATTTATATCACATTATATTTTATATTTTACCAATGCCATTTTACCAATCCCATTCCAAATAAATACCTTAAATCATTTAAATATACCCTTATTTAAATACTTTCATAGTACTTTTAAACACATTGTTTAATACATTCCTTTTAACACCTCTATATACCATTTATTTTATTTAACACTGGATTTAATTTTTTTATATAATTACATTCTTTAATTATTCTTTCTTTATAATTCCTAACCTTTTCTATCATTTTAATACTAAAATTCCTATGGCTATATTTTTCTCTATGAATAAAAACACTAGAATTCTTATCTTTTAAATGTTGTTTAAATCTAGTTCTTAATGTATTCTTAGTTGTTCCCACATATGATACATTATTTCCTTCTTTTTTACAATTTTCACAGACAATAATATATATCCCATTCATTTTATCTAGTTCACACTTTATACCATTATTATTTATTAAATTCCCCAAACTACATTTTTTCTTATATACAGGTTTAACTAATAAATCAATCTTATATTTATATTTTAAATTAATATTTTTCATAATTTTTTTAATTTCTTTAAAAACCTCTTTTGATACATTATAACTATTATAAATTACTTTATTATCTATATTATGACTAATATTTTTATTATAATTATTTTTTCCTATTATATAATGATTATTACAATTTTTCCTTATTATTTTACTAATATTTTTCTTATTAAATAAATTATAAATAATTTTTTCCGGATATTTATTCTTTAAAAATTCTATTTTAACTTTATTTAATTCATTATTCAAACCTATATTATTGGAACACAAATTAACTGCTCTATTAATTCTATTATTTATAATACTAATCTTATGTTCATATTCAAAATCTGAATACCAATTACTAAGCAACCCATGAAAAGTATTTTTTCTAAATACTACTGTGTCAATTTTTGTAAATCCATTATCATAATATTTTTTTATATTTACATCCATGTAATTAATCATATTATTATCTTCTTTTTGTATAGTAAATTTAATATTATCTTCAATTGAATTAATATATCTACAGAAATTCACTCCTTTACTATTATTTCCATTAAAAATAAGAAAATAATCATCTATATATCTTACCCACCAAATAGCTTTAAATTTAGTTTCTTCAAAATATAAATTTTCAAAATTGCTCATATATATATTACCCATTAAACCACTAAGATATACCATTGAGACCTATTATTAGTGGAGTTGAAGCATATTATGATAGTTTGTCAAAATGGTTATATAATAAGATTTTTAAAAAATATGGATATAATGAGAGTTATCATAATGTTAAAAATTCTAAGGAATTTGTGATTAAATTAAATGAGTTTTTAAATACAAGTAATAAATATAAGAATATATATTTTATTAAATTAGATATTGAAAGTATGTATACCAATATTGAACCAGAAAGAGCTTTAGATATAATATTAAAAATGTATAGTGAAGATAGAGAGAAAAGTTTTAACATTGAATATAGTTTACTAATTAAAATTTTTGATGCATGTTGTAAAGACATTGTGTTTAAATACAAAGATAATTTTTACAAACAAAATAGTGGTTTAAGTATGGGGAATAGTCTTAGTGGTTTAATGGCTAATATATATATGAGCAATTTTGAAAATTTATATTTTGAAGAGACTAAATTTAAAGCTATTTGGTGGGTAAGATATATAGATGATTATTTTCTTATTTTTAATGGAAATAATAGTAAAGGAGTGAATTTCTGTAGATATATTAATTCAATTGAAGATAATATTAAATTTACTATACAAAAAGAAGATAATAATATGATTAATTACATGGATGTAAATATAAAAAAATATTATGATAATGGATTTACAAAAATTGACACAGTAGTATTTAGAAAAAATACTTTTCATGGGTTGCTTAGTAATTGGTATTCAGATTTTGAATATGAACATAAGATTAGTATTATAAATAATAGAATTAATAGAGCAGTTAATTTGTGTTCCAATAATGTAGGTTTGAATAATGAATTAAATAAAGTTAAAATAGAATTTTTAAAGAATGAATATCCGGAAAAAATTATTTATAATTTATTTAATAAGAAAAATATTAGTAAAATAATAAGGAAAAATTGTAATAATCATTATATAATAGGAAAAAATAATTATAATAAAAATATTAGTCATAATATAGATAATAAAGTAATTTATAATAGTTATAATGTATCAAAAGAGGTTTTTAAAGAAATTAAAAAAATTATGAAAAATATTAATTTAAAATATAAATATAAGATTGATTTATTAGTTAAACCTGTATATAAGAAAAAATGTAGTTTGGGGAATTTAATAAATAATAATGGTATAAAGTGTGAACTAGATAAAATGAATGGGATATATATTATTGTCTGTGAAAATTGTAAAAAAGAAGGAAATAAGTATCATATGTGGGAACAACTAAGAATACATTAAGAACTAGATTTAAACAACATTTAAAAGATAAGAATTCTAGTGTTTTTATTCATAGAGAAAAATATAGCCATAGGAATTTTAGTATTAAAATGATAGAAAAGGTTAGGAATTATAAAGAAAGAAAAATTAAAGAATGTAATTATATAAAAAAATTAAATCCAGTGTTAAATAAAATAAATGGTATATAGAGGTGTTAAAAGGAATGTATTAAACAATGTGTTTAAAAGTACTATGAAAGTATTTAAATCAGGGTGTATTTAAATGATTTAAGGTATTTATTTGGAATGGAATTGGTAAAATGGCATTGGTAAAATATAAAATATAATGTGATATAAATAAAATAGAAGTTTATAGGTAATGTTTAAAATTGTTTTATTGGTTATTTTTATTATTGTTTATAGTATTGATTTGTAATAGGAGTTATTTTAAAAAATTGGATAAGATAATAGAATGTAAATGTATTATTTAATGGTATAATATGTATGATTATTTATTTTTAAATTATTATAATACAATTTTTGGTATTTATGTAGAGTTATAAGATGTATTTGTATTTTTATTTATTCAATTATTTCTGTGTATTTTGTAGTTTTGCCTTGAAAATGATTGTAATTAAAAACAATCGAAACGTTGGAATATGAAGAATTTGACAGGATTTTAAATATATATGATGAAAATAAAAGTTTTTAAAAAGATTATGGTCAAGATTTATTGATTAATGAATGATATGTATTGACTATATATATTTAAAAAGAATGGTGGAAGATTTTTATTTGTTATGAACTTAAACATTATATCCCCCCCACACACACACTCACCTTATATCTCATGGGTGCTCTTTTCCTATATTTAAGCATACTTTTAACCTTATATACTAGATTGCAAACATGCATTTTTTAAATCACTACTATGAAAATATTTTGTATTCGTATTTTTTTATCAAACAAGAAAATTATTACTAATAAATTTAAAATTAAAATCCTTTTCATCTTGTTTTTTCTTTAAAACTCATTTAAAAAAAATTTAAGTTTAATATTACAATGGTTACCCTGTAGACTTTTACCATTCCTCTCACATTTGGGTGTTTCTGCTCTCTTCATGTTGCTAAAATACATGAATAAACAAAGCATTAGACACACAAGCACAATTAATGGGGCAAAAGTTCTGAATTGGATGCATCCTTCCTTCATGGCTACATTGTAATTCTATATGTATAAATCTGCTCTTAAAGAAAAATACACTATGAAAGGGTTTCATAAATCTTCTTAACAGATATACACATTTTTTTTCAATGCACACTTTAAAACAAGTTTAACTAAGATTTCAGTAATTTTACTTTGGCATTTCTTTCCTTCTCCTGTTATTTATTAGACTTGGAAAATTTTTAAACATATATCTCATAAATTTTTTTAATTCTCTGGCTTAAAGTATATCATTTTATGACTATCATCTACTAATACAAGTTACACAAACTTTTAACTTATCCTTCCCAGTTTAATGTTACATTATTAAAGTCCTACAATAAAAGTTTAACTTTTCTTTGAATATAAAAAAATCTTAATCCAATTTTTTCATTCTTAAGTAGAAGCTTAATATTTTCTTCTACAATTTGTAAACTATTTCTTAAATATCAATTGTTCAATTTAAATGAGGATTAGTTTTCTTAAACTTATCACTCTCGACTAATTAATTATTTTTAACATTCATTTATTTTCTAGGAAATTTTGGATTGGTTTCTCCTTTTAAATCTATAATTAATAAAAACACATAACTTAACATAGACAAATGAATGCTTTCTTATGTGAATGCAGTTAAGTTTCTCTTGGAAGCAATGTAGTTGTCTTTCCTTTCTCATGGTTATCCTAAACAAAATTAAAACAACTTTGATTTCTTTCATTCTTTCAACTTATTGGGCATTAGTTTTGCTATAAGTGGATGATCAGGATTAGCAGTTAGGTTGTAATGAAGATTAATTTAACTTACTTCATGAAATTAATAATTACTTTATAATATTTTATATCCTTTGTTAGCTTTTTGATTACAATTTTTATTGCTTAAGACTTTAAATATTTTAATTTTTATAACCTTTTTACGAAGAAAATAAATTGAGACTGCTATCTACTTTCTAATTTTTCTTGAATCTCTCCCTCCAATCATCTGCTGCTATACTTTTTTTAAAAAAACTCTGGGATAAAGTGATATCAGAAAACTACTTACTAAACTCTCATTGGTCAATATCCTAAATCAACTTGTACAACTTTTAAATTGAAGATTTTTCTGTTTCTATTTAAAGTAATTAAAATCAATAAATATTTCACAAACAAAATTAATTTAAATCATTTCTTTAAATCTAAAATTTTTATTCTCATTATATTTTTAATATATGATATTATTAGTTGAATTTAAATATAAAGTTCACTAATAAATATTTATACTTAAAATGTATTATTATTACAATAATTTTAAAATAAATTATTATCTTGTAATCAATAATTGTTCCTTCTTTTCTTAATTGCAATTTTATCTTTTTAACTTTTGAAGAAACATTGCAATAAAATAAATTAAAATCAAATTTATGCATAACAATGTTTATTTATATTTACAACTAATATATTAAAATTATATAATGGGTTATACTACAAATGATTATAGATAACGATGATTATAACATCTCTACAGACTTCTATCTTTAATCATATATATTTTTATCACTAATTCCTTATACCTAAGGTTAAATTATTACTGTTATCTTAATTCATAAGTTTAAAATTTTGGAGCTATACTTTACATTTCATATGCTATTCTTCCCATGGATAATCAATCAAAAGGTTATAATATATATATATATATATATATACCTTTATATTATATACCTTTTATTATTAATCTATTCAATATATATATATATATATATATATATATATACTTGAAAAGATTAATAATAAAAAAATAAAATGACTAGCAATGAGATGGATTCCATTATTACATTAAACTTTAATAAGATAGATCATTCTTGACAAATGTTATACATTTTATTACCAGAAATTGGTATTGACTTAAAGATGCTTATATTAATAATAAGAGCCGCTCCTTATTCATTCTCCATCAATAATAAGCTTGGTAATTAGTAATTTATCATGCATTTAAATCCCCATACTGTTTTTGCTTTGCTGGATGCATAATTGCATTACTTCCAACTTTAAATTCCTAGTCTCTTTGATAAAGACTAGAGCTGAAAATTAATAAGGAGATAGAAATTTAGATGCATCTGGTAAGCGCTAAAATTCACTATAGGTGGCATTAGAATAAAAAAATTGCTTTTGTTTTATCATGTATTGTGTAATCCAAAGAAGTAAATGATATATTGTATTATTGACAGCAATAATGGAAGAAATAATTATAAAGCTTTTATTTTCAATTAAATTAATTTTAAATCAATATAATATATCTGACATTAAAATATTACAGGTTTTTTTTTTTTTGCTTGTTTGTTTGGAAAACAGTGTAGGGCTTTATTTATTTTTTAGCGAAATAAAACAAGTGTTTAAAAATTCACACACATATGCATTTTACTTTCAAGAAAACTCAATTAACATTTCAGTTAAGAACTATCAGGAAACTGATAAGAAAGACTATGATATTTCTGTAGTATAATTTTTACTATATTACTCTCATGAAAGATAGGGACTGATTTCTATCCACTTTTAACATTTTGTGGAGCAATGTAATCATAAACATATTACCAAATGTTGTTCTGAAGGTTTGTGATGATGGTGTTCTAGCTGTATTTTTATATTGGACTATTTCCATCATCTAATATGTGTGTTGAATGTCTTTAGAAAAGTTTAATTTTTAGTTAAATATTCCAAATGCATTCAACTGTTAGTAATATCACAGCAAACAGGTTAGTATATGCACCAACTGTTAGTAATATCACAGCAAACAAATGTTAATAATATCACAGCAAACAGGTTAGTATATGCACTAACTGTTAGTAATATCACAACAAACAGGTTAGTATACGCACAACGTTTCGAGAGGTATTTTTCTCCCCTCTTCTTCAGGTGTTGCTGGCCTGACCAGTGACAGTACTAGCATGGGATTCGAACCTGGGTCCTTAGATTCTTGATTATTGAAATTTAAGGTAACGCTCTAACCAACTGAGCCATCCTGCCAAAGGCAACAGTATGTAGTAATTTCATATACTTATCTATGAGGTTCCTCCTGATTTCTCCACTTTTTCCTCAGAGCAAAGTTGATTAGTGATTTCCATACATTATGTATAGTCACACTAGGTTGGATTATGGGTGACTATACATAATGTATGGAAATCACTAATCAACTTTGCTCTGAGGAAAAAGTGGAGAAATCAGGAGGAACCTCATAGATAAGTATATGAAATTACTACATACTGTTGCCTTTGGCAGGATGGCTCAGTTGGTTAGAGCGTTACCTTAAATTTCAATAATCAAGAATCTAAGGACCCAGGTTCGAATCCCATGCTAGTACTGTCACTGGTCAGGCCAGCAACACCTGAAGAAGAGGGGAGAAAAATACCTCTCGAAACGTTGTGCGTATACTAACCTGTTTGCTGTGATATTACTAACAGTTAGTGCATATACTAACCTGTTTGCTGTGATATTATTAACATTTGTTTGCTGTGATATTACTAACAGTTGGTGCATATACTAACCTGTTTGCTGTGATATTACTAACAGTTGAATGCATTTGGAATATTTAACTAAAAATTAAACTTTTCTAAAGACATTCAACACACATATTAGATGATGGAAATAGTCCAATATAAAAATACAGATATTACCAAATATATGTGAGAAAGATATATAATCTCCAAGATCCACATTTTATGCTGAACCAGCATTCATCAGTTGGTCCAGTTCACAATCTCTTATATATATATATATATATATATATATATATATATATATAAAGATATATATATATATATATATATCTTTATATATATATATATATATCTTTATCATTATTCAGTATATATAGATAGCCAATTATTACTGTTTAATTAATAAGAGTCAAACTTACTGCCCTCACAACTTTGGCACAAATCATTTGATAGAAGTCTGTTAATAATTTTTATTAGTCATTCAGTAGACTAGAGATTATTCATTTAAGGAATAATTATTTTGTATTGTAATTTTTACTATACCATTCTCATGCAAGGTAAGAACTAGTTTCTATCAACTTTTAACATCTTGTGGAAGAGTGTAATCATAAACATATGACCAAAGACATGTTAAAAGGATGTATAATTATCAAAATACATATTTTATGCTGAACCAGCACTCATCAGTTGATCTTGCATGAGAGTGGTGCAGTGAAAATTACACTACAGAAATATTCCTTAAGTGGATAATCTCTACTCTAATGAATGACTAATAAAAATTATTGAAAGATTGTAATGTTTCTTGATCTTAAATTAAAAATCTAACAAACTCATGACCCTGACTGATGTGGGTTTGTAAACAGACTTTCTATGTTTATATACTATATAAATAATCATTTAATAATAGCAGCTGTAATGCCAAGAATTATCGAGTGGCCATTGCGATTTTGCCCTGCTTGGTTTCTTTAAGACCTCAAAGAGGAATCAAAGAATTTTCAGTTAATAGCAAATTCTATAGTCAGTAAATAATACAGTGCCATAATTTCACATTTGAGACTCAGAATAATCGTAAGTGCACTCCGAGATTGTTTCATTCATTTGTGAGTTTTATAGCAATGCTATATTGTACTGTATAGTTTGATATTTTAAAAATAAAATAAAAATGTATCGAGTTTGAAAGCAAATTTTGAATAACATTACTGCAACATTTTTTAATAAAATAAAAAAACTTAATCCTTGGATTAAATGTTTAAAATAGTGCATCCTAAGCTAACAAACTATTACAATTGTAATAGCTTGCTAAT
The DNA here is from genome assembly GCA_028023455.1 of Epiperipatus broadwayi. NCBI lineage: Eukaryota > Metazoa > Onychophora > Udeonychophora > Euonychophora > Peripatidae > Epiperipatus > Epiperipatus broadwayi. The sequence continues at coordinate 1,284,881 of JAQFVV010012475.1, read as the reverse complement.
CTAAAGTGGATTACTAAAACGAACTAAATATTTAATATTATCAATTTATCTTAATCTGCCCGTTAATCTACAGCAAACTCGGTCTTTCCATACAAATAACTTTGGATATGATACAAATGTATCGTATCCAAAGTTATCAATTAAAACTAAAATAGGAAGTCTTACTTTTTAAAAAAAAAAAAAAATTGATTAATTATATCCATTTCTTCAATCCTACAACTTCACACTATTTGAGAATTGTTATATATAATAGTTAGCTCAATGATCACCCAAACCAAACTTTTACCTTTTCTAAATAATAAACACCAAGTTTTGATCTCTAAGCTTTTGAACTATAATCTTCTCTTCGTTAAAATTTTATAAATATTGTATTATATTTTTTAAATCAGACAATAATTTTTATGTATAAAAACTTTAAAACAACGCAAAAAATTGAGTACTTTTAAAAGAAGTATTTCCGTACACATTTATTAGTTTTAGAAATTAGTTGTTTTTATAATAAATGACTTGCTTCAACAGAATTTCAACTGTAGGAAGTCAAAAAGAAAAGAGAGAAAGGAAATTTCATATTGTTTAAGATTGAGGAAACCGACAGTCTGTAGAATATGCACTTCAAGTCTCCGCTGAAGGATTTAAAAGTTGGGCAGATGTCATTAGGCATTAATGTTTAAAATCCTGTGTGGGATCAAAAAATGTTTACTCATTTTATTTATTGATTGTAGGGAAATGTCTACAATGTTAATATTTTCTCAGGTTTTTTTTTTTTAAAAAAAAGCTATTCTTTCTATAAAGCTGCTTATAAATTAGTCTTAAATATTAGCCTTATTTTACTTATATTCTGTTCAAACATTTTTCTTTTAATTATTAAAGAGACTAGATATTCTGTGGTTATTGCATCAGCCGGCCATTCTGAGAATTCCAAAAAGTCTAGATTTTTTTTTGGTAATCGGGTCATAGTTAAGCCTTCATATCATCATCATCATCATCATCATCATTATCAACCATTATCAATCCACTGCAGGATGAAGGTCTCTCCAAGTTTAATCCATCTTCTCCGATCTTTAGCTTCTCTTCTCCACATCACCCCTACACATTTTCTTATTTCATCCATCCATCTTACATATCTGACTAGTTTTAGCTAGAGAATAATTGAAGAGTTGGGGAGGGGGGGATTGATGGGTAATTCGTTCTCCCTTTTGCTCTTTAGAGATGCCATTGAAGATATCTTTACTCAATAGCGGATTATTTAATGGCCGTTTTAAAATCTTTTTCTATATTTTAAATAGATTTTTCAATAAATATTAACTTTAGTGTCTATATTTGTGACTTCTTTATTTCTAAGACTTAATTAATTCCTGACATATAATTTTTATTGCAAAAAAGTATAATATATTTGTAAACAATAAGCGACAATTAAACTTAATTTAAAACACATTATCCGCATTCCCTGCACCCACCCACACACATAAAATAAATAATCGGCGGGGAATTAAAATCAAATAAATATTTAATATTATTAATTTATCTTAAATTATTTATTTATAGAGTACAAAACTAGTTTTTTTGATATGTTCGTATCATTTTAAAGATTGCCAATTAAAATTAAAACAGAAATGACTTATTCGTAATCTTTCCAAAGAAAATCAAATGAAAGATTAATAGTATGTAAATTTCTAATTCTACAATAGCGCATTATTGGGTTGCTGATTTTTTTTTTATTTTTTATACACCGCGGCGGGGCGGGACCCCCCCCCCCCCCCCCCCCCCACTCCTTTCTTCCTTGGCTGCCGGCTACCCCCCTCCCACCAATATCTTTTCTTATCTGAAATATACTCCATATCTCTCTTTTTATTGATTCTTTCCTTGCGTAATATGAATCCATGATTTTTCAACTAAAAGACATGGGCAAATTATTTTTTATGGCTTCAAAAAACTGAATTTGAACTTCAGTCATTGTAGTTCTTTTATAGTTATAAATGTGATCCTTACATTTAGATTAGTCCTAATATTCCCATAATAATATATATGTATGAACTAATCTAAATGTAAGGATAGCAGATAGATTAACATGTAAAAAAAAAACTAAAAATGATTTAAATTTAAATTCAATTTTTTGGAACTATGAAAATAAAATTGGCCTTGTGATTGATCTGAAAACAATATATCTATAATATATTATAAAAGAGATGATTAGAAAAAAAAGCAAGAGAGGCATGGTATATTGCAAATTAAAAAAAAATTGAATTAATTCTTCAATAGTGTAAAAATTGTAAGATTAAATATTAATATATAATTAATCAGTGTATTAAAATATATATGTCTTTACGTGTTTTAATTTCAACTGAAGCCTTTGAATATGATTTGCAAGCCTGAATTTGCTATGTATGAATAGATAAATTAAGATGAGTTAATAATATTAAATATTTATTTTGTTTTAATTCAGCATCCAATTATTATTTAATTTAAATACTTTACCGATAAACTTGTGTTTATATATTTATATATGTATACAGTTAATTTAAACAGTATCAAATAATAAACTCCTAACTTTTAAGTATTCTTCAACTTTATTGCGTCACCTTCCAGTGTCAAAGATGTAAATATAACAATGAATCATTTTTAATAATTTTTCAGACTTATATATATATATGTGTGTGGATATATATATATATATTACTTGATATGTATTTTGAAAAAGAAAGTATAAATTGGAAGAAGAGATGGTAGACAATCTGCATGTAAGTCAAAAACATGTAAAATAAATGATCTTATAGAAAAGTTATATACAAAAAGAAATATAAATCAAGGGTATTGTTTATTTTAAATTCGATTTAATATATGATTGTTAAAGAAATATTTTTTTTGTAATGATGCAGTAAGATTTGAGGGAGGAAGTTTCACTATATTAAATTTGCTGATAATATGATAATACTTTCCAAAAGTTGAGATTTGATAAAATGTTATGTAAGATTGAAGAACTAAATTTAGTATGAAAATAAATAGGAATGAAATTAAATTAATAATAATAGGTAATGAATTGAACCATCAAACATCATGTGATTAACATTCTTTATGCTTACATAAGCTGATTTTCATAGAGGCAAAACTCTCCATACAGTAAGGCCACTCAGGGCAAACCAGAATAACCAATAGATGCAGAAAAGGTTTGTGCATAAAATCTCTATCTATTGTCTAGGTGATCATGTGATGTTTGATGATTTAATACCAATCTTGCCCAGTAGGATTATTGTGACTGTATTTTATACAACTATACAAGCTGATGAGTTTAGCTTGAAAACCTTATTGTGCTTTCATTTTGGACTCAAAGCTTTATAGTTAGCTAAAAAGGTAAAAGGTGGCAGCTGGAGATTTGCATTAAATCTTAAGATCTAGGTGCTGTGCTCTCAGATACAAGGCTCCTCATGATAAAAGCCACAAGCTAAAAACTAGTTTGGGGCTATTGGATGAGTAGGTACTAGATATGGATTTTATGCACAAACCTTCCTGCATTCATTAATTACTCTGGCTTGCACTGAGTGGTGCTATAGTATGGATACTTTTGCCTCTGTGAGATAATGAGTTGAAAAGAGTTAAATATGTTTTTAATAAGAATAATTAATTATTTTACTTTGAATTGAAAATAGATTTAAAAAATTAGTTAAATTTTTAACAATTTGTTAGCAGAGCTGTTTTGAGTGTATCAGAGATGCAGCCAATTAGGAAAAGAGATAAAAAAATAAAAAGTTTTAGAGATGTGGATTTGAAAAAGAATTCAAAAAAATGAATTGAGAAGTTGATGGTTATCAAGAAAAAAAATATGATAGCTTAAAAGAATAAGATTAGTAATGGGAAAATGTTGAAAATAGTATATAAGAATTGATCACTTATTTAGAAAACTAGAAAAAAAAAAGGAAGCATATTAAAAAAAAAGATAAAAAAAGATATATTTAAAAATTTCTTGACAGAGTAAAAAAAAAGATAAAAACTTAATAGATTGATGATAATAAGGCAAGAAGTAGTTACAGCTTTTGAAAACTATATCTATGTGTTTTTATTTAGTATACATAATTGTGTGGTGTATGTGTGTGTGTGTAAATTAATTACATAAAACATATTTATTCTATTAATTTGTTTAAGTGTAGAGGCTGTGAAAACATAATTTGCATATAATAATCAATTGGCTGTGGGGACTTATGATTTGATATATATATTGTGATAGTGGTCTACTTCAATCTTTAATTTATTTTTTAAAATATTGTACTTGACAAATTATAAATCAAATTCAGGTTTGTAAATTGGATTAAATTTACTTTCTATAGGTTTGTACTAAACAAACACACACATTAATAAAAATTTGTGTTTAAAATCAAAAATTAATTTTACTTTAGTTTTAAAAATATAAACTCTTTTATTTTAACTCTTTTAAATAAATCTGTTTTAAAATTATGTTACAGGGACAAAGATTGATTAAATATTATCAATTATTTTGTATTCTTATGAATTAAAATTTGAAGAAAAACAATTTATTTTAAGTTTTCTTCCAGTTTTTGAAAATGTTAAATATTTTAGGGATTAAGATGGCTGACTATCATCTATAAACATGTGGACGTCTTTAATTAAAGAATTATCTAAGTATGTAAACTGGTTTAATTAAAAAAATTTGTAAGCATGCAGAGTTAAAATAATTACTAGCTTGTTTAATTAAAGAATTTTGTAAACTTGTGGATTTGTTAATTAAAAATATATTTTGCAAAGTTGGTAATATAAAATGCCAGCTCAGAAAATGATTATTCTATTCAGTTCTTTGCTTTTGCCTACTTATCATGATGTTTACTGAACCTCTACCAGTAGCTGAATTAATAAATATGTGCAACAAGATGCCCATCAATAAACTTCACTCCAGCCTTCCAACACTGTGTCAACTAACTTACCATATGCTGTTAAACAGATGCACTCTCCATAGTAAAGGCAAAAAATTTCATGACAACTCTACTTGAAAACATAATCTAATTGTAACCAAAATTGAAAACTGGTAGAAGGAAAGACTATATTAATAAACTACTAAAGAGGTCTATTTTTAAAATATATATATAATTCCGCTTGAGGAAAAATAATATACCATTTTTTTCTATGTCTCAAAAATAATCTTTTTATTTATGAACTATTTGATAATTTTTTAAACTGCTTACTTTTAATATTTATATTTTATAACACTTGATCTAACTCAATGTATTTGATATATAGTATATGCTTTGAACATTTTAAATATGTCTATTTTAAAGGTACATGGTATGGTTTCCTTTAAAAATTTAGTTGAGTAAAATAATTTATATCAGCTAGATGAAAGAAATCACTGTTGTTCCTTAAATTTTTTTAAGAGTTTTTAAAAAATCACTTCTGCAATTGTTAGTAATCAAAATTTGGTTTTAAAATAATCAATATTTAGTTTTAGCAATTTTTTTCCTTAAAAAAAAAAAAAAAAAAGCTTTAAAAAAAAAAATAGTTTTTTTTAAAAAAGAGAAATATAAGATTTGGTTATTTTTTTAAATGGTTTAAATTTAGTATAATTAAAATTTAATGTCTCTGAAGATATTAAAAAATCATTAATGTAAGCCAATATATGTGTGTAGCTAACATGATATGCATGTAGCTATATAAATCTGTTGAGAAGCTGATTTTGTTGTGCAATTTACTTTATTTACTTTGTTTGATTCACACACATCTGAAATTAAAGAATGATATTTAAATATGCATTTTATATAGTATGAACCTCTAGATATTTATCCATCACACTTGAATTTGTATATGTTTACTTGCCTTCCCATAGTCTACAACATTTCTGCATGAAGTACTTGCAGATGATTTTCATTTGCTTTGGGTAAAGATATTTCTCTCTATACATTATATTTTTGCATTGTACTCTGGATGATTAAGAGGCTCATTTATTGTTATTTTCTTCTTAAATGGTGTAGGATCAAATACAAAGTTTATAGGTCTAATTTTGTAATTGTCTGCATGGTAAACATTTATAATGAATTTAAGCTATTTGTTGTTGATTGTTCTTTTAATACAAAAGTGAAATATATACAGGTACATATATTAACTTAGAACACATAAATAATAGAGTCATATAAATTATAGTGTACTTTGTAGTTATCTGAGATGATACACTGATATAATAGAAAGTTTATGAATAGTAATATTTAAAGTTGTTAGATATTTAATGCACTATATGCTAACATAAAAAAGAAATTGCAATTGAAATAGATTGAATTATATTGGATTGTTAATTGTTAGATTTGTTTTAGCATTTGTTTACTCCTGTCTGTTCTTCCACTTGGTATTCCACAAAGAATATATTAGTTTTCAGTGACCTATAGGATTTTATCAATAATATATTTAAACTTTTTGACCTCTCAACATAAGGGAAGATTACAAAAGAAAAATCCATCCTGCAATATCAAAAAACAGTTGTCAAAAGATTTATTATGGTTGACCCATGATTATAACCAGAAAAAACAGAAAAAGTAGTTGAACAATGCAAGTAAAGTGACATTCATGGAAGTGTGATGTGATGCTATGGATTAAAGATCAGCATAGCATATAAAAGCACAAAAAATAAAGTATAAGAAAAAGTATAATATAATTAAAAGTTAATGGTTTTATATTGGAAAATCAAAATTTTTATTTTTTCTCTATATAATATCAAATCAGAGAATCAAGACAAGTACTTAGATTCAGAAATGCTTTTGAAGAAAATAATGTTTAAAAAACCAATGCTTAGTACAAAAAGTGGAAGAGAAAATGGAGCAAAAGCTTAAAGAAAATCAGCACTCGATACAGAAAATCATGCAACAACTTGATAGATATCAGTGCTCAGTAATACACCAAAATATCTAGCAAATTAAGGAAAGGTGGATGAAAAACAGATCAAATAGAAAAGAAAAAGACACTAAAGCTAATAAAGATGATCACATTGAAGTCAATTAAAGTGATGTTGTGCCCACTAAGAAATCAAAGCAAGTTAATACCAATGTAATAGATAATAAAGATTTACTAATTGATGATATCAAGAATGCTACAGATGAAAATGAAGTTAGGATAATACTTGTCTTAGTGAAGAACTCAAACAAAGCAACAATGGACTAAAGTGTTTAAAGGAGAAGATGGAAGATGAAAAAGAAGAATATATAAAACCCTCAGATTAAAATATAGAAATAGAGAAAATACAAGTAACAGAAGTAGACCCAAAATAAGTTTATATTAATTATGGACGCATGAATTATGATGATGATTATTTCAAAGCTGACGTAAAATTATTGTCATATATAAAATATTAATAAATTATTTATAAACTTATCTGTTGAAGAATGTATTTACAAAAGAAATTTGCTTCATATAGACAGCTGAGTTATGATTTTATCAGCTATTTTGATGTTTCTTTGTATAGAACATCACCCGCTAACATGATCAGAGATCATATTTTTGGATTTGACATAATAAGTAATATGAATACTTTAGGAAGGAAATCGAGCAACATTAAATTATTATCTCAAAGACTATAGCATGAGCAACAAAGTTATTTTTTCAAAATCCTTTTCCATATTTGCATTATATCAAGCTTGGAAATAACATTTTTAGCAGAACTTTTATATAAAATGATGGCAATAGAAAAATGTGTCACATTACAACAAATAATGGCATTATCTTATAAGACTGGTTTTGCACAGCCATTAAAAAAATACATATTTTATACTAAAGTTATAAAGACACTTTTAAAAAGACATTATGTGCAAATGGAGTATGAAAACTTCTGCAGATAAACTTAAAAGGCATAATAAAGATGATGAACAGATTATATTAAGTAAACAATCTTCTAAGTTAAGAGCAATTTTATACCACAATATTGAAAATGTAGAAAAAAAGAATTATGATATAAAGTTCAATTTGTTGAGGAAATTGACATATAGTCCATATTAAAGAAACAACATATAATAAAACAATATTTGAGAGTGCATCCAGATGTCAGATAGTATTAAACAGCTTTAAGTAATTTAAATAATTTTGTTTTAAAAAATGAAAATTTTCTTACAGCAATAAGTTAATATTAATATATTAAAGATTTTAAGACTTCTCATTCGATAATTTAATATACAAAAATTAACAAAGAGTATGACACACTTGAATGAGAAGCTATAAAGATACACAGAAATTATTACAAGCTAAGCGCTTTCGAGGCCTTTTGCCTCATATTCATAGCGGTACTGTGAGCTGCAGAATGAAGAAATAGGGCAAGGAAACAAAACACAACACAGATATACATATAATAGAGTTATGAAAAACAATGATAATTCATCAACATTTTTAGAGCATTCCAAGAAGACAGGACATTTGTTTGAACCCTCCAGCCCTAAAATAGTCTGTATTGAGAAAAATGACATCAAGCGGAAAATCAGAGAAGCATATTTTATTAATGGCAATAATAACTCCATCAATAGATGAGATACCTGCTTTGACATCTCCAAACGTTGGACTATCTAGTTCATTTGCATACGCTTTGCATACTGTTTTGTTTCCTTGCCCTATTTCTTCGTTCTGCAGCTCACAGTACCGCTATGAATATGAGGCAAAAGGCCTCGAAAGCGCTTAGCTTGTAATAATTTCTGTATATCTTTATAGCTTCTCATTCAAGTGTGTCATACACTTTGTTAATTTTTGTATATTAATATTAATAGTAAATTTTATTTTTTATCTTTAGAAAAGAAATGTTGAGATAAATAGACATCTCACTCAATCTTTAATTTATTTTTAAGAATATTGTAGTTGGCAAATTATAAATAAAATTCAGATTTGTAAATTGAATTGTTTTTTATAGTGGTTTGTATAAGCACACACACATTGATAAAAGTCTGTGCTTAAAATCAAATAAGTCAATTTTACTCTAGTTTTAAAGAATTTTAAAAAAAACCTCTTATTTTAAAAATGGTTCCAAATAAATCTGTTGTAAAATTATGTTATAGGATCAAAGTTTGATTAAATAATAATCTATAAAACTTTTGCTCAATTATTTTGTATTCTTATGAATTAAAATTTTAGGAAAAATAATTTTTATTAAGCTTTGTTCCAAGTATTGAAAATGTTAATTAAATATTTTAGGGATTATGATGGGTAAATGTTATCTATAAACATGCGAGCTTGTTTAATTAAAGAATTGTATAAACATGTAGGCTGGTTTAATTAAAAAAACTTATTAAAGTAATTATTTTGGCTTATTTAAAGAATGTTCTAAATGTGTAGGCTTGTTAATTAAAGAAAAAAATGTGTTTTGCAAAGTTGGCAATATAAAAAGGTCAGCTCAGTTATTTTGGTATTTCCTTTTGCCTGCTTAGCATGATGTACAGAGAACCTTTACCAATAGTTGATTTAATAAATATGTGTGACTAGATGCTCAAAGATGAACTTCATTCTAGCATCAAACCATAATGATTAGGATGTTAAATCCTGCTGCTTGCTGAATTTGATCCAACGTTGTGTCAAGTATCTTTTTAGCAATTAAACAAGCACATTTTTCAATATTAAAAAAAAAAAAACTCCATGACAATTCTATCTGAAAACATAATCCAATTACGATCAAGATTAGAAACCAACAAATGGAAAGCCTTTATTAGTAAATAATTAAAGATCTCTATTTTTGAAAAATGTATGTATGTATATAATTCCACTTAAGAAAAATTGTATCTACTTGGTTATATTTTTCTTTGGATGTAAAGATAAACTTTTTATTTATGAACTATTTGATAAACTTTTCAACCTTCATTGACAACAAGACAATGAGATAATTTAATTTAAATGGATTTTTCATATTTATTTAATGTGGTGATTTATATTATATGCCCTGCAATACTTGTATATGCAAGATATTTTAAATTAGTGTTGGATACCACCAGATTAACAGGGAAAACTCAAATTTAAGAATACATTTTCATATAACTAAGTTCTTGCTTTTTATTGAGAATACTTTAATTTCCAGCATTCAACATTTACAACCATAAATATCCACTGTCTAGTCACAGCATTGATCTCTTCATCTAACAAAATTAAAATAACAAAACTGAATAGCTTTATTAAATTAAGATTATATCATTCCACTTTATATATCAATACTGTGGTTGCTTTCTTGGACTCATACTTGCTAACTACCTAGTACTAATTACTTCAATTGGATAATGAACACATGACCAACTATCTAGATAACATTCTTATATGAACATCTCAGTATGCAAACATATGTATAAATAATTTAATATCTAAGACAATACCCCTTTTTATAGAATTATATTTATATTTATTGACTGAAATTAGTTGAAATTATGATTAACTTTTAATTTAACTATTTATAAATTAGGACAAAAATTTAAATTAAAATGTGATTAGTTTAAAATTTAATATGTATTTAGAATGCTTATCATGTATAAGGATTTTATTTAATTACTACGATTTTATTTCTTTTTCAACTAAACATATAAATTTGGTCTTTTTTATTGTAAAGCAAGTGATCAGATGAATATTGAAATTAAAACTTCAATAACTGCTTCCTTCAGAATAACTCTTTTAACATCTTTTCTTATATCAGAAGTTATTTAACAAATCAAATAATAAGACTTTTAACTTTACAATACTATTCAGAAAGATGGGAATCTGTTATTAATTTTATAGTCTCAAAAATGAATACATAACATTTTAACAATAAATAATTTATAAACAATATCAATACCAAAATTTGTAAATGACAATAACTACCTATAGTTGGTATAACAAAAGGCTTTTTTTTTTTCAAATAAGTTTTTTTCTTTTGAAAGTTCTAAAACATATAAAAAAAAAACTAGGTACTTATGTATTAGACCTGCAACATGTATTAAACCTGCAGCACCTTTTCATATTCATATCAATTTGCTGACAACTTTCTAATCTTTTGATCTTGCCAAAATAACAAATACAGTTGGATCTTCTACAAATTTAAAATGATAAATTTGTCAAAACAAACCATGTGTACATGATATTTTTGCAATATTTACAAAGTTATTGGCAGCCTGAATATGTATGTGAAAAGGCACTGCAGATTTAATATGTGTTGCAGGTCTACTACTAAAACAATTACTAAATTACAAAAATACTCTAAAATATTACCAAAAAATGCTAAAATATACACATACTGTAAAAATGTCATTGTGCATTTTTAACAGTACTAAAATATGACTTTGACACAAAAGATATAAAATATGATGCAGCATATTAATTTCTAACAATACTAAAAATATGAATTTCACCAAAATATTCGATCTTAAAAAGTACATTTTTAACAACAGTAAAAATATTGATTTGCCATACAAAAATTTGTAAAATATGACAAACCCATTATGTAATTCCCAAATGTTACTTTAAATACAGACAGAACAATCACTAAATTACAAAAATAGTCTAAAATATTATCAAAAAATGTAAAATATACACATATGATACTTATCATGTAATATCTAACAAGAATTTTCACAATGAAACAATCAATTTTCTGGTTCTACTTTAAGTGGATAAACTTTTTTCCCAAAGCAGAAAATAAAAGTAAATTTTTTATTTTTCCCAAAATGCACACATGATTGTATTTGTGGTTCACTCAAAAATGATTGTAATCAGCAATTAGTAATTCAGCACTTTTATAGACCTTTCAACAGTCAGAATATACCGTAAAATATTACAAAAAACCATAAAATATACACATACAGTATTTACTCTGTAATATAGAACAGAAATTGTCACAATAAAACAATTAATTTGCCAGTTCTACTTTATTTGAAGTGGATAAATTTTTTTCCCAAAATGGAGACTAAAAGTAAAATTTTTATTTTTTCCCAAAATGCATGCTTACTTAATATGTGATTGTATTTGCGGTAAATCTGAAAATGATTCTAATCAGCATTTCATAACTCAGCACTTTTATAGGCCTTCCAACATTTGGAATAAATTGTTGAATCAAAACTACAAATACAAATGAAGTAAAAAATAGTTTAAAATGCAATTGACAGTACTAAAGGTGTTGTCAGAACAAAATCTGGACAATAACTGAGGGTTTAAAATTATCACAAAAAATGTTGCAGTAGTACAAACTTCCTGCATATAGTTATTCCAATCAATTACAGTTTTATCTGCTAAGCCAAGCTCTAGTTTTCCCCATTCTATAGAGCTTAATTTGCAAGCCCAATTGTAAATAAAATAGATTCCCATTTGGGAATGGAATTCTTGAATCCTCCAACTGCATTCCCTTATGAATGCCAATTTTATTGTTACACATTTTGATACAAAAACGGATAACATTGCAGAGTTTATTTTATCTGATTGCAAGTTTACACATTGCAGAATGTGAAAAGGCCTACCATCTCCTCTATATACTTAAAGTCTTTGCTGAATAAATTAGTAGCAGGATGTGTTGCAAAGAAAAATCTCTTTTGTTAAATTATATTTAAAATGTTCATATATTAAGGCTTTAAGTTTCTTTCTTGTTCTTAGAAAATAAGGTGATATTTGGCATTTCATTTTAAATCATAAAGGTTAGCAATCAGAAATTTTCCATGTTTCCCTCCAAAATTAAAATTCAACCCTTTTTTTAAACAGTTAATAAGCATTTATTTTATATAGCGCATGTTTATAAATTGTAATACATTAAAGATCAGCCTTTCAAGCTATTGTGCATACGCTTTTTACGAGTGTTAATAATAAATGAATACTTTAACTCCCAACACAAGATATAGTATTTAAGAAAGAATAAAATGAATCACTTATTCTTTCCAACCCAAATTCTAGATAATTTCGTCGGCATCATTCATTCAGACATCATAAACAGTAATTTAAAGTGAGTGGTTTATACTCACACTTTCACTTCCAGTACTTAAGATTTGCCCATATATAAGCATTTGGGTTGGAAAGAATAAGTGATTCATTTTATTCTTTCTTAAATACTATATCTTGTGTTGGGAGTTAAAGTATTCATTTATTATTAACATCGTAAACAGTTAATGTGATCAGGAACATTAATCGGAATACTTTCTGAAACAATCTATTTAGCTATTTTTGTAGATATTCTTAAATTAAGCAAATTTTTACAAGGTGAAAAAAAAATCATTTTGATTTTAAATTCAGTCATGTTTTTTATTACGGATCCTTTTTTTAGCTAGCACAGGAATGAAACAGAAATATTTTTTCTTTAAAATTCTGCCAATCAAATGTCATTGTTAGATTTATATTAATTAGTTCCATAAGAGGAAGAAATTTCTAAACTTTTAATCTTTTTTAAATCAAAATCTGAAAACTTCATTGTTACATACAATATCAGAAGATAATCCCAATGACTTATGTGACATTTGTAACAGATCTAAAATATGCAATGGGAAATAATAACTAATATAACCTGAATAAAATATACCTCACTCATTGATCCTCTGATATAACAGAATGAAAATGATTTCTGAAGTTGGACATTATTTATAACTGAATAAAATATAATTCAAAATAAAAATAATACTAATTTTATAATACCCTATAAATAATAATATCATTCATAATAGAATTAATACAATACACTAAACTAGACGAATACCAATTAATAACTAATTATTCAGTATTTAATATAATCCTTTATTTAACCACCTATCTGACTGTTAATTATACTAAAATAAAATAGTGATGACAATCTTTATTATAGCATCATGGATTCATATAGTATTTGAAAATAAACAGAAAACCACAAGATCATCAAAAACCCTAAATACAAAAACAAATCCAAATTTCACTTAAAATAGATTAAAATAAAGCAATTAAATCAAATATTCTTAAATAATAATTTCATTTAGGCTAAACAATGTTACATTGTCTCAAAACATACACAGATCACCATACATTATAATTGCATATTAGATAAATCTTGCATAGTTCATATGGGTTGAAGCTGATTAATATAGAGATAGTCCTTGTGATATAAAGTTCATAGGTGTATGGAATAGCTTTCATTTCTCCTCATAAATAAATTTTGATGATAGTAGTTTATCTCTTTGTTCTATCTTTTGCATTGATTGTATAAAGCACAATCTTTCATCAGGGGAAGGCTGCAAATACATTTTCTTGCACGTCGTATACCAGATTGAATATGTGATGAAAATTGACATTCTAATGAGTGGAAATTGTTTTTTTTAATGCAGTCTTGTAATGATATAATGTGGTAGTAGTCTACTTTTATGTTTAGATAAATAATAAATCTTATTGTTCCAAGTCCATTGCATGAATTGATGATATGATAATATATCTCATCTTCTCTTCTGCAGTTTCACTTATAAAATAATGAAACCAATAATAAATATTTAAGCAACTAAAGTCTAATGTAATTAACTAATCAAACAGTGCTTATAAAAATACAAACTTATACTAAAATTTAAGGATGTTTATATCTCAATAAAATAATCCATGAATGATTGAGATAACAGCTTTATTATGTCTTATAATTTTATAATGTTTATAATATTTAAATAGATATTTGACTCAATCATTTATTTTAAATCTTAGTTCAATAAAATCATAAATAATACTAACTTATTCATGCCATATTTTTATATTAATTTACCATTACAAATCACATTATTTATAACAAGATAAAAGACAATAAAATGATAAATAATAAAATATACTAACTCATCCATGCTATATTCTTATATAGACTTTATTCTTGTTAATTAATCTAGTTGTAAAAACAAAATACTTAATAATGATATAATAAGAAAGAACCTATTATATAATCTTAAATGTATATTATCCAATCATACCAGTTTATAAAAGAAACAGTAGATTTTTATTGGATATTTTTTTAAGTACATTTAACTAATCATATCAATTCGTTTTAAATTTATTGTAATTAATATTAAAATTGTATATTTCAACAATCAAAACATATAAAAAGAATTATTAGCATTTATTATAATCAGACATGGGTATTAAAATTTATGATTCACCTCAACTAAATTTAAATATAGTTAAAACAAATCATTATGACTTATAACAAACCAAAATATACTACTATGAGTTCTATATTTGAGTAAGACTAAGATCTTAATAACTGACCATAAACTCAATACAACATTTGTCCAATCAATAATTTAGATAAAACATATAAATATTCAATTCTGATCAACATATGTAGTTTATATCTATTCAAATAATGATTATAGAATTCAATCCACACAAAAAATAATAATAAAACCATGCTTACCTAATAATCCTAGGATTTGATTTCTGGATCATATGATATAATTGTTTTAAATAAATTTTATGATATAGACAGTTTATATGTTCTCACTCGAATGTTATTACTCAATTCATTCATTTGCCCAACCAGACAATAATCATACAAGTTTATTTGATTTAAGTTAAATTCAAATTTATTGACAAATAAATATCAATTATATGATTAAAAAATATATGTATATATAATGAATCAATCATAAACAACCAATATGCTCACATATGATCTAATTGAATATACAATAAATCACTAAGTTTAATTTCATATTTACATATGTGATTGCATATTAATTTCCAATTATTTAATAAATATTAAATATACATATCTATGTATCACAAATGTGTTACAGGAAGTTCCTATTTTCAAAAATATAAGAGAGTTTAAAATATACCTGCTTTTAGATTTCTATAAAAATATAATTGATCAAAATAAAAATATATAAATAAAAAATGAATCTACTTATTTATTAATAATACCAATTAAAGAGATAAAATAAATTAAATGCTTATGCAATGTAATCTTTTGATCTTTTACTATAAGGATATATCTGAAGTTAATTTTTAAAATCAATCAATAAATAAAAATTGAATTTTTGAAATATTGAAATAACAATTAATATACAACAAGATATGAGTTTAAACTTAAGAAAAAATGTACCTCTCTTACATTTTGTTGTGTAAATAAATCACTAATTCATTTAAAACAATATATTATTCATTAATAAATAATTTTACATTTTATTCAATTATAATTTTTTTTAAAGTCTTTATATACTGTATTCCCAGTATTATATCACAGTTTCACTGTTTATACTTTCAACTACAAAACCAATTATATGTCTTTATTCCAGAAAATATATAAAGAATTTTAAATTCAATGTACATTTTGTCAATTTCAATATTTTATGTATATATTCAAATTATTCCTTTAAATAATAATTATTTAGTTTATCTGACATTACACATACAAACATTATTTTATATGACAAAAAAATAATGTCAGATGTCACATGACTTAATTAACTTAATAAGCTTGCATTTACAAATGTTATATATAGAGCTTCCAAGTAAGCTCTTAACAAGCTTTGATAATATCCTCAACCCCAGACTGGCACCATCTGTGAGGTGCCAGGATATTCAAGCATTAGATTAAAAATACCAGAACAAGCCCAGCAGTTTATCTAATGTATAACTATTGAGTAGAAAATCTAAAACTGTCAGACATCTATATGTCTTCCAGTCTAGCTATCTAACTCAAATAACCATATGGGATTGAACTAAGTTCAGATACATCATATATTAATAGCTTTAGCAATATAAATCACCAAAGCCTTAATAGCAAAAAATAAAATGACAAAAAGCTTTGGCAATTTTATATTGCTAAAGCTATTAATATATGGTGTATCTTAACTTATTTCAGTCCCATATGGCTATTTGAATTAGATAGCTGGATTAGAAGACATATAGATGTCTGACAGTTTCAGATTTTCTACTCAATAGTTATACATTAGATAAAGTGCTGGGCTTGTCCTAGTATTTTTAATCTAATGCTTGAATATCCTGGCATCTCACTGATGATGCCAGAAGCAGAAAAGGGTCTGGGATTGAGGATATTCTCAAAGCTTGTTAAGAGCTTATTTTGTGAGCTCTATATAAAACATTATTTTATATTTATGACAACATGAAGAAACATCTTTTTATAAGCAAGTAATATTTTAAAATAATATAAATGAATAAATATATGCTAGCTTTTATCTATGGTGATATAATGAAAATTAAACTAATTTATATCTCATAAAAATTTGATCAATTGATTTAATAAAATCACACTAGCAAGTAAATATGACTCCTGTACACCTTCTAATGTTTGTATTCCATTTTTAAATATAAGTGAAATCCATTTTTAAAGAATAAAATATTCTGATGGTCTATGTAATGAAGCATTTTTGATGAAGTTTCTTTTTATAATAAATTTGTCATTTCCCATCAAATTTTATCAGTAATCTGCCCTAGTCAATGGAGATAATGCTAATTTGTACTCATCCATTTTATTTTGTGGATTACATACTTTTAGGGTAAATAAAGAAATATCATGTAAAAAATTTATACATGCTTCTCTTCAAAGCAAAAACAAGAGTGAAAAGTTTTTGTTCAAATTTTTCAGTTCTATTTATAAGATTTTCTTATTGATGTTAGAGTAACCATAGTAATCATTTATATTCAGTAATTAAGCTAATTCTGGTAGTGTTTCATAAATTTAAATGAATCTTATTACATAATAATGACAAATAAAAAATATCATTTCATAATTATTACATATAATAAATATTTACATTTTTAATATACAAATACCATTTTTTATTTCAACAAAAATTAAACAACCTACATCATATTTTCAATATATCATATTTTTCAGACGCTTATTTCTAAGGTTACAGCCTTAGTAAATTATTACTTAATATATCATATTGGAAATATATGTTATACATATCTCCTAGTATAATATTATATAGATGAAAAGGACAAATATATTTGAAATATTAAACATTTATTTATATTATTTATGATTTAATATCATGAATGAAGTAACAAAAATGAAACTTATAAAAAATAATAATGATTATTTTAATCAAAACCGTATATTTTATTATTCACTTATTTATTTTTCTTTTCAAAAATGAATAAAGTCAATTTATAATCTTTTAAAACAATTAATAACAGCAACACAATTGATGCTTCATAATTTAACATATCCAAAATACAAATAAGAAAAAAAATATAACTGACATGTTACCACATTGGAATACATCTTCAATTTCAGTAGGCACAATATATACATAAAATATATAGTATAGTTATAAGCAGTATTTAATTTTTATATATAATAATTTGTAAATAAATAAGTATCATCAGATTTTTAGGACTATGGGGCATGAACTACATTAGTTACGTTCATCTCTACAGATTTTTTAAAATTGTACCCAAACTTTGCATGACCCAAAACTAGTTAACATGGAAGAAAATTATATGTATTTGTTCATGATAAAATCAATTTTTATTTAAATCAATGCTGACAACATTTAGAATTTGACTCACCTTTGACAGTATTGTATAAAAATTTGCATATTCTTGCAAGTATTTGCAAATAATAATTTTTTTTCTGTGCCTTCAAAAACATCTGCAAAAATACTTTTCCAAGTAGTTTTTGAATGCTTGACAAGATATTTTTATATATAGTAAGTTAATCAGCATTTAATCATGATTCATCACTGTTAAAGTTTCTATTAAAATTAACATTTCTAGGGATTGTCCCTCTTACATATTGGAATCAAATATAGATTTCTTTGAAATTATCTAGAAATAAAAATCTAAGGTTTGTCACACTGTTTTTCCAACAGTGCCATAACTTGAGTCCATTCAAATTTGCTTTAAAAATAAAAGAAATGGATTAAATTTTTTATGCATTGTTTTCTTCAAATGAATATTTCAGAAAACAGTTCTCTTAGCCTAAAGCTATCTGCTATAAGTTTAACTAATCTTGGACACCATATAGTATAATATCCATTGATTACTCAAGCTTACAATAGATGATTTTGGAATAGGCTGAAAAGAATTGTTCTTCAAAGTATTTGGGAAAGATATAAAAAATTTCTGATAAAGAAATAAAGTTAAATATTTAACTTTTTCACCAAAAATTGCAATATACATGGAAAAAGCATTGAAACTGATTTTTTTTTCTGAGTGAAAAGATGATAGGCACCTGATTTTATATAGAGAGAAATTTAAAACAAGTCATTTATAATTATTAACCTTTTTTTATTCACTTTATTTTTCTTTTTTAAGACTTGTTAAATGTCGATTTATTTTTTAGTATTTATAAATCCTTGGAATTTTTTTAAGTATGTTTTTAGTTTTATTCGCAGCTTTTGTAATATAATTTGCAAATGCCTTAAATAATCTTTCTTTGTTTTAACTTTTAATTCACCATTTATTTGCTATAACACTCAATAAAATATTTTTAAACAGTTCAATAATTCTAACATACTCTTATGAAATTTGTTTAACCAGAGTTGTTAAATTTTGATAATCATTTTTGAGTACTTTTCCAAATAATGAAAATAGTATAATAATGATAAAAATTTCTTTATTAAACATTAATTAGAATACAAAACAAAAATAAAAAACTATTATAAATAAGAATAACTTTCACACTATTCTAGAAATCAAGTTTAGAGTTAGACAGAAATTAAATACTCCAGAATTGCTGCAAAGAAAGCAGGTATCTCCTCCAAGTTTGATCAAAATATTGCCTGCATTAGATGATAGCATGTCAAAAAGTAACATATTAGTGGCATGGTATGAGTAATAAAAGTCTTCACAAAATGTAGTAAATTAAACCTCTAAAATTAATTGTAAGAATAAAAGTAGTAATAATAAATTAATACTGACATTTAAAAGTTCTTAAATTAATAGTACAAAAGTATATACTACAAAAAAAAATCAAGTCAGATGTCATGTGACCTGATTTAACAAGCTTGTATTACAAATGTTATATATAGAGCTCACAAATAAGCTCTTAACAAGCTTTGCAGAATATCCCCAATCCCAGACCGGTTTCTGCTACTGGCATTCTCAGTAATACAACCTTGTTTAATTAGGTCATGTGACATCTGACTTGATTTTTTGTAATTTTATTTTTTGCTATTAAATCTTTGATGATTTTATATTGTGAAAGCTATTAATATATGGTGTATCTGAACTTAGTTCAGTCCCATAGGACTATTTAAGTTAGATAACTGGATTAAAAGACATATGGATGTCTGAAAATTTCAGATATTTTACTTAATAGTTATCCATTAGATAAAGTGCTAGGCTTGTCCTGGTATTTTTAATCTAATGCTTGAATATCCTAGCACCTCACTGAGGATGCCAGTAGCAGAAACTGATCTGGGATTGGGGATATTCTGCAAAGATTGTTAAGAGCTTATTTGTGAACTCTATATATAATAAAAGTATAAATCTTATTAGCAAAAAAAATGCTACCTAAAAGAACTCAAATGCTGTACAATATTTAAAGTTAAAATCTAGATGTGATAATTTCAAAAGAACTATTAAACTGGCATTAATTGTGAATCTTTAACAAATAATAATATCAAGATTGCAATTGGGAATATTTTGAAATTATAACTATGTTATAAATATCACATAATGGGGATACATTTTCTGAATAAGCCTTGATTTTGACTTTTTTTATAGTTTTGTTAAAAATTAAAAGAAAAGCTTTTAATTTTTTGAGTTAATCATATATTTTAGCAGTCGGTTTAATTGAAAGTATTGAGTAGTAGTTAATTTATGTCCATAGTTTTCTCTTTGAAGCTTAGTTAAAACATCTACATAAATTGCATTTACTTAATATTATTCATTTAAATACAAGTATATTGCCTATACTGAACTTAATGTAATTAGAAGAGATTTGAACTAAGACTTTCAAGGTCCCTGCAGCTATCCACTCCCGTACAACCAATATACATGACCACATACATGCGAAAAAAATTATCTCTATATGTATTTTGTGCTGAACCAGCACTCATCAGTTGGTCCAATGCAAAATATATATATTGGAGATCATTTATCTTTTTACATGTATGTGGTCATATATGTAAGTTGCATAAAATGGGATGGATAGCTATAGAGAGCTTGAAAGTCTGAGTTCAAATCCCTTGTAATTATAATAAGTTCAGCATAGACAATATACTTGTATTTAAATATTACATATTCAGCCTGTATTTTGCATATTCCTCTTGTATGTATTTAAATGGACATATTGAAGTCCTATATATGAGGGGTCAGAGTGACTTAAAGTCACCATGAGTATAATAATAAGATTGGCACCAATAAGGCTTTGAGTGTTCTATCAACAGATATTTAAAGATATGGATGGCAGAAGAGTTAGAGGATGAAGAAGATTGAAGCCTGCCATTAAAGTTTGAAGATTTGCTATCTTAATATAAAGTGAGCACTGATTATGTATATGTGTGAGAAATGATGATTGGAATCAACTGATAAGTAATGGTTCAACACAAAATATGTATATTTCAGATTATTTATCTTTTCTACATATATGTGGTCACATATATCAGTTGTATAAGATGGAGTGAATGTCTATGAGGAGCTTGAAAGTCTGAATGGGGGTTTTAATCAATAAATCTGTGTATAATACCTCTCAAAATTAAAACGGAAAATTTTGATATAATACACACTCTTCTCTCATAAAGCAATTCTTTCTAAAAGTCATAAAATAATTCAGTTGAACATATTGACATAAATAAGTAACATATGTTATTTGAATCCTATAATTAAACAAGGCAAAACTCTCCATACAGTAGTGCCATCCTGTGTTAACCAGAGTAATCAATGGATGCCAGAAGGCTTGTGTATAAAATCCCTATCTAATGCCTACTCATCCAATATCCCCAAACTAGTTTCTGAAGTAGGCACTAGATAGGGATTTTATGCACAAGCCTTCTGGCATCCATTGATTACTCTGGCTGGCACAGGGTGGCACTATTGTATGGAAGTTTTGCCTTGTTTAATAACAACTATGTGCTAGTATAAGAGATGGTGATCATGTGATGTTTAGTGGTTTAATCCTATAATTCATGGACTTCTAATATAATAATAATAACAGGTAAATCTACTAACACATTTTATATAGAATGCTAAATGATAATAAATAATAAAGTTTATTACTTGGAGTTTATAAGAAATTCAAGAACTGGAAGTGAAAAGAGGCTGTAATCATGAATTTTGAGCTCAAGAATCTGTCATTTTACCATCGTGTCAATCCACAAAGAGTTCAAATGATGATGATGAATTTATTACAATCATAATTAAGGTTATAAAATTAAAACATTGTTATCCTACAGATTATTCTAAATTATCTACAAAAAATGAATAATTTGAGAGACTTGGTTATTATTGAGTTATATTTATTAATAAAAATATATACCATAAAAAATTACACATGAGTATAACATCTACATGAAACCCTTTATACTATCAAGCTAATAGTTTGAAATTGGAAAAATCCCAAGTCAAACCACTTGCTTGTATAGTTAAACAGATTTATACCAGTCTAATTATCATATAAATTAATGGAGTGTGTTTTATATTAACTGTTGCCATCCTTCAGCTAGAATAGTATATACCAATAAAGCATTGGGCTCAACATTAGATTCAAATTCCTCATTGATAAGGTCTGGATATTTAAATATAATAATAGTATCATTTAGTGTCCATTGATTACTCAAGATATAGTTAGCAGTGACTATAGCATTAAATATAATTTTTTTTATAGATGGAAGTCATAAGCCAGAAATTAATTTGATAATGTAAATATAACATTATCAATATCTAATGCTCATTGCTTACCCAAGCTTACAAGAAAGAACTGCTTATAATAAAAGTAACTGGCAAAAATAATAAATCACCTTGTTCAGAAACAAAATGAATAGATAATAATAAAAATAAATAATATCATAAAATTCTAGCTTACCCAGATTCTAACCTGCATCATTATTTTTTGGACAATAATTTACCTGGGCCATTAATGTTACAGAAATTGTTGTTACTATTTAAAACAAATGCACATATTTATAATCAACTTCACTTTGGCTTAAAAACCGCTACATATATTTTCTTTTTACAAATTTTGTTTTTTCTCTCAAAATTAAATTATATGCAATCCCAAGTCATTGAATAACAAAAATCCTCTTTCATTAAAGCTGTAATTGATTTTTTTTTGTCTTTTAAAACTGAATAAAATATATCAACATTTAACTCAATATATTAGTATATTTTTTTCATAACTATCTACGGGCTTCAAGAATTCCATCAAAAACTATAAAGATAGTAATGATGTCTAGCCTCATTATTAGAATATTAAATGCAGAAGTCATCAATCCATATGAAAAAATTAATAAATTGTTGTATTTCATGATTCATACTTATAGACAAAATAATGACAATCGTACTGCAAAAATTACAAATGCATTATATATTTATTTTTGTTTTATGTATTTGCATTATCGAATTGGTCAGACAAATAGTATTGCTTTATTAGTCAATATAAACTTACTAATTTCTGAAATATATATTTTGTTAGCTGAAATTAACTTTTATAAAATATTATTACAATGGTGTCACTAGGAAATTGGTTACTAATAATAATGTCTTCTTTTTCACAATTTATCTCTTGAGGGCTTTGTATAAATGTTTGCATTGCAGTGGACTATTTAAAAGCTGTTTTATTATGCTTTACCTTTTAATGACATTATAAAGATATTATTTAATAGACATATATTTCAACTGTAATAACTAATACAAAAATATCTGAAGAAAAAAAAACCAATTGGCATCTTTTACTTATAATTTTTTTATATGTTAATAGATGGGATAAGGTTGCCCTTTCTGATGTATCCACATTGCACAGTCTATATCTTGATACTAATGATTTAATACAAAAAAGAGATAGATTATATATTTGCTATCATTTTATTAATGCTATTGAATAACTATTTGTTTATGTCATGAATCAGTTATCTAAACATTTCACATTTTTCTGAAAATTTTATAAATCTTGATATCCCAGCATATATGTGGCACTGATTTCAACTCGCCATATGGCCTATTTTATTATGAAAAATAGATCATCATTTAAAACAAAATTTATCCAATTCTTTAACAATCATTCACAAATGAGTATGGTTATTCTAATTCTAAAAGGAAACACACAAAAAATGACAAAAAAAAACAAAACATTTTTATAATGACTATAATCCAGAAACCAGAAACACAGCCACTTATACTATATGAATGTTTTTTAGTCTGACAATTTGTCTTCATTTTACATTGACTTTTCATTTTTGCAAAAAACTTTATTTTGGAAAGACTTTTCAACATTTTGCCTAATTGTATAAAAGCAATCAATATTGGATTTATTTAGAATATCTTTATACTGTATATGAGGTCTGTTTTCCCCATGAAACTATGTTATAGTTTATTATAAAAATACTTTTTTTAAAAAAGATTTGTTGCAAATCACTTACTTCACTTACCTATTACAATAAAGATTTGACTTTATAATAATAGATTCATTAATATCATATTTATCAAGCTAAATAACATAATTTGTCTTAAAATCTTACCATTAGAATTTTAGAGTTATTTTAAGCTTTCTTAATAGCTCTCATTATGGAGCAAATTAGTAAAAACAAAGCAATTCATCCAGGAATGTTGTTTGGTTAACCCTCATAAAGAAACAGTAATGGAAAAGGCAGTACTCATCAGGTTTACCAATCATCAATGGATTATAGTTTAAGTACTTTTTTGGATTTAAGTACTTTTTCATATTTGTTTTACTTATTTATCAACCAATATTGAAGATTAGCAGAATTGACAATGAAATGATTTTTAAAAGAAAAATCTCAAATCTGCTAAAAAAAAGTTCTATTGAATTTGGTTTGGATTTGAACTCAAATTGTAGGCATGCCAGGCATATGTACTACTATGTATTACAAGATGTTCATAATATATATTAATTTGAACAGGCAAAACTCTCTATACTTATTACCACTCAGTGCAAGCCAGAGTAATCAATGGATGCCAGGCTTCTGCACTAGATGGGGATTTTATGCACAAGCCTGGCATTCATTGATTACTATGGCTTGCACTAAGTGGCAATAAGTATAGAGAGTTTTGCCTGTTTTAATAGCAATTATAAGCAAGCATAAGAAATGGTGATCATGTGATGTTTAATATATTAATTTGACATTATAAAAATAGATAATAAATTTTACTAAAGATTTTATTTAATAAATTTTATTAAAGATTTTGTAGAATTAGCTAATAGAAGCATGTTTTTGATTAGGTAACTTTTATGATACCTGATAATTATAAAATGATGTTATAGTTGATAGAGAATGCAGTTATAGTAATCAAAATATACTTCTATAAATTAATTCTAAAAAAAAAAGCATTATGTAGTGCTTTCTGTACTCACAATTTTAACACTGTCCACTATAAATAACTACATCAATGTTTATTACTAATCATTTATTGTATTAGAAATTATAATGTGATTCCCAGCGCAGATATAAACTTTATATTTCAATTGTATTTATATGATTCAAGAAAATGCAGGGAATACAATTTTTAAGTTTATCTAAAAGGAAGAAATAAAGTTGAATTATTCCATGTGTTTCTTTAACTCAGATCTAAAGTTTATATTTAGGCTAAGAATAATGTGATAATTTTTAGTCTAATAAATGATTAGTAATAATCATTATTGTATTTAACTGAAGTCTATCATATTAAACACTTGTAATTTAAATTGTATTAATTTGATACTGATAAACACTGAACAAATGATGTAAATATGTATAAGGATAATCATCTATATCAAGTGAAGAGTATAAAATGCATGGGGAGTCATATCTCTTTTTCAGATGTCTTTATTCATATATTTTAAAAATTCATGATTAAGTAAATGTTTTAAATATATGTAATATATATAGTAAAACAAAGATTTTCAATCAAATAGAAGATAAAATGTATAAATAGGTGACATTTTGAAAAAATAGTAGTTACCTTCAACTTAATAAAGGTGTTCACTGTAAATACTTAAAAAGTTGTAAATAATTAATTAAGATCTGGAGAACAAAGTAGAGTATGTGATATTTCAGAACAAAATTACAATCTTCATCTGTTATTTTTCCAAAGTTTGGAACTATAATTTTATTCCTGCATAAATACTATATCTTGTATTGGAGAGAAAGTATTCATTTATTATTATTAACACTCGCAAAAGCGTATGCACAATTAGCTTGAAAGGCTGTTATTTGAATGTAATATTTTATATTATATATTGTTGGCTGTTTTCAAGAACCTTCTATAGATTTTAGTATATGTATAAATTTTTAATTTTTACAAAGAATGTTTTATAAGTTTTATGTAGTTTTTAAATTCTGTTAACTTACCAATATATAATAACTTTTAAATAAAGCTATAAATAATGCCCATCTTTTTTTATATCAATGATAATTTATTTTGTCAGATGAAAGATGATGACTTTTATCTGACCTTTGGTTTGTTATATAGTAATAAATCACCACAAATAAAAAGTCTAAGCCTTTTTGAAGTATCAATGCTTGATTTATTACTATATAACAAAGTGAAGGTCAGGTGAAAGTGATTACATTTTATCTGACAATAAATTTGGCATTGACATAACAAAAGGTATGTATTATTTATAAGTTTGTTTAAATATTTTTTTGGAAAACCTTGCTCTTAAATTGTCTTAGTACTGCATTTGGATTTGTTTATTCCACGGAATAGGCTTACATTCTTAATGTTACATATTTGATAAGCCATAAAATTATATACATGCTCCTTAAAATCATTAGTATTTTATCTAAATTACTAACTGAAACTGTAACTTGGTTTGATTAATTTAAAAAAATTACAAATAAAAAGCTTCAGTCTTTTCAAAATATCCATATTTGATTTGTTACTATATAATAAATTGAAGATCACATAAAGTGATGCATCTTTTATCTGACAAAATAGATTGTCATTTGGCTTATTTAGATACTTCTTTGAGGTCCTTGATTAATTTAAAAAAATTACAAATAAAAAGCTTCAGTCTTTTCAAAATATCCATATTTGATTTGTTACTATATAATAAATTGAAGATCACATAAAGTGATGCATCTTTTATCTGACAAAATAGATTGTCATTTGGCTTATTTAGATACTTCTTTGAGGTCCTTGCTTAAAAATGGTCTTAATAATGTATTCCAATAATATTTGAAATAGATTTCAATACACTTGAAAATACTTTAAGTCTGCAGTGGATTGATAATAGTTGAAAACAATGTTGATGTTGAAGAATGATCTTCTCCATTAATTACAAATGTTGTTTCATTTATTGTTATAATTTTTTTTAAAGCAAACCTTTAGAAGCCATCTTTGAATTTCTAGATAAATATTGGTTTGATGTCTCTAACAAAAATACTAAATACATACTTAAATACTTGTTGCATTTTTCAATATATTTTTTTTAAAGAATATTTAGCTAAAATCTTATTTTATTGAATCTTTTAAGGCATATATGATGTGTGTATGCATTTTGTTTATATATCATGCAAGGTTTTCAACTATCTGTACACTCAATAAATCTACAAAATTTCTAACATTAATAGCAATATCTTACAATGTGCAGATATGATTTTATTTTTTTTTTACAAATAATGTTATATAAAATATAATATAACTATCAAACAAGCTTAAATTAATATAAAAAACTAAAGTTGATAATATCATTGAAATATTTAGATGTTCTTAAAACACAAATTCTTAAAACAAATGAAAAAAATCTGAATGTTTGTGATGGTTATATTTTAGATGTGATAATATGTTGGACTATTTACATAATCTATTATTAAATATTAAATGTTTAGAAAATTTTAAACTTTATTTAAACTTTTCAAATACAAACAGCTGTTAGTAATATCATTCAAAACATTATGACATCTACTAACCTGTGTTATCTATTTGTGGATTATTACTAACAGTTATTTGTATTTGATAAGTTTTAAAAAGTTTAAAATTTTCTAGGCAATCAAAATATTTAATGATAGATGATGGAAATAGTCCAATATATTATCACATATGAATAAAATGTCTAATAAAAGGTTAAATAAACCTCTGTGCTGCATTTATTACTAAATCAGCATTCTTCAGGTGGTTTTAAATCATAACCTCTCACCATTATTTTTGTTATATAAAAACAAACAATTCAATTTAATTCTGAGCTATCAAATGATAAAAAAAAAATCAACTTATATGTTTAATACATTGCTACATGAATGCTTTTAATACTACAAAGAAATATTCAATAAGTTAATTAACAGAATTAATTAAATCCTAATGCAAACTTTGATGAAAAATGAGAATGTTTCTGGGTGCTACAGTTATGATTAATAAGGGAAAAACTGGCTTACTTATTTATTTTTTTATTCTTAAGTGCTTTTTAAAAACAGGCCATTATTTTGCTTATTAATACCCCAATTCTGCACTGGATTCCATTTTTTTAAACTTTCATTGTATTTAGATAATTTTAAAAGTATGCTTAATTGAATAGTAAAAAGACAGGCAAAACTCACTATACGTATTGCCATGCACAGCAAACTAGAGTAATCTATGGATCCAATATCCCCAGAGAAGCCTTCTGGCATCCATTGATTAATCTAGCTTGCTGTGTATGGCAATACGTATAGTGAGTTTTGCCTGTTTTAGCAACAGCTATACACAAGCATAAGAAGTGGTGGTCATGTGATGTTAATTGAATAGTAAGTGGCAGTTTCAAGAACTAAAAGTTTAAGGATTGAAGATTAATCCAAAACTTTTAGCAATTTGACATCACATGACCTCCCAGTTGATTAACTATTGCTTTTTTAAAATAAAAAAATATTATAAAAGTATATTTATTATTTATGCAAAGTAAAAAATGATATTTCATAGAATTGTGTTACTTTGGGAAATTATATTTTTTCTTTATCTGTAGATAAAGTCAGAAGGTCAATTGATATTCAAGCACCACTGTTGCAAAATACTTTCAGCAGGATTGTATTGTAAATTTTTTTTCTTCTCCCCATTAAAAAATAATCTAATGGTTAGATCCTGTGATCTCATATCAGGTTGAGCACCAGAATTGAAGACTTTTGATTAAGGAACATTTAACTCTCAAACCAGTCTTTCTGTCATTGCCCTACTCCATACAGAATAAATTAATTAGTTAGATTCTTAAGAAGTTATATGATGTTTGAGTTCTAAATGTTAAGAAATTGAGTTTTGATTCTGGAGCTTTTAGGTTGGTTAAGTCCATCACTTAATAGCAAAATTAAAATACAACAATCAATTTTGACAATATGTAAGGATTTAAACATTAGCCAGAGATGACCGGGGGGGGGGGTATTTAGAGCTACATCAAAAAGTAAGGATTGTGTATAGCATAGATTTTAATAATGACATCAAAAACTTATTTGTACATTTTTTACATTCACTATTATTTATTTAAATAGACAACTAAAATAGAAACTTTAAAAAAGTTTCTAAATGTTAAGGATGAATTAGTTCTCAGCGCCTACGTTTTGTTGGCATTTAATATCGGCCATCTGTCAAGATTTATACTTCTACTGAAATCATCTGCTTTCTTTCATTTATATTTTATTTTCGGTTTAAAATTGTAATTTAAGTGAAGAAGAATTGACAGATCACTTCTCACTGCCGATTTTGGAGACAATTCTTAAACCTTATTTATTGAAATTATTCATAATTGATTTATAATACAATTAATATATATATTAGAACGTCGCCTGCCTAGGGTACAACATTGATGTTGTTAGTTAAGGAATAAATGTCCGAAAAACATCTATCATGTGAATAATTTAAAATGGTACATTATTTTAATATGATTTTTCAATAGTTATATACGCTCAACATTAATTTTACTAGTATAATGACTCGCTATTAAGCTTATAAGTACAGTAGACATTTTGTTGTTTATTTTTTAGAAAATGATAATTAATATTATCTAAAGAATCTTAAATTTTTATTACTAGCTAAAATTAGTGCATTTGTGCTATATAATATACAAATATATCTTCATCATCAGCTGCTAACATATGATGCTTTATTTATTTTCTTTAGTTTTGTCCCTAAAATGGTAAATTAATTATTGAGTATTTAGGATTTGGTGAATATATTACCGACTCTTCGTTTCCGTTTATTACAAAAATCAAGAAAGCAATCATTAACGATAGCTAAGAAATAGCAACTATGGATGCTAAAGAGCTATATGGATTCATTAACAGAAAATTGTCTATTCAAATTGTACATAATGAGCTTAAAAATAATCAGTTCCCAATGGAGCATATCAATTTTATCACTACCTTCCTGTCTTGACTGGATGACCATCTATTTACAACATTTAAAGGAAGATGGTACACAATAAAAAAAGGCTGGCCGGATGGGATTTCCTATCAGTGGTATAATCTCTAGTATTTTCTTAAATAATTTTGAGAAGCTAATCATCCAAAATACCTAACCAACCACCCAGAGTTTATATATGCTCGTTATGTTGATGATGTGTTTTTGGCCACCACGGGAGATACTATAATAAATATTCAAAGTGAAATATAACAGCACACTAATCTAATCATTAATACAACTTGGGAAAATAAAAAGAAAGAAGTAACGTACTTGGACTTAAAATTACAAAGAGAAGGCAGAGCAATAAACTAGACCAGGATTATTAAACCATTTAAATTTAGAGGCTGTATCCATCCGAATTCTAATTCTTCTAAATTTCACAAATTCGCAGGTTTAAATGTTTTCCTGTTTAGAAATTCATATTTATGTAAATTTGAGTCAAACAAAAAAGATAACATTAATATTTATATTAAAGACTTATTAAAAGCATGTTTCAAATATAAAACCATTACTAGCAAGATTAAACAATTTCATAGAAAAACAGCAATTAATGCCAAAGGGAAGAAACTTCCCCATATTGCCCTTTATTACATCACTAAAGTATCAAATTAACTAATTAAAACATTATCAGACAAATTTACAATAGGTTTCCATACACCCTGCCAATACTAACAGACTTATTAACAACACAATGGATAAAATCGACCTCACCCAAACACCTCAGGTCATTTACAGCATGACGTGCCCTCAGCCTGGATGCCAGGCCATATATTATGGGGAAACGAAGGCAACAATTAACAACAGAGCCTCTCAACATATGTACACATATAAAAAGGCAGAAGAACAATGATAACACTTCTACATTTCTTGAACATCTAAAAAAGACTGGCCATGACTTCATTCCCTCCACCCAAAATTGTGTGTATAGAAACGACTGTAAAAGAAAAATAAAACAGGCATATTTTATCAATGGTAATAATAATGCAATAAACAGATGTGACACCTGCTTTGATATTCCTAAAAAATGGACAAACTAACTCATTTGCATGTATTAAGTCTAATACCAACAATACTGCAATTTTCAATATGGCTATGATTATGAGGCTTGGAACATTGAAAGTGCTCAGCCTTAACTGAGTGATTAATATTTTTCAGGCATATAGCTTCTGCAACTTGCACAGCATATGTGCATTGTAGATTATCAAATAGTTGTAAATTTTATTCTCTATTTTTTTTTTTAAATAATTTTTTTTTTGATTGGCTTTATTATACATTTCATTCTTGAAAACTTTTTGCATTTAAACAATTCTCAGTAATTTTCTGTATTATTTTTTTTTAAATATTAGGGCACTTCTTGTAAATTTCTTGTTATCTTCTGCACTTCATGCAATGAGCTAGTAAATATTTATGCATCATTAAATGTAATACATTCTCATGATCTGATGTTCAAATCCATATACAATGTGGACATTTTTAAATACAAATGAATACTTCCCATCAGTCTGAGAGTTCCAGGACCCATAAAGGAAAATTTTTTTTACAAAACTAAATTTTTAAAAATAAAATATTGGATATATACTTCATACTCTATGTTTTCTGTATATAGCAAAACCACCTTGCAGCCTTGTTTGACATAACCTTTATTAATCTGAACATTCAGTGAACAGTCATTTATGCAACTTATTGAATTTTAATTTCATTACTTATTTAAGTTTGCAAGTTTAGCTTCATTGCATTTATATATTTTATATTTCATTCTGTTTATAAATGGCTATGAAATGTCATTTCGAAAATCTGGAGCTCAAGGAAAACCAGAAACATGATGAGATTAATAAAAAGAGGTGACAAATGCTTTTTTAATTTGTGTTAAATGCAAAACAAACAAAACTAACCAAAATGAAATTTTAAATTCAGAACAACGCGAGACAAGTGCAGAACTGAAGCAATGATTGGAATCTCATGAGGTCAGTTTGGTTTTTTAAAAAGCATCAGTTCAAATAAATTCTCAATTTAAAGATTTAGAAAAACAATTGAATGTTAGTGATGAGAATCCTTCACTGTCTATGGAATCTGAGCATGGGAGACATAGTGAAAAGAAGGTTAAATAGTAGAATTGATTCTCAATTGTATATAGAAAACTTATATTATTAAAGATCATACTGGCTTTCCTAAAATATTTCCCAAAAATATAGATAAACAGGTTTTTCCTGAAAGGATTTTAACATTTCAAAGTTTAAATGGTAAAAAACATGACAGAGATTGGCTTGTCTGGAGGGAAGTTAAACAAGCATTATTTTGTTTTCCTTGTTGATTATTTTAGAACAAGATTTGTTGCAGAATTAGCTCAGCATCTAAGTCTATGATTGCAAAAACAAAGGTATGGAGAGCAGATAAAAAGTGATAAAAAATATGTATTTACATCCCAGAACAGGAGGGAAACAATAATCATAGGCAGTGGTATTTGGCTTGGTGAGAACTAGAAAGAAACCTATAAGCTGGAAAGGGCATTGACACTCTATTGGAGGCATCATTTGAAACATCTATTAAGTGATACAACATTATGAAATGAATCATTGATGTTGTACTATTCCTTGATAAATGAGGGCTTGCTTTGCATGGTAATTCCCAGCACTTGGATGAAAAATACAATGAAAAATTTCTGGTAGTCATAGTTGTTGTCTCATTGGGATCCAATTCTAAAAGAACATGTTGCAAGTTAAAGAGTCACAAGAAAAGAGAGAATTCCTTCAAGTATATTATCTCAGTGCTGATTCCCAAAAAAAGTTAACTGCTCAATGTTCCTCACTTGTAAAACAATACATGTTGAAGGACAGGAAAATTGCAAAGTACTTTGCTGTTATTGTTGATTCCACACCAGATTCATCCAAACAATATTTCTTTAGTATTATGCAATATCATATGAAAACCAGTATGAAATCGTATAAACATTTTTACAGTTTGTCGAGACAAATCATAAAACTGGATATAAAATAGCTGAAATAATAGTAGAAACATGAAAAGAACATAATATACCACTATCATATTGTTGTGCACAAGTTTATGACAATGCAGCAACATGGCAGGAAAACATCAAGGTACATAATCAAGAATACTTGAGCAATGTGAAACAGCTTTATTTTCACCATGTGGATGCCACTCTCTTAATTTGTGTGGAAATGATGCTTTAAAATGCAGTTCTGAAGCCACAACATACTTTGGAACTGCTCAAACTGTTCACAACTTATTTAATTCTAGTCCACAGTGATGGGGAAATCTTGCAGAAGTGTATTGGCTCTCTTTGTGGCATGTCTAACACATGGTGGTTAGACCCTGTTGAAAGTATAAAGCCCTTTGTAACCTATCTGCTAGGCATCAAATTAGTATTAAAAAACCTCTTGGAGTTGAACATAACTAAACAGAGATTAATGGAGCTTTGTTTTATATCATATCCTTCATTAGATTAATGGAGCTTTGTTTTATATCATATCCTTCATTAGTGTGATAATGTCAGAGTATTAATTCCAATTGATATCTGTAATGAGATTATTCAGACTAGAAATTCAACACTGGAATGATTAAGTATCTAACTTAAAATGCTTGATTTCAGAACTATGTGGAACAAAGGTAAGCATTTTATTTCTAATTCATGCATAGAAGTGAAACTTTTTGGAACTCAGGGTGATGCAAAACACAAAAGAAAAATGTTTCATAATGAAGGTGCTACAGAAGAAACAGATTTGTCAAAATGAGGTGAAGTGGATGAATCCACTGAGAAAGCATATTTCAGAAAATCTCTCCTCTATGTAACATTGGATAATGTTATTGATGGACTGACTGTTTATTTCAATGCTGCAGTGAATATTCTTGGAATAAACTAAAAGAAAAATCCAAAATTACTGGCAGATCAATATCTTGCTGATATCAGTAAAGATTTTGTAATGAAAATAAGACATTCACCACTTGTTCATCCAAACAAATTTTGGAGAGGGCCAGCTGAGTAAATTGGAGCTACTGTACTGCTTGAAAAGATGCTAGCTGGAAGGACTTTTTCCAAATATATGTGTCTGCCTCTGTATTCTGTTAACAACTCCTGCCACTGTTGCCTCTGCAGAGTTGTCATTCAGCAAACTAAAGCTGGTAAAAAATATCTAAGATTGACTGTGTCCCAGGAATGATTGGTAGATTTGGCAAGAATCAGTATTGAGTCTGATCTTGCAAAAACGTTTGATTTTGATGAAGTGATTCCTAATTTTGCCAGAAAAAAGGCCAGGAAAGCACCTTTGTTTAGCAGAATATAAATGCCATTACATCTCAACTAATATAATTGTTATGAGTTTGTAATCAATCTAATATTAAATTTATTACTTAGGTATATTGTTTCATTATTGTTTATATACGAATGTGTATTATTGTTTTTATTATCTTTTACAGAAGTACCTGTTCTCTTTTTAATATATTTGCAAGTATGTTTGAATGTAATTAAAAATGTATAATTATGACATTATTGATTTGTGTCTGTGTGTAGCTGAATGGGGACATATTAGTCTTGTCATGGCACTTAATAATCCTCACGGTGATCTGCTTCCCAGTTTGCCATCTGATAGTTAATCATTAAATGAATATTTGTCAATAAGAGAATAAAAAAGAGAGAGAAATTATGGCTGAAACTTTTATTATCTGGCAGTTAGCTTTTTCTCTGCAGTGAACTACTTAAAACCTTTTTATCTTCTTTTTTTTTTAAATGTGTTTATACATATATATATAAATTAAGATTTTGCTTTTTGATATATTATTATTCATACTTTTGATTATTCATTTTACAGCAATACTTGTATACATCATCTACCTGATTAACTAAGTAAAAAATATTTCCATCAATTAACTGTTAATGCTTAATCAGCGACCGAGATAATTTGTCACTGTTTATTTCAATTATGTTTTTAATCGTTGATTAAGTGATTAAGTCTACAAACGAAATTCAATTCCATAATTTATGTTTCAGACTGATTATATATATATTGAATTTACTTGAGAGTAATTCTAATTATTGAATTACATTATAAAATTTATATATCATCATTAACGACAAAAAAGTATTTTTATAATATAAATATATATCGATTTTTTTAAAAAATAATTTCGAAATTATTCGCTGTGAAAAGATAATTTAAAATTTGTTAAATATAAACATTTAATTGATTCACTGTCAATAAATAAATAAAAAATATATACAGTACGTATTTAATTAATAATAAAACAACTGATTAATTTTAGAACGAATTAATAATGTAATTACATACACGTATAATTAATTTAGAATTTAAAAAATTGGGATTACATTTCTTGCCAACACAATTTATTCTAATTCATTTTTAGATACATCTTAAATATTAATTAGATTGTTATAATATTAATAAAGAATTTAAAAGCCAACTATGAATTACAAAAAGAAATCACCAAGGAAGAGAAATATATGTACACATTAAACATATCTAGTTTTTTTTCTTCTCATGTGTCATAGTATCAGCCGAAGCGAATCCGCTAACCCGGGACAACTGCTTGTAAGGTGGCTGTGCTGACCTCTCAAACACCAACGCTTGACAAAACATTGTTATAAAGCATAATTATCAAAAAGTAATTTATTGTTTCTGAAAAAATATTAAAGTTGAATTATTTATAAATTTAGACCTAAAACTATGATCATACATTCGTTATGACCAGAGATATCATAATTGAATTTAAATGTTAAATTTTTGTCATGTATATTCTCACCTTTAATTATATTGATTATGTAAATATATAAGTTGTTATATTGTTTATATTTTATGTTATTTATCAAATAAATTTATTATTATAGGCAAGCATATTTCTCATAAATTTTCTCATATGATATATAAGTATATTATTTTAATATTTATATCAGAATAATCATATGAATGTGTAGTAAATAATGATCAGGATATATGACTGAATCTGCATGAAGCCTTGTATTTGATGTTAGTTTCAGTCTGATTATTATTCGTGGCTATTAGTAAATAGAATAAAAATGTTATTATAGTCCTCCACCATATAGATGTTCATTAGTGATGAATAGATAATCTTTTCCCCTAGACTAGCATACTATTTATCATTAGGGGTGATCTTTTATAATCTATATGTTTTAATGAATTATTTTGTGCACAGAATACTAATAAAAAAAGCTAAATTTAG
This sequence comes from Epiperipatus broadwayi, assembly GCA_028023455.1. NCBI lineage: Eukaryota > Metazoa > Onychophora > Udeonychophora > Euonychophora > Peripatidae > Epiperipatus > Epiperipatus broadwayi. The sequence continues at coordinate 1,248,281 of JAQFVV010012475.1, read as the reverse complement.
AATATTATTATTTTTTATTTCATTACTTTGAATAGAGATATTTTAGATGAATTTAAATATTTTGAAAGTTGGATAAATGTATAGAATATTTTCATAATTACATGGCTTTTCGTATACTTACACATAAGCTTCCAACAATGGTTATATCCAGTCTATTATAAAACTACCTACTGTAAGCTTGATTAATCAGTAGATACTAACTGACAATTCTATAAATCTCTATCTCCAAAATGATCAGTTTCTGGCTGACTGGGATTGAAAGCTGGAACTAATAAACTTATGCATCTAGCAACCATCTTATCAGTTTCTGATTTAAAAGAGGCTGCTAGTTGCATAGGAACTAATGAATTTATGCATTTACCTGAAGGTTTGTGATGATGGTATATTACAGGGGTCCCCAACCTTTTTGCACTTAAGAGCACATTCTATAATACAGGCCAGGTGGCAGGCACCATTTGTTTTTAACCAGATGGCAGGCACCATTTATTTTTTCAATGTAAATTTATAGTTGGATATTGTTAATAATACACATAATGTACAAAAAAATATTTATTTCAAAAATAAAATTTTAACATATAATTAACGTTTATATTTTTACGCTGTAAAAGTATAGTATGCCCTATAAGTTGATTACAATATAATACAATAATCTATAAGAAATTTTAAAAATTAAATTTATTTGTAACAGATAAATAATTTTTTATCATGTTCGGATAGCGGCGGGCACACATAAAATGGTCTGCGGGCATAGGGTTGGAGACCCCTGGTATATTAGATGTGATAATATATTGGATTATTTTCATCATCTATTATTAGATGTTGAATGTCTATTTGTGTGTTATTACTAACAAATTGTTTGTATTTGAAAAGTTTAAATAAAGTTTAAAATTTTCTATACATTCAATATTTAATGATAGATGATTATTATCAAATCTAATGAATGTATGCATTTGACAATCATCTTAAAAGTTTCTGGCTTAAAATATGGCTGCTAAATGCATACTGCATTTATTTAAGCTTTGATTTTTAGTCTTCACTGATATAAACCAAAAACCAAACAGTATGGAGATGAGGATTTCCAGTGCTACACCATTTGGTATTCAAGCTTCCAGAAGATGGATCTAGAGTAAGATGAGGGCAACTATTATTCCTATATTGACAAAAGTACTTTAAAATTTCTTTTAAAAAATGTTTAGTAAATCTTAAATAATGATATTATAAAAGTCATATTTTTGTATTTAAATTTCTTTAAAATAGATTTATCTTTTTCCATTCATTTAGATAGATTGTAAAATATTTATGTAATTAATTGATTTAACTGTAAAAATATTATTAATTAAAGTTAAACAAAAAATGTTACAACTTTTCTGACAATAAAAACTATGTGTGGAAAATAATAAAATCCATAGAACAAATAAAAAAATAGTTAAATGAATTTATGTAGTTAAATAATTAATAATGATAACAAAGTTAATAATATCATTATTTAAATTAATAACAATATTTCATCAGTTTCTGTTAAAATTAAATTCTTCAAGCATTTTTTTAAACTAGTGGTTAGTAACTCAAATAAAATGCTATTACATTGAATAAAATGGTGAAGATACATTTTTTGTCTTCAATGATATGATTTATTTAAAATCAGTACATTCAACTGTGCAAAGTAAGACATGTGATGGTATTAGAAGTAACACATGCAATGTGTTCTGATATATAATCATTGCATGTTTTTAGAATTATGCTAAGTAGATAGTTTATTTATTTAATATATACTACATTTAAAAACAAATCTTTTATTGTATCTAATCTTTTTTTTATCTAATATATAATGCATAAAGTATAATTTTATAAAATGTGTAATGGGAAAAACCCACCTCTATTTGATCCTCGGCAAAATACCTTAATAAAAAGATTTATAAATCAATAATAGAGCACTAGTTGAAAGATATTTAGATAAATAATATAATGGATAACTGAATCTATATAGTTTTGATGGCAGAGGACTTATATGACTTTTCCATGACCCTTGCGACTACTAACACACCAAGATAAAAATCTTCCTTAATAAACTCAGTATTATTGCAAATATAATTATTGTTATAGCATTTTCACAGTTTATTCATAAATGGTTCCCAGTATTTCTGTATGAATTCAAATATAATAGTTTTAGTTTTATTTATATTAATAATAAAGTTGTTTGATCTTAACCAATCTACCATAATAAATAAGTCATGCCTAACATACCTTTCTAAATGATCTTTACATAATTCAGATGCCACAAGTGCAGGATCGTTAGCATATATGTGTGAAGTTGAATGTAGAGGTAATTCAAAAAGTATCATTTAAATAAATTACAAGCAGTAAAGGATTTAATTCTGATCTCTATGGAACTTGTCTGTTAATAAACATAATATCACTTACTAATAATATTAATAATTATTAATATTTGCTTCCCATTTTGTAACTAATAATTCAATTCAGTATAGAATTACAAATTCTATAAGAAACTAATTCAATATAAAGTATATCATGTAAAATATAATCAAATGCTTTGCTAAGATCAAAATATATACCAATAGTTCATTGAATGTTTTTCAAATATTTAGCAATAAAACATATGTTTATTAATAGCATATGTTGTACTTCTACCCAGTAAAAAACTATATTGTTTATATGAAGTGTATTATTAATAGATAAATAATATAATAATATAAATATAAAAGCCAATTCAAACAATTTAGAAAAAAATAATAATAATAATTACTACAGACCTGTAATTCTGAACTAATTTTTTATCTCCTTTTTAAAAAACTGGAACAATAATGCTATTTCAATATCCTAAAGAAATATCCTTCAGACAATGATAAATTGACTAAATATGTTAATAGTGGAACAAAATATTCACAAGAGCATTTTAAAGTAAAAGTTGTGATGAAATCATGCCCTGGGTAGCAATTGTTTCATAAACAAAAAATTATATTTGTAATTTCATCATCAGAAGCAAGTAATAAATTAGATACCCTTTCAATTGGATTACTCATCATATCCCTATTATTGATATTATTACATTGAATAGGATTATAATTTTGTTGGCTAGCAAAATGATGATTGAAAGTCTTAGTAATAAATTAAGAATTATCAATAACATCGATCAATTCATCATTAATGGTCAGATGGGTCATATTTTCATGTTTATCTTTTTTCAATAAAGAATTAATTTTTCACAATATGTACGATTTTTATTATACAATTATTTAATGTAATAATCCCTTTTAGTCTGTGTGCACTACAATTTAATCCATTTGTTCAATTGGATGGCCAAATCTCTAAAAATTTCCCTTTATAAATATAATACCTATGATTTATCAGAAAAATTATTTTATCAGTAATTCAGAATGGTCTAGGGTACAATGTATCTGGGCAAAACTATAATCTGGCAGCCAGATAATTCTATAATTTCAAGTTTATTTAACTCTGAATAACAATGATATTAGTAAAATAAAATTAGTAGTTTATATCTATGTAGATAATTAATATATATATATATATATTTACAAGTGTAATTCTGTAAACACCATACTACTCACACACATCTCATGAGATAGTCTAATTAGATTATGACTAGCGTTCTGCTTTCCTGCTAATACTTGGCTTATTCTACTCTTACAATTTTCCAAATCTGCTTCCAATTCTTGCTTTTTTTCCTCTACTTTATTTTACTACTTCTTCAGATTAAGATTAACCACTTCAAACTACATTAAAAGTTCAACAGGAATTTAATCAACTTTTTTAATTTGCATAAGATTAGACTTTACTGAGATACAAATTAGTCTGTTGCTTTTTGCAATAAACTAACTTTCCTTTTTTTGCATACTATTATTGACTTGTTTATATACACACATACAACTTTATTAATAAAGCTATATATACACAACCAGTCAGTGTACAACAGGGTGCATTTTTATATTATCAGATCTTTTTATCAAGACTTCACTAAATATTGAAATGCAGTCATTATAAAAAAATCTCAAACATCAAGTCAATGTCTCCTAGTCTGTCATTTAACAACGTATGATTAGACATAATGGAATTCAATTTATTAAATGAGAATGAGCGGTATTTCCAAATAAAATTTTGTTTTATTTTACTACATGTAATTGACATGTTTATTGGTAAAAGTTTGACTAATTAAGCATTGGTGGTCTAGCGGTTAGTATAGTTGCCTTCCAAGCAGCTGGCCCAGGTTCGCTTCCCAGTCAACGCTTTGACATATAAAAAAAAGTTTGACTGTTAAAACCTGAAATTATGCAATTGTATTTAAACAAACAATCAAGAAGAGAACAGCAATGATCAGAGATTTTAGTAGACAAAAACAAAACTTATTGGAAATCAATAGTAATATCTTATATCCACAGACTTACCATCCATATTTTCTTAATCCATAGTTTAAATACAATTAAATTAAAATAAAATAAAATTAGAAATTCATAAATATAAGTATACAATTTTCAAGTATATGTATGCCTACATGAATGAATTCATGAATATTATCAGTCAGCTATTTTCTCATCCTGCTTTCAATGTGCACTCAGTCAGTTTCATGTGTATTCACTTTCTTTTCTCCCAGATTATTATTGCATTGTTTTGAGTAGGCACCAGATAGGGATTTTATGCACAAGCCTTCTGGCATCTATTGATTGCTCTTGTTAGCACAAGATGACACTACTATATGGAGAGTTTTGCTTTGTTTTGAATTGTTTAATAACAATTATGTGCTAGTATGAGATAGTGATCATGTGATAATTGATTTATGTTATTATTCAGTAATTATTTTTGTTGATATTTTAATAGATTGATTTTTTTAAAATTAAATTGTGCCACGAATTTGTGTATATATGTTAAACATGTATATTATATTTGGTATCACTTATCCACAGTTTCAGATATCTACAACAAGATTTCGAACCAAATACAGTGGATACAATGGACTACTTTACTATACTATGTTAAGTATAGGGAATTTGAACTCAGATTTTCAAGCATCCTTCAACTATCCACACTACCTTATACAACCGATACACATGACCACATACATGTGTATTGGTTGTATAAGATAGTGTGGATAGTTGAAAGGTGATTGAAAATCTGAGTTCAAATCCTCTATACTTACAATTAAGCTCCAGGTTTGTGAAGAGTGCCTGGTTTTCAAATATTTATGCTATGTTGAATGTAATTTTATTTTTTTAAATATGCTGAGTGGAGGGGGACAAATAAATCATTATATAGATTTGAGCTGTTGGCTGATTTGATTCCAGACAAAAAATTTGAAAGAATATTTAGTTTTTTAATTTTTCAAGATGTTTAATATTTATAAGTTATCTATTATAGATTGATCGTGCCAGGGCTGCTTTTCAATAAAAAACGAAACTCCAAAATTATTAAACTATGTTGATAGCACATGTAAAAAATCGTTTCCTTGTAAATAGATCTACAATTATAATGTGAAATACCATGTTTTATTATATATATAAAAGTTTTTCGAACATATAATTTTGTTTGGAATAAAATTTTAATTAAAATGTTTTATTATAGCACCTTTTTTGTACTATTTTTAAAAAGTAATTAATTTAAAAATTTTAATAACATTTTCTAGGTAAACTTTGACATAATGTAAAATACAATTACAATGACATTTAACACACTCTCAAACAATAATAAACTCTATCTTTTTTTTTATTGTTAAATTTAATATTTTTTTCTCCTTAAAAATGTGAATTTATATATCAATTTATTTAATTACTTTTTAATGAATGTTGAACACTAAATGCTTAATAATTTATATTAAGGATTAAAAGAATGCAGCAGTAGAAAAAGCACACTTTATCACGTGATGATGATGTCATTTTTAATTTCTTAATTAAAATATAAAGAAGTGAACAATGATTAGCAACTTGTAATGATAATAAAGATTAAAAGAAAGCTACAGTAAACAACAATAAATAACGATCTTCTCATTATTGAAAAAAAAAAAACAACTATCTAAAACATTTTTTTTTACTTCTAACAAATCATTTAACAAGCTCTAATTTAACTCTTTTTCATTTAACTATATAAACCAATAATTCATTTAGATCAAAAAAAATTTTTTTTTAATGTTTCTTTTTTCTTACCTATTTTCAGTTATTTATAGTTTAGTCCAGGATTAGATGTGGTAGACTCAGTATTTAAAGCAATAAACATCACATGATCATCATTTCTTATGCTTGTTCAAAACTGTTATTAAAACAGGCAAAACTCTCTATACGTATTGCCACTTAAAATAATCGGTTGAATAATGCTATTATAACGAATCTATCTGATGTTGCAACATCAGTTTACCTTCTACAAGCATCTTATCAAAGAATAAATAGATAAACTTATGAATATATATTTTCACCAATATATATGTGAATGAAAAGCTTTAAATATAAATTGAATAATTAAGCTGTAGATAGATTTTTTTTGAGATACTCTGTAATGTGAGCAATCCTAGCTGTTGTCATTCCAGAACTGTTTACAAGTCTGTAATTTGTGAAATTATGACTTCCATCAACTTCATTATCCACAAAAATGATTTTTTGCTATGGCTATTTTTTTTAGTATTAATATATTCAGAACCATTCAATCACTTGGCAGCTAGATAATTGTATTTTATAAATAAATAAAAAATACTAAAGTTTAAATAAATTTCAAGAGTTTGTTTACTCTGAATAATAATAATAATGGTAAAGATTAGTAATTCGACTTGGTATTTTCCAGTTATAACAAGATCATATAGATCTCTTAATAGTTTATATCTTCTTAGAGATTTAATATCTATAAGCCTTTTTAATTCTACAACTTAGTAAGCACATTATTGCTTACACAGATTATTCTGAGATAGTCAAATTAGATTCTTGACTAGAGCTCTTCTTTACTAACTTTCCAGAACAATTTCACTTTCACTAGTTTACTTTTTTTCAACCCCATTTAATTCTTCTAACAGACTTTTTATCAGCTCTAGTTTGCATAAACTGAACTTTTTTTATATAAAAAAATTAGTCTGTTGCAATTTCCAGTAAGTAGTTTCTTTTCTGCATACTAATTATTTATTCTATTTCTGGAGTATTCTAGCACATCAAAAGTAAAAGTTTGTACATATCTTTATTTATTTTTTAATAAATATGTATATGTTTATACATAGCCTCTACTCCAGAAACATGCAATTTTATCCCCCCCTCCCCCCAAAAAAATTCTGGTTTTTGCTTTATTTATAACATAGTCTTGTAACTTATCTTTGTACTCAAGTAGACTTTGTTGAGATTGTATTTTCTTTCTCTGGCTCCATAGTCTTTTCTTCTTTCAGTTCATTTGTTACTTCAATAGCTTTTTCTTGAACAGGATAACCAACTGGAGTTTTTAATTCAGTTTAATCAGAAATATCAGACTGATTTCCTTTCTCTTAGTTCAGAATAACTGCTACATCTTTTAATGGTTCTATTCTCCATTCTTTAATATTTGTTCAGATACTATTTTTGTAATTATTATAGCTATTTCCTCTTTATGATATCCTTAATCCATGTACTTTGCCTTACAGTAAATTTTATATTTTATAAATAGGCATTTTTCTTGCTATTTTTATTTGAAAAGTATGTTCTTATGCATTGTCTTAATAGCAAATCCATGGAAGTTTTCTGTGTATCCATGCTGGGTGTAAAATACTTGTAAAATATAGCAGCAATAATGGCCTTATGTATGTCAGTATACTCCTGCTTGTTAAGTGCAATTTTCAGCTATTGCACTACCTTCTCCACTATTCCATTAGATATGTAAATGATGAACTGGCATACTGTATCTCCCTTGGAGTAAGGAAGTTTTTAAATTTCTCCAAACTGAACCCAGTTCTATTTTCCATTATTATAGTCTCAGTTCATTCAAAACTTTTATTATATTTTCTGCACTTGTGTCTTCTAGTGCATGACATTCAGCCCATTTTGAATATATATCTATGGAAATCAAGAATATTTTTCCATGAAATAGTCCTGCATGGCCTAAATGACCCACTGCAAGCTTCTATATCTTCAGGCCATGAAATAGTTCTGCTTGGCCTAAATGAACTCATGCTAAGCTTCTGTAGCTTCAAGCCAGGATTTAAATTTCTTAGCCACTAAATTTGCTGTGCTTTGAACTGTTTGACAATTTTCACTTTTGTCTTTAGACTTCAATTTGTCATGTAGTCAAAGTTTATTTCGGGCATTTATTTTTATAGTAGCAGTGTTAATGTGTCTGATATTTATTCTGAGAGGCTTAAGTAAACTTCTTGTTAATATTGAGTCTATATTCTGTTCTGCTACTTATAATAATAATTGTTTCCTATAGCTATTTACTCATACTGGTACTATAGCCATTCTTCTAATTGTTATGTCATTTTAATTTTACATCTACCACTATTACCAGTGACTTTTTCAATTCATCATTGACATTTTCCTTTCTACAAATCATATTCCAGTCTTTCCATGACATTAATGATATGTCCATCCCACTGTCAATTTTCATTTGTACATTTTGGTCAAATATTTTCATGCTTAATTTCTGCATATTATTGCTATCTTTCAATTAATTTATCAATTTAAACTTTTTAGACATTCTTCTCCTCAATTTAATCTTTTACTGTAAATCTTGCTTTGTCATTCATCACTTACATAACTGTGGCAAGTGACCTTACAATCTGCAGTTAAAACATTTTTTCATTTTAAATCTGCAGTTAGGTTTTAAATGACCTGTCTTTCTATAGCAATAACAAATAGGAGAGATCTTGGTTAACTTTTTACTTATCTCTTGTGGTTTTGCTGCATTTATATTCATTTCTGAAAAATTATTCTCTTTCACATTTCTAAAAGTTTTTATATGGTCTACCATGGCTTTATACACTAATGCACATTCAATAGGAACCTTGAATGTTAATTCCTTCTCACTTAATAATATCCAGCAGCACTTCATTGATATAACTTTTAGATTAGAAATTCTTCACCAAAGATCATAGGAACAAATCATATTCACATATATTCTCATTTTGTGACTGTATCCCTTGAAAATGAGAATGCATTATTTAAAATAAAAAAAATCTAACTCCCTAAAATATTCCATAGAATTCTTATCAACTTTGCTTTTCAGTATTTTGATATTAATAAGTTTGGAAGAATTGGGATTGATTCTCCACTGACAATCATAATAGTGGTGTAATATTTCTTTAGGAGTAGCCATTGTTATATTAAATCAAATATAATACACCTGATTACTTCAAAGAAGTGAAGTGATAGAGATAATTTATAATTGTTGTTTCAGGCTACTTGATGTAAAAAATATCAGTAATATTATAAAGATAAGATATTGGTATTCTTAGTGATTCAGTTTAATACAATTACCTATAATTTGTCTTTTATAATGACTTTTCCTCATTTATGAAATGTAACATTCACTGATGGATTATATCTACAATATCATATTAATTTTATAACTTATTATGCTTTCTGCCTGATTGCTGAAACAATTGATAGTTTCATATTCAGAAGAATATGAAAAAATATTGACTATTGTATTGATGTATTTTAATTCATGCAGATATATTAAAAATTCATATAGCTTAACAGTTTTTTTCTTAATTGTAGCTTTATCACTGTATATATATATATAAAATTAAATGAAAGGAAATTAATCTTTAAATCTCCATTGTTTGTTTTAGTGCAGGGGTGGGCAATTGTTTTGGCTTGGGGGCCTCAGAGGTTGGTGGAGGGCTGCATTGGGGGCCACTTTGTGGAAGCAAAGATTAGCGGAGGGCCGCACCTTTTTTCACACTGCTTTATTCCCTGTATTATCAAAGAAATATTTGTTTGTCCATTCTTTAAACACATGATATTCATCACTGATTTTTACATTTTTTCAGAGGGTTCATGGTTTCACTAAAGTTGGAAATATATATATTTGCTAATGCAAAGACAAAATTGAAATTAACCAAATCAACTAGATACACTGCACATGTGTATTGACGTGGCCATCTTAGTGGAAAATACGAGATAAATCTTCAGTCATGCACTGGAAGGAAATCTCAGTTCAAGGCAGATTTTTCTTATTGTCTTGGCGGGCCACATAAAAACTCTTAGTGGGACATATGTGGCCCTTGGGCTGCTATTTGCCCACCCCTGTCTTAGTGTATAAATTTATGCACACTCACCCATCAGTACGAGTTTTAAAAACATGAGTGAATCCCTTGTGCTTAGAGATTATTCTTATATAAACCAACCCATACTGACCATGTTTAACTCAGAGCTTGATTTTATACTGTGTCTGATATTTTTAATTGACAATTGAATTATACTAATTTTATTGATGTATCACAGGAGAAAGTTTTTCATTTTTAACCACCTGTGGTTAAATGTATATTAATTTAGAATAAAATGAATGATGCAAGTTTGAAGATTAATTCCTTCTGCATATATATATATATATATATTAAGTTTGTTAAATTAGGTCATGTGACATGACTTGATTTCTTTGTAATATATAAATATATATATAGCACTAAACTATTAATTTATATATATTCTAAACTAATATACACTTAATTGCAGATGGTTAAAAATGAGAAACTTTCTCTCTCCTGGAATATGCAACAAAATTTGTACAATTCAGTTATGAATTAAAATATCAGGCACAGAATAGGACCAAACCCTCAATTAAGCATGATAAGATTGCCTTATATAAGAATAAATTCTAAGTACAAGTGATTTACTTATGCTTTTAAAACTCTTACAGAAGGTGATTGCATGTAGATTTTAAAATGAACAAGTGCGAGTTTGATGGTTAATTCCCTTCTATGTAATAAGACAATATATAAATAATAAATCATTCTGGAATTCAATATGAGAAAGTTTTCATTTTGGCAAATGATTGTATGCTTAGGCAATTCTATTTACAAGACCCATTTCTAATATGGAAAATATAATAAAGATGGTCAAAAATGACAAAGAAAGTGTTGTAAGTAAAGATCAAGACAGTCAATTCAGTAAATCAAGATTTATACTAATGTTTGAAACAAATTATTTATGAAAGTTTATTAATATTAAACAACTTTTACTTAAAACTATAAAAGGAAATATTATTACTTGTGATGATAAGTCTGAAGCATTTGAAATAAAAAAAATAGTATTTTGTAAATGCATTAGTTCCCATTTTGTTTTCCATTTTTATGACAATGGTGTTTTGGAAGAGTTTATATGTAGCTTCATGAGTTAGGTATCAAAACATAATATAGATTTAGTGATATGACTTTTTAATTTGAGAAATTAAAAGCAAAAGACTTTAGCTTCTTGATCTATTTGTTTTAGTCCTTCTAATCCAAAGGCTAACATGCAAGCGGTTCATAGTGCTTTTAATGCAATTTATCGCAGTTAGTTTTTACAACATTAAAAATGGGATTTTTTCAATAATTGTTTTCTGTACAAAATGTTAATAAAAAAATGGAATTTGCAATTTATCGCAGTTAGTTTTTACATTAAAAATGAGATTTTTTTAATAATTGTTTTCTGTACAGAATGTTAATAAAAAAATGGAATTCATAATATATACGGTAACCATCAACTGTGTCCTTGCTACCATCAATTCAGTAAAATATTATTATTATGGCCAACATGTTAAAAATCAAACATCAACTAATGTAACCTTTGAAATAGCTAGCTCTTATGCTGCTCTAAAACAAATCAGTTAATCAAGAGTTCTAATGCTGTCTAAGTTAATCTTATTAAGCACAAAAATATCAGATTATCATAAAAGTATTATCAATTCAAATAAATCTTTCTTAATCAAATCTCGGGTTTATTTTAAAAAAAAATCTCTAATTAAACAAAGATATATTCTTTATCTCAGATTCTTATCCGAGCCATGAATGTGATTCTAGTAAATAAATATAAGATATGATCCAGTCTTTGGATAATATGCTAGTACAACAAATTTTAAAATTAATCATGAAACTCTGATATAAAAATAATTATAAATCAATCTAGGAAGACATTCTTGATAACCATGAATAGGAAAAAAATTTGTTGCTACCCACATATCACACAAAAGTTTCTTTATAATATTGCCAATCAAGGATGTTACTCAAAAATATCAACAATATAAATTTTGATAAAGTGACTTTTATCAGCTCTTACACTTTAATATTAAAATATATGTGTGATTTTGGATTTCTGACAATGTGTATGATGATATAGATACAAATTCAAAAGTAATAATTAAATCAATATTTTATTAATACTAATAAATATGACATGGATAAATCATTAACATTTTAATAAGATTAAAATTTATATAATCATTACAAAGTTTAAATAAATTTAAACTACTAAAAAAAATAATAATAATAAATACTATATGTTTTAATCTTGAATGTAGAAAGCTCTCACATTTATTTATTACTCCAGCTTCCATTCTCATATGTTACGATATAAAATATATTGAATATCAACAAATAAGTCTTATGAGCAGTATAATAATGTTGAATTTGGAAGAATATATAATCTCATAGTCACATAAAAATAATTATAAATTTAAGCATGAAACATTTTATCAAGGTTTTAAACCCATCAGATATGCAAAATAGGCATATCAATAATATCAACATTTTAAAAACTATTCTGATTGCATCAAGAGCAACCTAAAGACATGTTTGGCATCATGCATGACTTTAATATTCAAAAACCAAAATAAAAACATGGTTGGTATTATGTGTAACTGTTTATTCCGGTGTAAACACGCATATATGTGATACACGTTTATTATGTATTTTAAACTTAAGTTTTGCTCTTTTATTTAACAGAAATTTATAATATGAACACATATGTGTGGTTGGTTTTGCGATGCCCTCTAATTACTCGCCCAGCATATTTATGAGCATCAATATTGACCTCAAGCGCCAATCTTACCTACGAATAAATAAGAATTATGCTGGGAGAGGATGAGTATCTATTTCTGGTGGTTAGAGCTTGTACCTCTGGCTAGCTCACTCAGGGGTAGTAGTCGGTGACCGTGGGAAAGAGGTGGAGGGAACATATAAAAATGCGCATGTAGCTTTCCTACTTTTTGCTTTTTAATATTATTTTAAGAAATTAACACTAACACACACAATTAAATTTATAATACTAATTAATATAAAACAAATAATAAAACAAAACCCATAGAATCCCAGAATTGGATATTGGTTTGTGCCCGAATAATTAAATAACCCGCATGTAAATACACTCGCACAAGTTTATAAATGCAATACTCAAAACTACAGATCATAGCTTGAAAACAATTTCAATCAGGCATTGTCTATTAAGGCGTATACAGGGTATTATTTCAACATTTTCTTCATTTACTTTAACTCTTTTACGCATTATTTAACAGGACGTGCTTTCATTCAAAATAGTTATTATCACTTACGAAAAATGTTTGGTTTATCTCACTCGGGTGTAGATTATTAGCTGTATGATTAAAAGATTTCTTTCTTTGGTCAATTTCCATAAGGCAATCAATGGCGTCCGGTGAAGGCTGTTCTTTTCATAGTTTGAAGAAGGGCTTCGCTTCTACATTTACAGTGATGGTAGTCTCTCCACAGGATGGATGGCATAGCCTGGCCTGTTCTGCTCTTCTACCCCAGCCTGTTCATGATTTTTCAATTATAAACTTTTTTTCTTTTTACCAACTTTTTCTTACGATCCTGCTCATGGCAGTCATAGCTATCTAAGTCCTTGTCAAAGTTCAGCTTTCTCGACTCTAATTAATTATGCTATTGTTCTTTCTTCTTTAATTGAACCACGTGGTTTGCGAAACAAAAATCTTTTCAATACTTTTCTTTTCTTTGTTTCTGTTATCTAAGCTTAGGAATTTCCAATTTACCTTGCGATCTACACTCGACCGTTCATTGTTTCTTTTTTTTTAACATTTTATTTGATTAATTAAAATGTCTTTGTTTCAAAATAGCGATCTGCAACTTTTTGGGTCCTTTCTTTGCAATTAATTTATTTTTTTTATAATTTGTAACATTCTTCTTTTGGTCGACCATCTTGGAATATTTATTTTTAAATTAAAATAACTTTTATTCCTTTTTACGAAATTATTACATTTACTCATTCATGCAGCAATATAAACACGCGTATAAATAAATATCAGAGCACAAACCATATAATTCCCTGTCCCTCTTATATTTCAATCTGTTTTTATTTAATTACTTAAATTATGCATTCGCATACAAGGCCACAATGAAAAAGAAAAATTTACTTAATATTATACTTGATTTAATTAGCTATGTATGCTCGGTAGTATTACCCTCTGACTTAGAACAGGGTTTGAACTCAGCCCTGTTATATATGCATGATATTAAAAGAAAATTTCACCAGGATAAACATCAAGGAACATAAAAAAGCATTAGGATGGAATACACTCAAAATAAACACATGTCCCAAAGTATATATAAAAATTATGATCTTGTCTCTAATCTTAACAAATATACTAAGAATAAACCATCACAAAAGATTGCCTGAAATATAGAATCATTGGCTACTTGTCACGTTAAGGTAGACCACATCTTGAGATCATAATAAGAATTATATACGAAAATAGCATTAATCCTCCTATTTTATATGGAAAAAACAAACATATGATGTGAAAAACCAATAAAATATCATAATTAAAACAAAATATAACTAGACATATAAATTGTGGCTTAGCAAATTTAATAAGACAAATATATATTGAAACAGTAAGGTCTGCTTTGCAGATCTTCGTTTCACCTTTTCTCACCTATTTCCTACCCTCATAGCTTAGTTTGAACCCCAATCTATCGTAGTGTGTCTGCAATACGCTTATATACCGAAAATCCCGCCTAATTTTAAACCACGAGTACAATGCTCATATTATATATATAACTCATTCCCAAATAAATAAAAGATTATAGATTATGTATATGTTCACATAATTTTGATTTATTAAAAAGTAGGTTATATAAGTCGTAATTGCGCACACACTATGATATGCATTTTAAAACATATCAAAATTATAAATTGTTAAAGTTATTTTGTTTGAATCTATTTACAAATATATTACCGTCCTAATATATTTTGATTTAAAATAAAATTCATTTAGTAAATATTCGTTTAGTAAATAGATTCAAATATTGCAAGTTAAAAGTAAAATAATTTTCGTTTAATTTAATAAAAGTCATTCCAAATACTTCTTTAAAATAAATGAGGGACAATAGTTTAATTAGTTAATATTATATAAGTTTTATCTAAAAACAGCAGATGTCCACTTAAGGTTTTTTTTAATTAATAAAAGTAATTTTTAATTAAATCTAGTTTGTAATTTGAATGTCGACAGGGAAATTAACAAAAGAAATTAATTAATGTTGAATTCCTTTAGACATTCGGATGATTTAATTACAGCTGATAAGTCTGATATATTTTTGTAATGCTCCAGGGCAGTTCTATTGTTAAAGTCTACTATAAAAAGAAGGGTTTTCTTTTGTTCTCCAGTTTTTTTCTAATGTTTCTAGGAGAAATCATTCTGAGTTCTATTCTAATAATTTGCTAACCTTGACATGACAGAGTAGAGGTGTCAAGATGGCTATGTCCCCTTGGAATAGCCGGCCGCTGCTCCAGACCATCGGAAGCTATCACATAAGGAACCCCGGAACTGCTGCCGCTGCCAAAAATACGAACATTTCCAGATTTTGCTGTTAAATTATAAAACCTGCCAAACATCTACCCAAAATGCTTCTCCAGAGATAACCCTAAATTAACCCAAGAGCTCTTGTGATAACTAACATGCTATAGCTATTCTAAATTGTTTTCTGATACTTCACATAACTTTATTATGTATTTCTTTTAAATATAATCAACATTTTTGCTCTATCCTTGGGTTAATATTTTCTATTTATTAAGCTTTCTGTTATTTTATTATGATAATGTGTCAGAATCATCTTTGACCGAGTGAATTATTCCCTTTGTTGAAAATAAGATGCCGCTATGAAGGCATATTTTAAATTTCTAAGTAATTTCCAATTTTATGATCTTGCAAATCACTCATTCGAGGGCGATTCTTTTCTTTAATATATAATGTAATCACATAGTTTAAAATCTACATGTTATTGATTTTAATCTAATATGAGAGTATGTGCGAGGTCAATGATTAAATGTGTCCCCTAATGCATGATTGCGTATATAAATCTATACTTAATTTTCAAACCCGCAAGCATGCATTTTCCTATTTTAATTACCATGTTCTACTTTAATTACAAAGTTCATCATTGACGTCGAGAATGTGCAGACCCTTTTAAATAAATTTCTGGGGATTTGATTGGGCATTTCTCTTAATCCAAGTAAAACCCATTCAGTATGTTTTGTATACACTCGTCTCGTATTGATAGTAAATGAATTGGTTGTTGAGACCGCTTTGTTTTATTTTTCCAAGGATTCTTTACACTGCTAAGGCTGTTCTCTTTGCCTTTTTGCGGTTTCCAGGCAGAATGTGTCCCAAATGACACACCTGGGAATTAAACGCAATCATCATCCAGTCGCTAAGTTTCGGCTGTTCATAAAATACTTTCCTATGGGTTAGCGGCAATATGCCCTCCGTAATCATTCCGGATATTCAATATTATTTTAATTTATATTTTTTTACAAAGCATCCGTGACTTAAACATGTCACACCCTCCAACTTTAATAAATTCATTATCAGCAATACTGACCTTCCAATACAACTCTATTATTATTATTCTCAAATAAATGCTTTGATCACATTCCCACTTTGTTGCTTAGTAAGCTTTAGTCCGTGCTATTCTCGAAATCAATAAATATTTTAGAACACTTAATTTTCAAATATTTTCTTAAACTTGTATAATTACTCAAAGCACCTCGCACATGTTCCTATCTCGTCAAGCACATTATCGTAATGCTATTAGCCTGAGGAATAGAATATATCACTTTGTTTTAAAGTCTTTTTGTCTGTTGTGGGAATATAATGCCAACAATTATTTAATATGCGTCCCTGTCTCATATAAGCAGACAGTGGCGTTATATATATAATTTATATGAATAAATTTTGTGAAATTATTTAAAACTAAATTTGATCTCTTATTTTATTTGATTCCTATCACTGTCTCAGTCTATATATATATTTTCTGCATTTTTTTTGTAAATCCATAGATGTTAATTAGCCACCCAAACTTCTTTTAGTATAGAGTCTTTGTTTCTCCCTGACCACCAGGCACCGATCAAAGGTCATACTAGTAATGGCATCAGATGCGTTGTCATGTAGATGGCGCTGTGAAATTTGGGCTTTAGATTCGAACTTAGTATATCTAGAAGGCAACCCCTCCTAGAATGTTCAGTTTCGTGTCTGGGGTTTGAATTCTGCAGTGTGTTAGCAAGATAAATGATTCTGACTGTTACAATATATATCTACTCCATGATTTCCTCACTCCACTAATTACTCTATTTATTTATACATACACTAAACAATTCCATACAGAATGCATATGTAACTTTTGAATATATTTCAAGATATGAATATTCTGAGAACGTCACATATTCAATATATTCCAAATCATACAACAAATAATAAATAAACAATTTCATGAATATGATTCACATATAAATAAAACATAAATGAACTGCACTTATACTTTATAAAGAGTAAACTTTGGTTTAAAATATTAAAGATTAATCAAGTTTGTTCTCTTTAATTAAGAAGAAATATTACTTTAAATCTTCAGACACATTTTTGCAATACATCAGAAAATGGACTTAATAATACTTCAGTAGTATATAGCAAACTAATCAATGCAAAATAAATAAACATACATACATTTAAGTTTACTATTACAAAAAAGAAATAAACTATAAAAATAAAAAGCCTGGACAGTAAGTAATCACTTTCAAAAAATGACAACCTTCTACCAAGCAAAAGTTATACTTGAAGCTGAAGTCTAAGAGTTTCTCTGCATTTAGCACTGAACAGCTGTTTACATCAAAACTACAAATAACATGCTCAGTTATTATTCGTCTCAAGCATTGGTGGTCGAAAGGTCAGCGACAGCTGCTTTACAAGCAGTTGTCCCGGGTTAGCAAGTTCGTTTCGACACATGAAAAAAAAAATGTAATTAATGATGAAATATTTCTAGATTCTCAGTTCTAAACGGATTAAGACATCTCCAATTGCCAAATTTGAAATTAAAAAAAAAAGTGGTATTTTAAAAAAAAAAGAATTCTGATCAATGGGCAACAGAAACAATACTATGATGGCTTTCCACAGATGTATAGTATATTTATAATCAATAAACTACTATAGAAGGTAAAACATGCATAAATTAATCATAAATGTTGGAAATGAATCTAAAAATAAGAATCCAGTCTTACTATTAACAAGTAATTACAAATGTAAATAAATTTCAATCATCACACCTGATTTAATTCTAATCAGAATAAAAAACCAGTTAGAGCAAAATGAAAACCATTCTAGGAGTTAAAGAATTAAAATAAAAAATCAGATATATTAATCTTTAACTGAGGTTTAAAGTTTATATTTGTGCTAGAGATAATCTCTAGTTTCGAAAATGATTAATAATAATCATTATTGTATTTATCTGAAATGGATGGCATCAACGTTGTGAGTGGAGGAAGTTTGACAATGGTAAATGAAAATGTAACAATTTAAAGAATTAAGAAAAATTGAATTTAATCCGGTTAAAGAAATATTTCCAACGGCAAATAAAAATTGTTTTACTTTAATAAAACAGTAAAGTTAAAAAAGTTTTAAAGATATTCCATTCTCATAATAAATAGATGATCACTATAACTATTACTTCATGTTATTCTACATTTCGTTTACATTCAGGTTACATTGAGATTTCATAAAATCCTTCATTTTATTGCAATTTGACACAGGTTATTCAGCCGGAAGTTATATAAAGTTGTAATATATCTAATTTTTTTGTTAATTAAAGGGAGGTCCCCTTTTATTCTCTTTGAGCCCTAAAAGAACAATGCAGGGAAAATTCCTACAGTCCGCCATATAACTTTTTGCCATTGCATCTGTTATTATCATGTGATTCCTTATTGTTATAGTTCTCCTTCCCTCAGAAGTGAACTATTCCAGATTCCTTTATCTGATCGGATTGAGCAGTGTTTGCTGCTGACCAACAGGCTGATGTACAGATAAACACATAGCCAATGATTAGTACAAGCCAATAAGCAAGTAGGATCGCTGAATCTGAATGCTCCAATGAGGTCAGGGATCTGGCTATAAATGGTCAGCCTTTTGGTGGAAAGGCAGGGAACTTCTATCTAACCTACAAAGACAGTATGCATTCTCCAGGAGAAGCCCTGTTAATCTAAACAGCAGTAAGAATTCTTACAATAGCAATATGCTATTTGTCCCCACAGCTAGGCAAGTCCACATAAGGACTAGATGCTGCTAAAACTACTGCTGACTTGAGGCAAGCTGTCTGGTACCGCCAGAAGAGTTGTTCTCCCTACCCATGAGGCAAGCTATTAGGTGTAGCTGGAAGCAGTAGATTGTGAAGACACAGATCCAAGAGTTCACATTAGAAATATTATTCTGTATTGTATATATTTGTAAATATAATAAATATATTAATTATAATACTGGTGCTAGGGTTATTTTTTGTAGGTTGGGTCCGCACTCCAGACCAAACACAACACATATGGCAAATAAACATAGATGGGATACTTATATTTGCAATAAGAAATAAACAAAAGATGACATCATAAAATCTATAGAGAGTTCTATAAAGAATTTAATAGCAATAGAGAACAAGGATAAGTATCTTCTACAACAACTGCATCTTCTGAATTGTTCAGGATTTTAAATGAAGAAATGAGACATTCAATTAAATTTATGGAGAAAGAAAAAACACCAAGTAATGATGGAATTATAATTGATATATTAAAAGAAACAGCTGAAGAAATATATATTTTTTTTGGCAAAGTTTTATACCAAATGTTTAAATGATAAAGATATATGAGATGATCAGAAGAATATAGTATTAATATTTAAAAAAATTGTTAAAGAAGATATTAGAAATTATAGACATATCAATCTTTTATCAGTTCTATACAATTTTTTTACCAAAATAATTACAACTCATTTTCAGTGAACTTTGGATTTTAACCAACCAAATGAACAAGCTGGATTTAAAAATGGCTTTAGTATAGTTGATCATATCCAAATATTGAGAGAAAGTATAGAAGGGATCAACGAATTTGAGTTGTCATTATGTTTTAAATTTGTAGATTATAAAAAGGTATTTGATTCTATAATCATTTCTTCAGAGATTAAAGCATTGGATCATCATGGTATGAACCAAGGATACTGTCCTATTCTGAAGAATGTATAAAAATGCAACAGCAACAATTAGATTACATAATGATACTAAAAAGATTAACATTGAGATAGATGTCAATAGAGTGACTCCATATCTCCAAAACATTTTGCAGCAGCTTTGCAAGAAGCATTTTGTGGATTAAAATAGGAAGCTAAAAGAATAAAATAAATGGGGATTATTTAAATTATTTAGATTTTGAAGATGATTGCAAGAATGAAAGTAAGAAAATAAAATTAAATAAATATTAAGTTCAATGGATTTTCTCAAAAAAAGAAAATAAAGATTGATAGTGATGAATTAGAAGAAGTTAACAACTAAAAATACCTTGGTCAGATTATTACTACTGATGGAAATGTAATGGGTGGAATTATAGAATTAATCTGGGTTGGAGAAATAAATTAATATTAAAAGGAAATATGCCTATGTGTTTGGACCAGAAGATGTTACCAGTTTTTACTTATGGATCTGAGACTTGAACACTGCACAGAACAGTATTACAGGCTTTCAGACCACTCAATAAAGTGTAGAGTGATGCATGTTAAGAGTGACAAGAATAGATAAAAAATGAAATATATGGATGAGAGAACAGAACAAGTTGTTACTGACATCATTGAAAGAATTAGGATACTGGAGTTGGGCTAGACATATTTCTAGAAGAGATGACAGTTAATGAGCCTAAAATAAAACCATATATGAGATGGATAGATGAAATAAGAAAGTGTTATTGAATGATGTGGCAAAGAAAGGTGAGAGATTGGAGAAGATGAATTGAACTTGAAGAGATCTTCACCCTGCAGTGGATCGACAATGGTTGAAAATGATGATGGTAAATTGTGAATCAAATCTTTTCTCTTTTTTTATTTTGTTTTCTCATTATTATTTTTTTGTCTAACTTTTTTTTTTCTGGAGTTAAAATCGTCACAACCATTTAAAACTATTTGCTAAAAGATGATTATGGCTTCTATTATTTCCTTACGGAAAAGCAACAGAAACTGAATGTTGTAAAATATTAATGCAAAGCATTGACGGGGGGTGGGGTGAGGCGTATAAAACAAACTGCCATATTTTTAATCTATACTTATTTTTTGATTTTATATATATTTTTAAAAGTATAAAATTCGGATGTGCACCATTCAGTGATCAAAATTATTTAAGTTTAACAAATACTGTACAGAAGACGTTCTTATATACACACGTATATATGACATCCATAAAAACTATTAACTGAACGAAATTTGGATGTTGTGATTACTATTAGTCTCGTTGTTATTGATCAAGAATGGAACTTATTAACGACTCCAGTCACAGATGTTCCTGTCAAATTGTAAGCAAGTAATCAAGGCTTTCATTTAATGTTAAGTCATGCTCTCTTCAATAGCTAATAAACAAAGGATAGGACTTTTACCAAGTATAGAGAGGCAGTAAATATTTCTCATTATTATTAGAAAACTTCAGTGATTCCTGCAAACCATCTGAATGTTAATAAAAGCATTTCATTCTCGAAGCTATTTATCATATTAAATATAAATCCAAAATACAAATATTTAAAATCAATAATACGTGATATAAATCATTGTGTAAAACACACATTTCCAAAACATATATGATCAGTTTATCTTATTTATATAATCTTTTTTAATTAACTGTCATTTTGTTACACATGTATGTATGTGTATGTGCGGTGCCTATATAAATGCGTGTGTATTATATGGATCATATATGAAGTTCTGTATATATTTTTTGATCTTAAGTATCTTTGTCATATATATTGTATTATAAGTGACCTGCTGAAAGTAGATTTATGATCTTAAAGAGCTTCTTGACAAAAGGCATTGTGATCAGCCCCAACATGTTTATTTGTTCGTTTGTTTTCTTTTTTAAAAAATCATTATTGAATAATAATTTGTAGACTTATTATAAGAATATATTCTTTTATTCACTCTAGTAAAACTACTATATAGATATCTTCTTCAAACTCAAATATAGTTTTGATGTTACAATTACGCTGAAAGTGATAGTATATTTCACACACACGCATTCGAAGGCTATTTATCCAACTGAGACTAAACGTATTTTTAATATAAATTATCTTGATATGCATGCATTATACCTTCTCTTTTCAAAGATAGCCCTTGTGTGATTTAGTGAAGTAAGAGAGATGTGAACTCTAAAGATCAAACTCTATGAATCATGTTCAACTCTATCACTTCAGGTGCTCAACTTCATCTGAATAACTAAACAACAAATCTTTTGATTAATTTGTTCTCGTAGATAATTAAATTAAAATAATACATTACTAGAGTAAACATTAACAATAGATTAAAAGACTTTCAGTGATAGTTGGCATTCCCTTAAAACAATTAATTTTGGCAATAGTATTTAGAGTTTTCTTATAAGATTATTATCATCATCATCATTATTTAGCTTTTAAAGAACTTTATTCAACAAAGTAAAAAAGGTTACATTATTTCTTTTGTATTCATGTTATTAGATTGCTAAAATTACAAATAACAATATTTTGAAAAGAGTCAAAAGTTTACAATTAGATGAGCTGATTTTTGTCTGTAAGTGACACTTTTTGGTTTTTGTTTCTCATTTCAGATTTATTAATCTTGTTAAAGGCTTGAAGGTAACTGTGATTGAGACTAGAGGTCAATGAAAGTTTTTTGATTTGTTAATTTTTTGTCTCTTTGATATATTTTATATAGTTCATTTTTGAATGTGTTTGGGTGCTGTCGTGGGTTATTGTTGTATAAGAATTTACACCTTGTGCATCATAAGGCATAAAGGATAAATAAACTGATCTTGATGTCATCAAAGACTCCTTTTTTGAATGAATCAAATAGATTATTAATCTTTATTTTTTTTATTTTTAAAGAGCATGTATATTATTGGCTGAATGTTATTAAGTCCTTGGCATAAAAGAAAAAGGTGATCCTGTGTTTTTGAATATTTATGGCAGAGAATGCATAAATGGTTTGTATTTTGGCCATTTCTTTTATATCTTGAGGTTAACTTTAAGTAAAAAGTAAATATTTTGGTTCAAATTGGTGATGTTGAGCAGATTTATCATTGCCTTATGGAAGGTGAAAAGTGAATGAATTTCCCAGAACTTGATTGTATTTTGCAGTGGTTTGAAAACCAAGTTTTTTATAGTCAACAATGGAGTGTGTAATGTTTTCAAGCATCCTTAAATTGAAGATGGTTTATCGTTTTAGGTGATTTTACAGACTGTTTATAGATATGGGAATTTTTTGCATATTGAAATAGTTTTTTTTAATTCTGAATGTTAAAGTTGAATGAAGTCCTAAACTATTTTGTGAGAGTAAATTTTTGAGACATCTTTTGCACAGATATTTTCTACATAGTGAATCTATTTGATTCATAAAAGCTTATGTATATAGTATTGTTGGAGTGTACTATGTGATTTTTGTCATGATCAGCATGTTAAAAAATGATATCTTAGCATAAGGTAATAGGTATGACTATGTTAGTGAATTGACTATAAATTC
Source organism: Epiperipatus broadwayi (assembly GCA_028023455.1). NCBI lineage: Eukaryota > Metazoa > Onychophora > Udeonychophora > Euonychophora > Peripatidae > Epiperipatus > Epiperipatus broadwayi. Next base: position 1,224,311 of record JAQFVV010012475.1, on the reverse strand, counting down.
TATTTTATTTTTAAGTGTATTTTGTATAAGTGACCACATTGGTGAATGATGCAAATTAAACTGGAATCCAAGAAATTGGTTAGGTTTGCCTTTAAAATGATTATTAAACTACTACTGATGTAAATATGCCAAGAACAGGATTTTTCCATGATTGAACTTGTAGTTTTAAATATCTTCAGAAGTTTGGGAATGTACATTTTGATAGCAAAAAGATTGAGAAATCATCTATATAAGCAATACATGAGATGTTGGTGTTTAAGCAGGGTATGTAATTTCCAGGTATTTCATTTTCTATGGTGTTAATTTTGGGATTTGTGTAGGCAGTGAATAGTAAGGTATTAAGAGGGGAAATTTGAGAGATGGATTGATGTGGTATGATTGGGGGTGAAATTTTGCCATTTAAAGTAATATATACTTCATGGCTTAATAATAGGATAATGAATAGATATAAGTAGACTTTTGGTACTTTATTTTTTTCTAGTAAGAGATAGAAAAAAATATAGTCCAATTGTTAGTTAGCTAGACATAGAAAAAACCTTTGACATGATACAAATAAATACACTTATTAAAATACTAGAAGAAAATAAAGTATCAAAGGTCTACTTATATCTATTCACTATCCTATTATTAAACCATGAAGTATACATTACTTTAAATGGCAAAATTTCACCCCCAATCATACCACATTGCCATCTATCAAATTTACCCTTTTAATACCTTACTATTCACTGCCTATTACCTTATGCTAAGATATCATTTTTTAACATGCTGATCATGACAAAAATCACATAGTACAATCCAACAATACTATATACCTAAGCTTTAATGAATCAAATAGACTCACTATGCAGATAACATTTGTGCATAAGATGTCTCAAAAATTTACTCTCACGAAATAGTCTAGGACTTTACTCAACTCTTATTATAATAAAGCCTTTGTTATATTATAGTTTTATGCATTCCAATCTCCAAAACATGGCTGCTATAAATCATCCTACAGTTCAAGATAAACCTGGCATTGAGCCAACCCTTTCTGTTTTATCTGGTTCTGATTCAATTTTTAATTCCAGCTCTGCTTCATCCAGGTTTGCTGCAAAGTCTGTTCCATTGTTATATCTGATTCCTCTAGTTGCATCATATTATTCTCGTCAATGACAGGGAAGGTTTCATTCCTCTTGTCTTAGATTAAATAAAGCTGATGCTGATATTTTCCATTCTATTGATTTTGGCTTCAATAAATGTATTGGTTGTAACATTATGTTTGAGATGATCTTGCAGATAATACTTCCGATAATTCTGTTTCTGGCAATTTTTTTGGAGACAATGGTACTATGGATATGGAAATCAGAACTGATAGAAATAATAATGTTAAAAACTCTGATGAAAATGAATTTGACAATAATAAAACTGTTCTACCATCAGATTATCTCTTTAGTATAGATGTTGGCTTATCTCTTAATAAAGTTAATGATATAGAAAATTTCATTGATAGTATTATCTGTGATTTTGATATTTTTTCTTTTGAAATGATCTTATGATATACAATTTAATAGTTAAAATGTCACATCATAGTGGTAATTCTTCTTCTTTATTGGCCAAAGATTAACTTTCTAATACTAATTATATTGGCACTCTATGCATATTATTGTTATCTGATTATTCTGATGATCAACTTTTTGGTTCTTCCATTACTAGAAATAGTTCATATACTACTGGGAATAGTAACCCTCAATACTTATCTTCATTCTAAAGATATTACTGAAAATATCAAATTTGAATAATGGTGTCTGTGAAGAAAATCCAGTTAGTGACAAAAGTATATGCAATAACTCTTCTAATAATTAGTATAGCAATTTTCATAATAAAATTGACAACAAACTTGTCTTATTCCAAATCTTAAAATAGATAATTTTATAACTCATCCTGACTTGAAAAAAATTGCATTAACAATTGCTTTTCTGATTCTAAACTTCTCACAAAAAATTTAAGTCACAGAATTTTAATGGAAATTATTTGGTTTATCAAAGTTTCTATAAGACACAGAATAATTATCCACATAATAGTTTATAAGAAACAGCTATAATGGATGTTTTCCTATTAATTTATCTTCTTTAAAGCCTATTAATACTAGGATACATAATTATCCAGCTGATGTTCCACACTCATATTATTTCTAAAGCATACAATTTAATAATAGTACCCATAGTAATGTTAACTATAGGGAAAATAATTTTGGATACTCTTCTATATGTTCTAGTAAGAATGGTAGCATACCTTGCTTTTCAGTGATTAAAAAAGTAAATATATCTGCTAGGTTGAACAATTTTAAATTTACTGGATTCCTTGCTAACATTTATTCTAATATCAACACAAAGAACAACAGATATTTTCTTTCTAATATGCTAGTGAATCTTAATTTAAACGATAATAAATTATTTGTTGAAAATAGTTTTAAGAACTAACATTGCTTGTCATAATGTTAATATGATAATACTGTCTTCTTGCTTTTATATTTCTGCTTCTGCACATAAACCCAATGAATGAATTAATAGCCTTAATTTATGGCATTACTTTTTTTCTTGAATCCATGGTCAATTCTTTAAGGCTTTTGGTTGAATTTATCTTTTTATTTACTTTATTTTCATTATCTTTCTGGATAATATGGTAGGCTTTTTTTTGTCTTTATATGAATCTTGGAGGTATGTGAACTAAATATGCTAAAATTAAACAATTTTTTGAAATGAAACCCTTTGATCTTATATTTCTTACAGAAACTTGATTAAATCAATAATTTTCTGATTGTTCTTTTTTTGAAAATAGATTTAATATTTTACAAATTGACAGATCTATGGAAATATTATTCGAGGAGGTGGGACTTTTATTGCTATTCATAGAAATGCTTTTTATAAATATCTTAATTTTACTTTTTTTTTCATAACCTACATGGTGTGAAATTACTTTAAATCACAATTTTAAATTTATTTTAAACCTACTTTGTCACAGTTGGAGTTTGATTGTTTTCTGACATCACTTGAAGATTTTTTGATTAGCTATAATAATGTTATTACTGTTAGTGATTTAAATATTCCAGATTTCTTTCAAGGTAGAATTACTACAATTTTTTCTTTGGTTTCCTAAAAAGTTACAGTTTTGTAAATTTTTGGAAACTAAGTAATATAATCCAACTTGTTAATGTTTCTCATTGTACCTTGGACTATGCTCAATGTAATTCATCAATAGTCAGTAATAGTAATTTTTATTTTATCTCTTAATTTTCATATTAATGCTCATCATTCACCTATTGAGATTAGGATTTATTATATTCCTATAATAATAATATGCTCATCATTCACCTATTGAGATTAGGATTTATTATATTCCTATAATAATGTGAATCATTGCTCAGATTATTTTTTAAAGATTTTTTATTACTTTTATAGATTTACATATTCCCCATAAATTCTCTTGTCATAAAGATTTTCCTCCTTGGTTTTCATACTTTCTCATTAAGATTATTAAAAAAAAATCTTATCATTGCATATTCTATTTTAAAACCCAGAATTTTATTAATTTCAGACGATTGGTTAAATATGTTTATAAAAAACATTTACAACATTATATTACAAAAGTTGAGTTTATTTGTATGCAATAGTAGAACTAAACCCAAGTTAAAATGTTACAATATATATATATCATCTCAGTACATACAGTGTGGTAATGTGTGCTATGTTGTTTATCCTGTTGCATGTGGCTGCCCGTATATATCATCCTGTTACAATATGTTTCATTCAAAACATTAAGTAAGAGCATTTTGTAAATTATCTTTTAAAGTGGCAAAAATAGCACAATAATCAGCATACAGTAAGACCATAAACCATGAAGATCTTGTTTTCACATTTAAATCATTTAAATTAAAAATTCCACTATCAAACCTGTATCTTATTTTAATTCTTGTTTAACCACTGTTCTAAAAATTGAAATCAGTGTTGAAGCAGATTCATATCCTTGTTTAACACCAATTTTTATTTTAAATTCCTCAGATTTTCCATCAGTGGTATTTTTGAAGCTTCATAAGAGTTTGTTTTTAACTTACTCTATATATAACAGTTGTATATTATGAATAAATATTGGTGGATATTCAGCTGCTTTGACAAAATTAATAAAAGCAATGAAAAAATCACTTCTTTGTTTCTGACATATTTTTTGCATTTTTCTGGCAATAAAACAAGGTCTATAATGCTTCTTAATTCTTTGAGACATACTGAGTTTCTGGTACCATTCATTAATGAACTGAGTTTCTGGTATCGTTCATTAATGATCAGAAGCAACCTATTCAACAAAATTATTGAAAGTACCTTTATTGCAGGAATAATAATGGTTGTCCATAATAATTACTGCAATCATGGTTATTTACTTTGTTTTTAATGAATTAATAAAGGCATTCTTGAGATCAAGTAGCAAAACCTCCCGAGTTCATAAATTCCTGAATAATTTTAATATTTCTGAAGCTAATATTCCAATTTTAAGATTACAAAGAGCTTGTTTTGTCTTTACTAAGCTGGATGTCTTGGTCCAAATCTAAATAAGTAGTTAAAATGGATATATCATTAAATTATGTTATCTCAGTTATTGTAATTTAACACCACTACTTTTTCCCCCATACATGCAGAATATTTAATAATAAAAACTAAAAATTGATTAATTTATTGCTCAATAATTTAGAAGTTTGAACTCTGGAAATGACAGTATTTTGCTACAATCCCTTGAGCTCCAGATTCTGCCACTCTACCAGTGTACCAAATCATGCAGGGCACAGTTTTAAATGCAATATATATACAAATATTAAGCATTAAATCATCCCACATAGTTAAGAAATCCAGTACTGCCCTCTGTGAACTAATATGTAATGTATTTACATATTAATTCACAGAGGGCAATACTGGATTTCTTAACCATGTGGGGTGATTTAATACTTAATATTTGAATATTTATTTCAGTATAGCATTATGCTTCTGGGATTATTTTATATATATATTGTGGATGCGATCTATATTTTATCTATGAACAAAGAAAAACTGTTTAGTTTAAAACAAGAAATATTATATATAAATTCTTATCTTAAAATAGCATTGTTTAAAAGTATTGCATGCTATAGTTTAAATCTACTGGGGGGGGGGATTGCATAAATTTATCATTTTGTTTATTTTAATAATGTATCAATATTTTACCACACTCAGAGAAAAGATTTGAATTTGCTAACATTATAAACATTTTATTTCACTTACATGTTTTATTGACACACATATTCCATTATTAATAATTATAATTTATTACATATATAATTTGATATTTTAAATTTTTATACTAACATTGTTTATTCATATAACTTTTATATTTTATTAGGAACACCAAAGTAGGACAATTTAAAATAACATGGCTGATATAACTCTTACACCCCGTTAACACCTTCTTGTTAAAAAGTTCTTTGTTTTAAAATCCCATTCATTACTTTTAATTCAGAATCTCTGCCACACATAATTTGGATATGTTTTATATTAACAAAAATAGTATCACTTGTTTTCATCCAATAATAAAATATTTACACTACTATATTAATTTATTTTTAATGCTTATTAATAACTAAGTCATTTATCTAAGGAAAAAATGAGGCTGTTTAAAACATCTTGCACTTTATTTTATTTATTCATAGGTAATGTACGATAACTATAAAAAAAATCAAACACTTGATTTGTTCCACTAAATACTTTTTTTTAAACTTTGTCAATAGTGCTATTATGTAGGGGGTTGCATTAAATAATATCATTACCATTAAATTTGTTAAGAATTAAATATTTTGGCATGCAATAATATCTTTTTAAAAATTACATTATTTACTCATCCTGTTTTTTTAGATTTGGATTGTGGTGGGTATTATGAAGCAATTAGGAGTTTTTAGCTAAAGAATGCATCCGAGGAAAGGCAGTTTAATAAAATGTGTAAAAATATAATACAGTATATAAAAAAAGATATCATTATTAAAAATAGGAAAAGCTATTTAGTAAAATGTGTGAAAAGATAATAAAAGAAAGAGAAAAAGATTACATTAAAAATATTTTGCACAACACAGTATTAGAATTGATTCTAAGATCTCACATTCTAGACACTCTACCAGTACTCTAAAATGAATAAGACATTTAAACTGTAAAATATCATTGATAAACTTAATTTCATCATAAGAAAAATTTCTGCATTTATGAGGCAATATTTTTAAAAAGTTTTGTTTTTAAATAAATTATTATTAATAATATGTTACTTTTTATATAAATTAGGATATTTAAATAAAAGTGATGGAGAAATCTAAACATTTTCATTTACATATAAATTTTATTAATTATAGCAATGTAAAGACATCAGCCTGTTTGGTTTTGTGTAATAGTAAATATATTTCGAGGCTCAAGCAAGTGTCAAAATAAGTTTAAGTAAAGAAATATTTCTCTCATATTTAAATAAAATAATTTATACTTAGAATGTATTTATAGCAATGAAGTGATTCAAAAATATAAACATTTTTATTTACATATAAATTTTATTAATTATTTTGGTGTATTGTTGCCTCCATGATGAAGTGTTTTTGTGCCCCCCCACAACTAGTATACACACATGCAGCAGTGCCGTGTATAGTTTAAAACTTAAAATAAGATGTAATTTTAAAAGATCCTCATAGAGGAAAAGAAGGTGATAATGCAAAAAAAAAAATTGTTTCAGTTAGAGTTGTATAGATGTTGTTAAGAGTTCAAGAGAGGTAGGTTAATTAAGAATTAAAAATTCTGAAAAAATAGAATTATATAAATATATTATGTTGTTATTATTATTAATTAATGCATGTTTAAAACTATAGTGAAATAGTTAAAATTATAGAAACAAATTAAATTATTACAAATTTTAAAATGATAAAAATATGGGAAAATATATATTAAAAATATAAAACAGTTTATGTAAAAAACATCAATTAAAAATAAGAATAAGATAAAAGAATAATATTAATTAAAAATATAAAAATGTATAGTTATGGAGATCATTAAAAAATTATATTGTTATTGAAAAATCATTAATATAGGATATTGTTTATAATGTTTATATATATATATATGTATAGATAAGCATTAATTATATGGTTATATATATTTAAATATTGTAACTCTGATAATAACTGCTAAGCAATTGAAACTATGCACTTTTTAGAATAAATTCCATTTTATACTACACCTTGCATTGTAAAGTTTCCAATTATGGAATATATGGTATTATACATATATAAATCAATGCATAATAGGATAGGAAATAGAAAGAAGTTATAATATTTTGGTTACGATTAAAAGAGATTTTTGTTTTAGCTCTCAAAAGATGGAAGTGAAATCAATATTATTCAGGTGAATATAGATAGTTCTTATAAATTATTTTAAATTATATGAATTTTGCTGCACATATATAGTTAAGGTATATTAAAGCTATGATAGATACATTTAATGGGTATAAATGTGGCATGATAATTAGAATAATCATTTAAACTTAATAAAGTCCTTGTGTGTGTGATACATGTTTGCGTGAAAGTACAATTTAAGAATTTTGATTGTCTTTTATTTTTGAATATATTTTGGCTGATATTATTATATATTTTTTTAACTTTTAATTAATAATTATTTATATATATTTTAGAATAGAGTTATGTTTGTACGTGTATGTTAAAATTCATACACATTTAAAGCTAGAAAAACAGTTATAAACATTTGTATATATGCGTGAATGTGTAAATACATGCAAGTGTGAAGTTAAAAAAATAAGTATAAAAAATTTGATATAAATTAAGTAAAATTAAAACTTATCAAATCAATATATAAAAGAATTCAGTTTTGCAAAAAGATTAATTACAAAATGAGGAAACAACTTTAATTAAATTCTTTGAAATCTCAAAAGAGATAAGTTAAATGAATTCCATCAAAATCTAACTAAAACTAATTAATTAATAACAATTAAAAAGTCGAAGATTTTATTTATGCTGGATGCATCTACAGATAAAAAATATATTTAACAATGTCAACAAGATCTGAATGATCAATCAATTAGAAATAGAATTCTAATAATTAATTAAAAGTGCGCATATGGGCTAGGGAAGAAACAATAGGACACTTGCTGATGGAGGGTATGTGCATTTACATGAATTTGCAACACCACAATGTTGCTTTTGATCACTTCTACTGCATAGAGACTTCCCTGTGGATGAGTCAAAGCAAGTCTAGGGATTTGAACAGGTCACACCAATCTTTATTATGATATTTGTATGCCTTCAAATTAGTATGTAGTTATGTTCTATATAATTTGATATGTATTTATAATATTAATATTCTAATAATTGTAATTGTTTGTTATTACTTATGTACTAAATCATAATCCCAAGGTGCCATAGTCTTATTAGTTTTTACTAAACGAAAATTTATATAAGCATATGAGTGTTCAGAAGCATAGTAATCACTCTGAGATATAGCAATTGTCACTTTCTGAATTCAAACCTTTCAACAAGTTAGTAGGGATAAGCTGACAGATTAATAGGTATCTAATGGCCTGTTAACATGTAATTGTCAATTGATGAGTTTGACATGAGTAATTATCCTCTCTACATCCAACATGTAGAGAAATATCTGTGTTTGAACAGGAGGCTTTTTAATAAAGGTGTTTTGCCAGTTCTTACTTATGGATCTGAGACTTGGACACTTAATAGAAGAGCAATACAGAGACTTCAAATCACTCAAAGAAATATAGAGAGATGCATGTTGGGAGTAACAAGAAGAGATCGAAAACACAATGTATGGGTAAGAGAACAAACAGGTGTTACTGACCTCATTGAAAAAATTAAAGGACTGAAGTGAAGTTGGGCTGGACATATTGCTAGAAGAGATGATAACATATGGACAATTGAAATTTTAAACTGGATTCCAAGAGATTGTAAAAGACCGAGAAAGAGACCACATGCGAGATAAATGGATGAAATAAGAAAGTGTGCAGGGGTGATGTGGAGAAGAGAAGCTAAAGATCGGAAAAGATGGATTGAACTTGGAGAGACCTTCATCCTACAGTGGATTGATAATAGTTGATGATGATGATGATGAAATAAAATTGAAGATTATAAAATTAAAGTGGCATCATCGCTATTATGTTTCACAGGAAAAGGAATAATAGAGATTGCAATAGAATCTGTGAACCTACACCTGAGAATTATCCTTTTGAACAAGCAAAAGATCATCTGACAAATTATTTTAGCCCATGTCCTTCTAGACACATTGCCAGGCTTCATTTCAGGAATTATTGTTAGGGCAGAAATGAAAAAATTAAATATTGCTTTTCATGATATTGCAAATAATTGCATATTTGGCTCATTTCTAAATGAGGCACTCCTTCAGCAATTTCTGTGAGCAGTGACAATCTAAGGCAACAATTGTTAGCTGATAGCAAGATAAAACATATTGAAGCTATAAAATGGGATATAGTTCATGAATTGGTACTTGAGCAAGCGAGACAATTCATAGAGGTAGAAATCAAAGAGAATGTACCAACTGATGTTTGTAAGATATATAAACTCGAGAGAAAGATAATTCAAATTTTAAAAGATAATAATAGTAGTAATGAAATCTCTTTACTTGTTTTTGTTGTGGAAAAGCTAACCATAATACCAAACTCTGTAACAAAAAAAAATCCATATAAATGATGTGTAATAAAAAAGTAGGCGAACATGATAAAGCAACAGCTGTAAAGGTGTATTAAATAGGAAAGGAAATCAGTTAGACAGTCTAAAAAGTGCATCAATGACAGAATGGGATAAAATTATAATAGAGTTAAAATTATGTGCAAGCCCATAACTTTGGAGGTCGATAATGAAAGCGGCATATCTTTGATTTCGATGTGCAAATGGACTTCTACAATTATTAATTATAAAAAGACACTGACAATTGAGGAACTGAATTAAAAGCTTTTAATGGAAATGCAATTAAAATTAAAGGAGTAGTTAATGCTCCTAATAATATATTATAAACAATAAAACTTTTTCATTTGCCTCTATATGTAATTCATACCTTGATAAACACACTAATCAGTCGTGATTGGTTTAAAAAATTGGACATTCAATTTACATTGATTAAAAAGAATAAAATTGAAAAAATGAAGGAATTTTTTCTTCAAGTTTTAAGTTACAACTACCTATTAGAGTTATCTCTGGAGGCGATTCCTATAATTTGCAAACCACATAAGACTCCATTCACTCAGAAAGAAAAAGTTGAGAAGGCAATTAATGAGTTCAAATGGCAAAAGATGCATTAATCATCATCACTAAACTTATGGACAGACTTATTTGTTCAGTGATTATCATGTATTGGTGAATAAAGCTATTAATAAACATGCATACCATGTCCCTAATTTTTGAGAAATAATTGTTGCATTGCAGAAATCTAATTTTTTCATAAAAATTATATCTTAACTCAGCATTCAACCAGGTACCAGTGATAAATAAAACTTAAGAAAATATTGAAATTAACCCACATGTAGGATTATTTAGGTGGAAATGACTTTCATTAGGGATAAGTTCTGCACGTAGTATTTTCCAATCGAAAATTGAGATCCTCCTTAATAAATTTTAGGCATTATAACATTTTTGATGACATTCTAGTACTTATATAATGGAAAATGTACTGAGAACTCATCTATATAATGTATATAAAAAAACTGATACATTTTTGGGTGTTCAATTTTGCTCCAAATTTAACCAGTTTTTTTACATACATTATAAAGATGAGTTCTCAGTTCATTTTCTATTATATAAGTACTAGAAGGTCATCAAAAATGTTATAAATTAATTGCAAAAGAACAAGACTGTAGATTTAATACCAGTGATGACTCTGACCCAGAAGGTCAAACTGAGAAACCTAAATAAGAAATCCAGTTGATCCGATCTAATGAGGAAATACAAGAATATGTACCACATAATACTACCACAAAAGAAGCTGATAGAGAGGTTAAAAGAAAAAAAACTGGTTACTTTCATGACTTTATCCTGACTTCAAAGAAAATCTAAATCTCTGAAGTTGGGAGAAGTGTGTTATGTTTGTATGAGTATGTTAAAATATATACACATATTGAAACTGTCAGATTTATCTATCTGCCTGTTCCACATATTTTACCCCCACACCTATCTATATGCCAGGTTTAAACCCTCTCAGAGTAGCCATTTAAACAACCTTAAATTACTATATATACAAAATCACACACACACACACATATATATATGCGAATGGTATGTCTGTAATTTAATAGTATATGTATATATTACAGGTATGTATCCATTTTATAAAAATTTCTAGTGTAAGAAATATTTTAGTTTAAATTATTTAGTCAATTTTATTATGTTATTGGTATATATTACAGATGTGTATCCATTTTATAAATATTTCTAGTTTAAGAAATATTTTAGTTTAAATTATTTAGCCAATTTTATTATGTTATTGAAATTGCATATGTATATAAGCCATTTCCATTGTTATTCTGCATGTATGGTAATAAAATTAGTTTTCTACTAATTATCAAAGTAACTTTTGCAAAATAACTTGATTTTTGTAAACAATTTTTAAATTAGGTCACACATTGTCACAATAAATTGCAGGTGGAAAAAGACAGAAAAACAAAATCTAAATCTTGTTGTCGTAATTAAAATTGTTTTTCTGCTAGTTTTCGTAATTAAAAATGTTTTTTTAAAATAAATAAATGGGTTTTTCTACTAGTTGTAGCTATTAAATATATTTTTCTAAAATAAATAAATGCGGACAAGCTTGTAAAATTAAACAGGTGGCCAGAGTTAGGAGGATATAAATACTTAAAAGTTTTGTCACCAAGAATCAATCATATATATAATAAGTGAATTGTAAACAGAATGCACGTTTGTTTCACCTTCAAAATGTCGGGGTAAGTTAGACGACCCCTCACCTCTCGGCCCTGCCGGATGGAAAAGAACTTTGGTCTGATAAAATATAATGCCGTACACCAGCAAAGCAGCCTGTGGAAAAACCTCCATTAACCTTAAATCATCACCAAAAGTGTCAACTTATTATCATCCCAGTGCCCAGAACTAACTGCAATGTAAACAGCTGACTAGTAAATTGATAAATTTTCTCTCAGAGCTCTGTTCATAAACTGTGACTTTCAATTCTTTCTTTTAAAAGCTAGCTATTTATTAAATCTGCCTTTCCAAGACATTTTTCCTAATATCTGCAAAGAAAACCATTAAATGCTAATGTTTAAATCTTGTCTGATTGAAAACTTGAATTCTCTTTTAAAATGTAAAACTCTAATAATCTATTTTAAATTAAACATATAATTTTCTGCGGTCTTTTATGCCTATTCCTAATCTATTTCAATTTATTTTAGGATTTTATCATTTTAATATTATATGTGTTTATTATGCCAAAATAACTCGAAACCTCAAGTATTTATAAATATAATTTTAGCTTATCAATCTACAAATATAATTTCAAATCTTCACTATAATAAATATTAAATAATTGAATTATTTTTCTTTCTCACTCACTCTTTCGAGATCATATTATTATTTTATTGATTAATTTTTGAGTATTAATATTACAATAATCAGTCATTCTTTAGTTAAAATTGTAGTTTGCTTAACTCTAGTTATGAATTATAACTATTTATATATGTAACTCGTACATCATAGGAACTAGCCACAGAGATATTCTCAAAGCATATTTTAATGTTTTATTCGTAATTACCCCGCAAGTATGCTTTGTCCTCCTTAGATTTATATATGTTGAGATGCAGGTGATAATATTGAACTAGGTTACTAATTAATTTAGTCCCTAAATAGTATATTTGAAATACTAAATTTGAGAACTGGATTGTATAGATATGCAAATAGATGCTATCTAATTTTAAGGCACGTTAATATAATTTTACGTATTTACGTTATATATATGTATAAGTTGTGGATGTGTCCTTACAAAGTATGAAATGTACAATTATCTGCTTGCTGCATGATTCTTGGTGAGTTGCTGGCAGAGGTCATACTTATCCTCTTAGTTCGGGTAAAGCACACACTTTTAGAAATAGGGCACAAGGACCTAGATTATTCATAATTAATGCTTATCTGATTCCCTGAACTTTTAATGTTCCTATTCGTAGCAAGTTGATCGGTTGTAGGGCAACTGAGCCTTTGAAGCTGAAGCCCGTGAATAATGACCCATTCGCACCTTTTAACTTTATTAATATTTTAATATGTGCCATAGAGTATATAGGTAAACCTATTATAAACCAGTTTTCTCTCCTTTTATATTAAATGCTTATCTAGCATCAGTGTATACCCCAATCTAGGTTAACACACTAACCTGCATATCTCTGAGCCTAATTATGTGCTCGACTTAACTTTGTATAGATAGACACCACATGAGTGCTATTAAGTTAGTTATAAAACTTTGGCTATTAAGTTCCATATGATCTAGCAGACTACATAAGAGCTAGAAATTTGGCATATTAATATAGGCATAAACTCCCATACCGCACTACATTTTATTGAACACTTACTTATAATGAGACATGTAACATTAATCTCATTAGTTATGCAATGCCTGCGAGTGTAATCTCTCATGTTCTCATTATATAGTCATATATATTTTGATTTACTATTTGTTATTGTTTTATTAAATTAGTAATATTTAAAATTATAACTCGTTTTCAAATTTTATTGTCCGTGAGTTCATTTCATCCAACTCTAGATTTAATTGCACATACATCATTTTATCTATATGTAGGTCAATCATTGATATATTAATTAATAACTTAGTCATATGTGTGTATATCTGACCAAATCAGTGTTAAATCAGCTAATTTATGAGTCTTATTGTTCCACCCTGGGTGACTGCTGGACCGTGGATAAATTGAATGTCTGTGTAAGTTGAGAAGTGTCATCCATATGGTATTAGATCATTGAGCAGAGGTGAAAGGATTGAATGTTGGTCGGGTTCTGGATCCCAGCATTCATATTTGATCAGCTTTAGTGTATTTTACCTGTGTTCTAGATTTTGTTATGTGGAGGGACAATTCTTACCGTTACAATATAAAGCTAAAAAATAGCTATAAAAATTCCAGTGTTATATATATATATATATATGCATATACATTGATATACATATATGTATTAAATTAGAAAAAATAAGTGTATAAAATTTAGTATAAAATAAGTAAAATTAAAACTTATCAAATCAGTACATAAAAGAATTCAGTTTTACAACAAGATTAACTTTCATTTGAAGGGATTTACACCCTATACACATAAACCAAGTATGAAGGATATTCTCAAGCCAAAGCACAAGGTGGAGATTTTGAAAAGAAAAGAGTGGCCATCTTATCTTTGTATCTAAATTTATTGATATAGGCCAATCTAAAGCATCTTGAAATGAAAGCATGATTTTTTTTATTAATCACTTACATCCATTAACTTTTAGTTTACCTGTTAATTATCACAAAATCTTACAATCTATTGTCTATATAAATGAATTTAGATTCAAAAATAAGATGGTTGCTCTTATTTTTTCAAAGTCTATCATGTGCTTTGGTTTGAGAGTATCCTTCATACTTAACAAAACATCATGGAGGTATTAAAACAATATTATAATGCATGTATATAGGGTGTAAATCCCTTTTTTTCTCAGTGATGAAAGCTTTTATTCATCAAAAAGACAAAATATACAATAGTTAAAAGGTTTACAAAGAGATGACTACATAGCAAAATAAAATTCAAGTACAATATGGTGAGTTGGAAGGGATACATATGAATTGGAAAGGGGATATGGGAAGGGTGTGTAATTCAGGAAAAAAAGTCTTTGGTAAGGAGCAATGTTGATAGGCTTGGTTGCCCTGGTGGATTAATAGGAGGATCTATATGTGACATTAACTTTAAAGGAATTGCTATGTTAAGTCTTTAGAGGTATCAGGAATAAATAAAGTTTCTGAGTTATGCTTAGATACAACAGGCTGATTTTTGTATTTTGTAGATGAGTAATTTGTTTTCCCCATTGTACTTGGTTCTTTGATGATGATCTTTTTAGTCAAGTTTTGTTTAAAATTCGATTTGGATAAACTTTGTGTGATTTTGAAGGTTGTAGTTCATGTATTTTAGGACTCTGCACATTTTTTCTGCTATGGAGCAGTGGCCATCTTTAAACCATTTGAAATAATGAAAAGTAAAATGATAATTTTGAACTAAAAAAATTAAATACACCTGGGTCTCGTTTTATGCAGATTATTTTAATGTGATTTTGAAGTTATGCGATTCATGTTTCTTCTTAATATCTTTCATATTTCACTATATTTATTAGATATGAAGAAATTTAAATTATTAATAACATATTTTGACTTGAAATACTTTTTTTTTCAAAAATATAACGTTATATTAGCAGCTAACATGAATATGGCCTGAAGCTGTATTTAGAATCTTATCTTCTATGTAAATAACCTACTTATACTAATGAGTAAATAATAATCTATACTTACATATAAAAATATCGCAATAAATATTTAAAAATTTTAAACTTTTAAAACATATTTTGTTAGATATAACAGAAATAAATAGTTTTTTAAATTTTTAAAATAAATAATAACAAAGATTTTATTGATTTTGTAAACTGAAAATAATTTTTCTAATGATAATCTTTTTGTTTTGATTGCAGTCTCATTATTTTAATGTAGAAACAGAAAACCATTAACACAACACAAGACTGAAAGTGGCGCTAGTTGTACATCACATCACAAATCTGATTTCTTACCAATTCATCAATGAACACATATTGTCAAATAGTGGTAATGATTAAAATGTATGAAAAATGTAAAATTAAATACTGTAGTTAATAAAAAAAGTTTGTCTTGTATTAATTTTTGTCAAATATTTGAAATTTTTTATTAGTCATACTTTATTTTCTTATTTTTTTAATGTGAATTTTAAAGTAATTTTTCCTTGTTGCTTTGCTTTTGTGATTTCTAAAAATGACAGAACCTATCCCTCATTTTTCATGGTAAGTTAAGTCTATTTTTGTGCGATTCCTTTTGTGCGCATTTTCTGAGGAACCTATCTACCACATAAAATGAGACCCAGGTGTATATTATTGTAAAAGCAAAAAAAAAAAAAACACTGGAAAACTTGTTTGTAATAATTTTAGTTGAGTAATGAAAAAATTGAGTGAAATTTTAGGTGAGTAGTTACCCCAGAGGGGGGGATCTGAAAAAAAAAGATCGTTAAAAATGGCCTAAATAACTGGAACAACACAAATAAAAATTCACCAAAACTAACATTTAGTGAATGAAAGAATATATTAGCAGCAAAATAAGTCCTTTAAAGGGCCAAATAAATATAAAAGGCACCTTTCACTGCTGCAAAACCAACCTTTCTGAGCTATTCTGTGCGAGCTGTGGGGAGGATGACTTTCCAGTAAGAGCTCCACCTATGGACTAAAGGTGTAAATCCCTTCTGATGAAAATTGTGCTAATAAATTAAACAGAAAGTTAAAAAGTTTAATTGTAACCTGATGAAAAACCTTTAATTAAATTCTTTAAAATCTCAAAAGAGATAAGTATATTACTTTTGTTCACAGGGTTTTATTTTATTTATTATACCTATGATTTTCTTGCAAATGAGAATTAAATGTCTGGTTTTATATTTGCTTGAATACTTGACTATTCTTAAGCAAATCCTAGAGAAAGTTCTGCCATAGATAGGGCAGATCTCTTTGTATATATTTTGTCACTGAAGTCATATATATTATTAAATAAAGGATTGTATTCCTAGTCTTAAGCCTCAAAGGAAGTGATTTAGGTTAGAGATACCACCATTATCTTAAATAATTTGAGGATCAACTTAGATTTTAAAAACTGATAACTAGTTACATCCTTTTTGAACTTCTCAAGCATGCATATTATTCTTGTGTATTAATGATGGTTAAAAATAAATGACATGTTTGCCCAAATTTATGCGACAGTTAATGCTTACCTAAAACAGTCACATTTCATTATATTTATTTGCAACACATCCATGCATTTTTCGATGTAGTAGTTAAAGCCATACACAAATAATTATATATGCATTTCAGTATTTTCCAAGGAACTAATAATCAAACCCATACAGAAGTAATTTCCTATAGTAAGGTTTGAAAAATACTACTATTAATTTAACAATACATTTTGCAGCAATTCATATACCATGTACAAGTTGGTCTAAATTACAATGCAAAAGACAGCTTTATTATTTTATTGTGAATTATTAGTTTTTTATAATGCATCTTTCACCTTAGCTTATTGCTATCATAACCATCCATCAACTCATATAACTTGTGCACATTTATATAATTTTAATTATTCTTATTTGAGCTAAACTTGAATTTACACTTTGTGCTAAATATAATCAAATTAAATGCAGTTTTGATACAATAAAATTTCCCTTTACATATTCTATTGATATCTGCATTCATTCCATATCTTCCTCCCATTCATCCATTGCTGAATTAGTATCTTTCTCATTTTACTACTACATTGTCTTTCCAACTGTACACAAGGCAAACACAATAATTTATTGTAATAAACTTTATTAGATATGGATGAAAAATTTTGTATATAGGGTAAGTTAAATATATGTTTTATTAATTTTTGCCAATTATATTTTATTGGTCAACAAACTTTGTGTGATATTTTGATTTTTTTTCACCAGAAATTAAATTGCAATTTAGAATTTTTGAGGAAAGATAGTTTAAATGTTGTTTTTTATGAGGCAGATGATATTTAATTTATTGCATTTTTATCTCTTAGTGACTACAGATAATAATGGACTTGGGGTGAAATAATCTTGAACAAAACCATAGTGAAGTAATTTTATAATATATTAATAAGTTTTAGCCTGTGTTAATTATATTAGCTTTAGTCATATATGTAAGGGAAGTTTCTTGTCTTAATCAGATTTTTTGGGAAGATCTCAAGGCATATAACTTTTTTACAAGGTGTTCAAGGATTATCTAAACTAATGTGAGAATTTTCAAGAAGAAATGCAGATTTTCAAAAGTAAATTGCTGAATGAATTAGAGAAAAACAAGGCATACTGGGAAGAAATGAGGAAATTTTAAGAGGTTCAAAAGCTCTATCCAATATGTTCATTAAGAATGCAAGTAAAGAATGGACACTGGTAAAAATTATAACAAAATAAAAACAAAGGATATAAATATATAAAATTTCAGAGTTGCAGATTCTTTAGCAAGTGATGTTTAGTAAAAGATGATGGTAGATTGTCAAGAAAAAAGTGCAATGAAGGCAATAGCGATTATGGAAATGATGTTTCTTCTGACAGTGATGAGAAGAAAGGGAATGTTTCTGATAGTGAAGTCTTTCCAAAAGGAGAAATCTGCCATGAGTTTATGTGCTGATGAATAAGAAATATTTCTTAAAAAGACTTCCAAAACACAAGTGGGTTCGCTATAATAAAGTATGAAGTTGAAAGTTTGGCTATTCTGACCATATTTCTACAGATCTTTTTTGATAGCAGACTGCTGAAGTTTTTATGTGACTGAAAGTTTTGAACTAAGGTCCAAAATGAAAAATCATAAAAGATGTGTAAATACATTACATTTTAATAGTACAAATATAAGAATTTTTGATAATAAAGGTATAAGACTTGCAAGTAATTTTGATGATTTAAATATTGTAATATGAGAATGAATGATCAATCCACTACTTTTAATTTATGATAGTAGACAAAGAATAAAGTATTCATGCAAAGTTTATGTGCATTGGAGATTATCATATTGTAAATTGTGCAAGAGATGGCCAGTTACATGTAGGCAAATTGTCTTTACTAGAGTAGGTGAAGGCTCCAAATAATTAGTTCAATATAAAGAAGTTGATCACAAATTAACTCTAGAGAAGTTGGTTTATGAAAAAAAATGTGAATAAACTTTCATAATGAAAGAAAATGACAAGAATGTTGTATTTTACATTATATTCTCTCATTTTCAAGGTTTATGTATTTGCTGTAGATGGAAAAGATTAATTTGTCAGACTATATGGTAAACTGGAAATATCTGAAGATCCCAAAACATGCAAAGAAATTCTGCCCATAGCATTTGAGAGATGACATTCCAGAAATGCTACCTGTCCAGCCAATAGCCATAATGGCTGAGCTTTTGGCTTCCTATAATGATAAAGAAATTTGTTTTTGATTCTTTATATTCTTATGGTATTGAATACATACACACGCATAGATCTATGATGTTATACTAAAAATGTAAATCATTATGGATTTGGATGTGAATATGTAATCTCTAATGCTGACTGTGGCCACATCTTTTTTGGAATAAAGAAACTATTTCTCTAATACAGAGAACTCAATATGTCCAATATTATCAGGGCAAGGGTAATGTCACCACTAATTTACTTTGAATGCATCCAGTTAAGTTAAAACCCCAATATTCAAATAGTAATGATCTATATGTGACTCTCATTTTATTAATGCATATTAGATTTTTGAGAAGATGCTTACATAATCAAACTCTTAGCAGATTTAAAAGGGCCATTGAATGCCAAAGATCTGAGACCAAAGTTTACAAATATGTGTATAAATATTTAGTCAATTTGTTTTTTTAATTAGCATTTTAAATAAGCGAATTTTGTTTCTATATTTGGTTATAATTGGTAAACTGTAATTATTTTTGTAGAGGTTAATACTATAAAATTTAGAAATGATAAATTTTAAATTTTTTTCAAGAACATTTTCCAGTAGTGTTTATGAAGTTTTGTTATTCGTGAAGATAATTAAAATTAGCTAAAAAAATGGAATGACGTGGGAAAATATTGTGAATGTAGATCAGCAGGCTATATTTATATACATAATGAAAAAAATGTTTAGCTAAAAACATGATTCTTGTTTTAAAATAGTCTAGTTTAAATATATTGTGAGCTATGGATAAAATCTATTGAGGAGATTCATTTCACAAGATTCTCATTTTGCTTATTTTAAAAATGTATCAATATTTTACCATGCTCAGAGAAAAGGTTTGAATTCACTTACATTATATTTATTTTAGCTTATTATAAATTGCTATTTTACTTAGCTGTTTTATCTACACACATAATGCACCAGGCAAAAAAGTGACACATAACGCACCAGGCAAAAAAAGTGACAAGTCAAAAAATGACAATTTTGAGATTACGTCATTGAAAAATATGTATGAAGTGCCCCAACGTGCACGAAAAGTATCACATCCCTATCTTGCAATTTATCCATGAGAGGACAGTTGTGTCAGTTTTATTGTAGGCTAGTTCATGATTTGTCATGGCAAGAACAGTGTCACTTCAGTGTTATCACTGGAAGGTGTGCATGAGTCAATCAAGAAGAGTGGCACATTTTAAGTTGTAACACTTTTCATGTGTAAGGTAAGTCGAATGTAATTTTTAATAGCATCATAATCAAAAAAGGGACAATTTTCTTGAATTTATTATCTCTGAAGTATTTTTTCTACTATGTTATTTCAACTTGTGCCAGTTTTCCTGACTGAGAGTGTCAGTATTTTGTTGGTAACAATTATTCTTGATTTAAAAATTATTTCTTACGCTATTCATCTAACCTTGTACAGTTGGTGCAAAAAGTATTGGAACAGAAAGCAATTACATACTTTGATTTTATGATAATTTATGGGAAATATAGAGTTAAAATAAATAAAAATAAACATTTCATTAGACTTTATTTTCAACAAACACAATGGTAATTAAATTTTGGTTCAATTTATTATGTATGAAGTGATATACACTGATTATGTAAATTAATAATAATTTTTATTTATTCCTCAGTAGTTTCGCGAGATTTTTGGCCCATTTTAATAACATCATGTACACTCAACAGTTCAAAATTTAGTATTGATGATGTAAGAGGTAAACAATTATTTTAAAAAAGGGATTAGGGATTGAATAATGTTTGTTTGCAATGGTTGGAATGAAATGGATTAACAATAAATAAGTTAACAAAAAGGAAAACAAGGACTGTTCGAATATTTTATGTTTGTCTTTTACTAATTTGTATTTTACAAAAAATTTTCAAATTCAAAATTCGTTAACATTTCCATAATAACAATTTCTTAATAAACTCAAATTATATTTCTAACAATAGTGTTTTCACAAATTTGTTTTTTACAGTTTCATTATATACTCACAGCAAGGATGCAGACATAGGAAATTGCTGGCATTGGCTGCTGCTGCAATTAAAAAAGAACAAACTGCAGAACAAGAAAATGCATCAAAAGAAATAGAATTGAGTGACACAGTGCTAGAAGATCAATGTATGCATTCTAGATGGCAATGTACTGAAAATCTGCATACACAGTGATTGAGATTACAGTGGGTTAATTCAACAGCACAGCAACAATAATCACCAGATGAAAGCATGGACAATTCAGACTTGGATCCAGATTTTCGGATGCCATCATCTTCTGATTCTAAAAACTCATCATCATCCAGATTGGAAGAGAATAAAAATATTATTATTACTAATGAGACAGAGGGCACAGAATCAGACAATTCCCAAGAAGATAACAAGAGAAAATGTAAGAAAATGAAAGAAAATATAGTTGAGTGGAAAAAGTCTAAAACAACACTTTTACGAAATACTGGAAAATCTTATACATTATCATCAATATGTAAAACAAAAATGCCTGCAAGAAAGATATGTTCAGCATGTAATGAACAATGCAAATTAAAATGCTCAAGCAAAATAGACAAAAATAAAAGACTTGAAATATTTAACAAATACTGGTTATTTGACAGACTGCAATCCCAGCGAGAATTTATCTGTAGAAGTATGATTGTCATTAGATCTCAGTATCAATATAAAAAAGAAGGAAGCATGCACCAGTGTAATCATGCATTTTATTTCTTGATCAACAATGTAAACATGCATGTTTGCAAAATTTTTTTCAAGGCAACATTGGACATCAGTGATTGACCTATTAGGACTGTGATAGCTAAATTAAAGGATTTCTTCAAGAGGATCTCAGAGAAAAACACAGACACTACTCTAAAGTAGATGCTGCTATAAAAGATGGGGTTATTGATCATATTAATACCATCCCAAGAATCAAAAGCCATTATCTGCACACACAAGTACTCAGGAATTTATAGAAGGTGAGACAAGCCTGACTGATTTACAACATGACTACAAAAATGAATGCATTAAAAGAAACGTTCCTTATGCAAATCTCATGATATATTCACAAATTTTCAACAATTTTAACATTTCATTTTTCACTCCAAAAAAAGATATGTGCAACTTATGCAGCTCCTACAACAATGCTGTGCTGTGGAAGAAGAAAAAAAAGGGATACAAGAAAAATATGATAAACATTTAAGGGAGAAAATTTTATCAAGAGCAGAGAAAGAGAAGGATAAAAACAAAGCAAAAAAAAAAAAAATGAAAGAAAAATTATAATCGCCACTTACAATCTCCAAGCAGTTCTGCCTCCACCAACAGGGGATACATCTACATTTTATATAAAAGCAAAATCAATAGCTACAATTTGACTGTCACTGAACTTCAGTCAGATTATGTACAGAGTTTTTTTTTTTTTGGCATGAAGGTGAAGGAGGTCAAGGTGCCATAGAGATAGGCTCTTGCAATCTGAAATACTTAGAAGAAAAAGCTATCACCAACAACTTGAAATTGTACTTTATACAGATAATTGTTGTGGCTAGCAGAAGGACAAATTCATAATGAGAATGAACGTGTACGCTGTGCAAAAATTTAAGATCAAATCGATCACACATAAATTTTTGATTACAGATCATATCCAAAACGAAGGAGACAATGTTCATTCCATCATTGAAAAGTCAATTAAGAAAGCTCTTAAATCAGGTCCCATCTATATCCCTACTGATTATGTCAGATTAATTTGGTCTGCAAGAAAACAGGAAATCCATATAAAGTAACAGAATTGGATTACCAGGCTTTTGTTGACTTGAAAACCCTCTCCCAGAAAATAGGATCATACTATAACAAAACATTAAATAATAAACTGATCAAAACAAGTGACATAAAAATATTCAAAGTGCAGAAGAGTGACAGAGATATTCTTTTTGTGAAAACTACATATGATCAAAAAGAATATGCACAGGTCAACATCAATAATACCAGGAAAAGACAAATGAGCATCTCTACAATGCAGTGCATGGGACATACAAGAAAAAAAAAAAGGAAATTTCTGCTACAAAGAAAGCTCATAATGAATCCTTATCTTGGTGAAAAGTATTCCTACATTATATAAGCCCATTTATGAATCTATGTTTTCGTAAATTGTTCCTTAAATTGTATTAATTTTCATAAATTATAATTTTGCATTCTGCATTTTTCCAATAAAACAATTTCAACTTGTTTTTTATTTTTTATTCTAACTTAAGTAATAATTTTGCCTGAGGCAGGTCTGAAAATCGTATTATATAATAGTAAGTAAAAAAAAATTATTTGGGGTTGAAAAGTGGCATAAGTATTACATGAGGCGTCATAACAAAAAAAAAGTTTTTAGAAAAGCAAGAAAAGTGACATAACTCAAAGACCTCACCTATATTTACCTGATAACACCGCACATTCGAGAGCAGAGCCACAGATCCATATTACTATACTATAGAATATAATAGAATTTACCACCATAAATACTTACCTGTCTTATACTATTTCAATATAAGTTTTATAGTATTCTTTAAGTAGATTTTTCTCAAATACAGTACTGCATTTTTGATTGTGTCACTTTTCTTGTTGGGGGTGTGATATGAGAATGAAAAAAAGTATACAAATATTTAATGTGATAAACAAATATTTAGAATGGAATTTAGAAATAAAACAATAATAAGTTAGTAATTCAAGCTAGGTTTTCTTGTTATTCTTTAAGTTTAGTTTTATTTTAAAGACAATAGTATAATATGAATAAGAGGAAAAAGAGAAGAATGTTATTGTAAAGACAGTTTTGCATATGTAATGAGATAATATGGTTTGTCATTTAAAATTATTTATGTATTTGAAGATTTAAATAATAAGTATTTAAAATTTGTGTTATTAATAAAGAATATACTTTAAATAAATAAATAAATAATAAGTATTTTAAAAATTAATTTGTGAATTCAAAATAAATAAAAAGCGTTCTACAGCATTTGGAAAATCTTTAGATGCTAAAAATTACTTTTAGATTTCCTTCTAATATTTCCATGGTTTATTTTCTCACCTGGATATGAAAACATAAATCAAGATTATAAATTATTTTTTTTAGAAATGGTCATCCATTCATTATGTCTAGTCTCTAGTTAACATCTTGTACTGTGAAGAAAATACAGAACTAGAGTAAAATTCACATGGAGTGAATCTTCCTCTTCATGGAATTTCCTGCAGTATCATCCAATACCTGGAGAAACTATTATCAAAAGATTGTCACATCTCAATGAAGTTTCATTACCACAAAGCACTTAGAATCTTGACCAAATAACAATGTTTATAAGTTGAATTAAAGGAAAATTAGAATTTGCAAATTTAAAATTCAATTATAGAGATTTAAATAACATTTCATTTATTTGATCTACACGAGTTAACTGTTATTTATTTCTTGTTGTCAATTTTATATGTAATATTTTGGTTACTATAAAAAAAAAAGGATTTTTTTTTTTAACTCTCAAAAGTTTCAAATAAGTTCAATACTGTATTCTCCAAGTCAAGATAGAATATTTTTATAAATTATTTTACTCACATTATATGAATTTCATTGCACATATATTACATCATAATTAAATTGTTATTAAAATATGAAATGCATTTAATGGGTATTAATGTGCTGTGATAGTTTGAATATTTACTTAAATATTAATAAATTGTGTCTGTGTGTGTATAATACGTTTGTGTGAAAGTACAACTTAAGAAACTTGATTGTCTTTTATTTTTGAATACATTTTGGACATTATTATATATTTCATTAATTTGTGACCAATAATTATTTATATTTATTTTAGAATAGCAAGTTCTTTTTGTTTATAAGGTTTTATTTTATTATATGTATGTAACTCTCTATTTAATTTACTAGCACAGTACCATATAAACATGCGCTGTAATGTTGTTTTAATACCTCAACAATGTTTTGTTGAGTACGAATGATATTCTCAAATCAAAGCACTTGTGTAGAGGGTGTAATTCCCTTCTGATTAAAATTATTATATTTATTAAGTGAGAATTAGATAGTTTGCTTGAATACATGACTACTCACTCCTTAAGCAGAAACAAGAGAAAGTGGAAGTTTCACTATAGATAGAGCAGAAGGTCCTTTCATATATATTTTGTTGTTGAAGTCATATATGTTATTAAACAAAGGATTTCATTCATTCATTTTGTCAGTTAAAGATATTACCATTACCTCAAATATCTAAAGAATCATATAGCTGAAATGTGTAAAACCATCAAAACATTACATGATCGTCATTTCATATGATTATACACACTGTTAACAAGAGTACCAAACTCTCCATACAGTAGTGCCTCCGAGTGCAAGCCTTCATAATCAATGGATGCAGGAAAGTGTGTGCATAAAATTCTTATCCAGTGCCTACTCATCCAACATTCCCAAACTAGTTTCTAGCTTGTGGTTTTCATCGGTAAGGAGTATTGCATTTGAGAGCAGGGTACCTAGATCTTAGGATCTAATGCAACCTTCCAGAAGTTACCTTTTACCTATTTGGTTAACTATAAAGCTAGGAGCCCAAGATGAGAACACCATAATGTTTCCAATCTAAGTTCATTTGATTGGATCTGAATGCAGTTCAACATCTATACATTTTGGTGTCTTTGGTTTTTCAAAAACCAGTCACCATTACCCTATGAGCAGGATAGTCAAAACCATCAAAACATCACATGATCATGATTTCATATGCTTATGCATGCTGTTAATAAGAGTACCAAACTCTTCATATAGCAGTGCCATCAAGTGCAAATCTTCATAATCAATGGATGCAGGAAGGTTCATGCATAAACTCACTATATGACTACACTAGTGAATGAGCTTGAGTTGGAAACATTATGGTGTTTTTATTTGGATTCCCAGCTTTATAGATAACCAAATAGCTAAAAGATGGCTGCTGAAGGGTTGCATTAGATTCTAAGAACTAGGTGCAGTGCTCTCAAATCTAATACTTCTCACTGATAAAAGTCATAAGATAGAAACTAGTCTAAGGATGTTGGATAAGTAGGCACTGGATGGGGATATAGTCAAACCTTCCTGCATATATTGATTATGAAGGCTTGCACTTGGAGGCACTACTGAATGGAGTTTGGTATTTCTATTAATAGCATGTGTAAGCATAAGAAATGGTGATCATGTGATGTTTTAATGGTTTTATACTTATCATACCCATCCAAAAGATATAGATGCTGAACTGAGTTCACATCTAGATGATTATAAAAGTGAATAATCTTGGGTGGCAAACATTGTTTTCAATTTGGGTCCTAATTTTATAGTTAATCAAATAGATAAAAGGTGGCTGCTAGAGGACTGCATTAAAACCTAAGATATAGGTACATTGCTCTCAAATCCAAGGCTCCTCGCTGATGAAAGCCACAAGCTAGAAAGTAGTCTGGAGATGTTGGATGGGTAGGCACTAGATTGTGCTGTTCTGCATCCATTGATTATGAAGGCTTGCACTTATATGGAGAGTATGGTACTCTAGTGAAATGGTGATCATGTGACATTTTGATATCTATCCTACTCATAGGATAATAGTGATTGTGGTTTTTGAAAAACCGAAAACATCAAAACATATAGATACTGAACTGAGTTTCAGATCTACATGATTATACAAGCGAAGGAGCCTGAGTTGGAAACGTTTTCATCTTGGGCCCCTAACTTTGTGATTAACCAAATAGATAAAAGGTGGCTGCTAAAGGGTTGCATTAGATCCTAAGAACCAGGTGCAGTAATGTCAAATCCAAGTCTCCTCACTGATGAAAGCCATAAGCTAAAAAAGGATGAGTAGGCACTGGATAGGGATTTTATATCTTCCTACATCCATTGATTATGAAGGCTTGCACTTGGTGGCACTACTGTATTGAGAGTTTGGTACTCTTAGTTGAAATGTGAGTTTAATTTAAGATTTTAAAGACCGATAATTAGTTATATCCATCCAAACTTCTCAAGCATGCATATTATTCTTGTGTATTAATGAAGATAAGTAATATGTTCAGCCAAATTAAAGCATCGTTAATACATACATAAGACAATGTGGTTTCATTATATTTATTTGCAATATATCTACACATTTTTAGATATAGTATTTGTCACATATTTGTTTTCACACCTCCAGGAGACTGAAAACCAAACCTATACAGATGTAATTTTTAATACTAAAATTTGAAAAATAAATACTATTAATTTAACCCAATACATTTTTTTGTTATTTACAATGTGCAAGTCAGACTAATATACAACAGAACACCTAACTATTATTTTACTGGAAATTGTAATATCATTATCAACCATTACCAATCCACTTCAGGATGAAGATCTCTCTAAGTTCAATACATCTCTGATTCTCCACATCACCCCTGCACACTTTATTTCATCCATTCATCTCTCATGTGGTCTCTTTCTGGATCTTTTACATCTCTTGGATTCCGGTTTAAGATTTCAATTGTCCATCTATTATCATCTCTTCTAGCTGTATGTCCAGACCAACTGCACTTCAGTCTTAATTTTTTCAATGAAGTCAGTAACACCTGTTTGTTCTCTTCCCTATATATTGCATTTTTGATCTATTCTTGTTACTCCCAACATGCATCTCTCCATACTTCTTTGAGTGGTCTGAAATCTCTGTATTGCTCTTCTATTAAGTGACCAAGATCCATAAGTAAGAACTGCTAAAGCACATTTATTAAAACCCTTTTTCAAATACATAGGCATATTTCCTTTTAATGTGAAGTTATTTCTACCAAAAGCACTCCTATTGGCATGCTCATTTTTTTTAATACAAGCTTATTAAATTAAGTCAAGTGATACATGACTTCATTATCTTGCAATTATCGATATGATAAATATTAATTTTTATAATTTATTATCTACTGTCACACTTAATTTATGCTCCAAAAGTTTTAATGCATGCTTTGTACTGTATTAGATCATGTTGTGATACTTTCTCTTGAATCATTCATTAAATCAAATGAGTTTATATAATGTTACTCTTGTTAATTCTATGATTAATTTCATTCATTGTTTCCATCTGTATTAATAATCTGACCAAGGTATTTGTAGCTGTTAACTTCTTCTAACTCATCATAATCAATCTTTATTTTCATATTTTGAGAAAATCCATTAAACATTACTTTCGTCTTTTTACCATTTATCTTTAGTCCTACTTTCATCTGATAACTCCTGCAGCTCTAAAGCATTATTTGCAAAACAACTACATCATCTGCAAAATCTAAATGACTTAAATAATCTCCATTTACTTTCACTCCTTTAGTTTTCCATTTTAACCCACAAAATACTTCTTGCAACACTGCTGTAAAAAGTTTTGGAGATATGGAGTCACCCTGTTTTACACCCTTCTTCATATCATTATGTAATCTAATTGTTGCTGTTGCATTTTTATAAATATTCTTTAAAATATGATAATATTCTGGCTCTATACCTTGATGATCCATTTGCTTTAATCACTGAAATTGTAATATATAACTTCTTTTATTTTAATTTTGTAA
The DNA here is from genome assembly GCA_028023455.1 of Epiperipatus broadwayi. Taxonomy (NCBI): domain Eukaryota; kingdom Metazoa; phylum Onychophora; class Udeonychophora; order Euonychophora; family Peripatidae; genus Epiperipatus; species Epiperipatus broadwayi. Next base: position 1,195,468 of record JAQFVV010012475.1, on the reverse strand, counting down.
TAAATATACTTATATTAAATTTGACAAAATTTGAATTAAGATGTGTTAAATATAATCAGGTTATATGGGATCTATTATCCAAAAAAATTTCCATTGTATCCTTATTATGTAGATATCTGCATTCATCCATATCCCTTACACATCATCATCTGCTATTGAGATGGCATCCTTTTCATTTTAATATTATGGTATAGATGTTTGAGGGCATTTATTTAACATTATCTATTTCAATTAAATGAATAAAAACATGAAAAAAAGGAAATACATTTATTCTGCATTTGCAATATTTTACTGATTCAGTCTCACCATACCCTTATTTCATATATTCATCATCTGTAATGATCTCATTTTGTCATGACTTAGTCCATAAGGGCTAAACTCACACACACTACCATAATGATGATTATCATTTTTAGATAAATAAATTAAAATTGATAAATATTTGTTAGTCTAGATTCAGACTTTAAACTTAGTTTAATAATAACAATCTTTAGCCTAAAAAAATAATTATTATATTTATTTAAAAAAATGAAAAATAATCATTATGATCACAGTTAAAGTCCTACAAATTTGAACTGTTTAATTTTTAAACTTTAAATATTCGATCTAAATATTATTCATCAGTTATAAATCAATTCCAATAGTATATAATTCTGTGATTTATATTTGTTTTTTAACAACTAGACATAGGTTTAAAATGTTCTTACTCTATCAAACAACTTCTCAACATTTTATATAATATACTCATCCTTTAATCGGAATAAGCATCCACTTTTATTTCACTACCTCATTACTCAATTTTTTTTTGTAATCTTTAGAAACTTTACTTCTATCAATTCAGTAGCTGTTTATAATAAAATATCAAAAAATCTTACATTCTATTTATTATTCTTTATCATAAGGACAAGCACTGTGCCAAAGTTCACGTAACAATTGAGAAACAAAATTAAAGTGCTTCTATGATTTATTGCTATGAAGTTTGCACACCAAATGTGAAAGGGTTGCACCACAATCCATGGGTATTGAGCTCTAGAATCTGTTTGCCATTCTGCCACTGATTTAAACCATTCAAGACAGAAGTCCTATTCATTTGTCCAAACTAAGATGATGCATTTCATTTAGAAATTTAACCCCAAAATCTTTATTTATTGATATGTCATTGAATGAGAACAGAAACAATCTATTACATAATATAATTTTAACTGGCACATTAGTAAATAATAAATTCTATAGAATTAGTAAAAATTATAATTGTAATACTACAAAATTATTTTTCAGAACTCTAGCTCGTTTCCTAAAATTTGAAATTGACAATCTAAAAATCTTCTAACACTGTACTCATATTTATTCTCCACTCATTTTTATTAACAAATCAAAATTTTCATACCAGATGCCAGAAAACATCTTAGCCACCGCCAAATCAATTTCAATCAAATTTCCACTTACAAGCTGAAACATGGGAATACTATTCTTTCAAACACATAATCTTAAATATTATCAGTTCCCAAGAATATTAATACTTTCAAACCAAGAAATATTACTAATGTAGCTTTCCTAAATGTTACGCTTTTCTAAGACATTTGGGACTAGCTAGTTTTGATAGCTAAAGCTATCTGGATTGAAAGTCAACCTATGATCTTTAAAGCAATTGATTTTTACTGCAAGATTAACTTTTAACATACTTCAAATTCTCATTATACCAAGATTAGTTTGCTTCTTAATCAATTCGATGTTGTAAATTAATTCATCTTTAGCAAAAATGAATGACTTTGTATGATTTATGATAAAATTTATTCTTACTAAAAATAACAAACTCTCCATGCAGTAGTGTCACCAAGTGCAATGAATGCATGAAGGTATGTGCATAAATTCCTATCTAGTGCCCACTCTTACATCCCAGACTAGTTTCCAACTTGTGGCTTTCATTAGTGAGGAGCCTTGGATTTGAGAATATTGCACCAGGATCCTAAATCTAATGCAACCCTCCAGCAGTCATCTTTAACCTATTTGGTTAAAAGCTAGGATCCCAAGATTGGAAACACTATGATGTTTCTAACCCAAGCTCATTCACTTGTATAGTCATATAGATCTGAACCAGTTCAGCATCTATACATTTTGGTGTCTTTGATTTTTCAAAAAACAAGTCACCATTATGCTATGTGCAGAATAGGTATAAAATCATCAAAACATCACATGATCACCAATTCATATGCTTAAACATGCTGTTAATGAATACCAAACTCTCCATATAGTATTGCCACTAAGTGCAAGACTTCATAATCAATGGATTCAGAAAGATTTAATACCTATCCTGGCAATAGGATAATTGGTCACTGTGGTTTTTGAAAAACCAAAGACACCAAAATTTATAGATGCTGAACTGAGTTCAGATCTATATGACTATAAAAGTGAATGAGCTTGAGATAGAAACATTATGGTATTTTCATCTTGAGCTCTAGCTTTATAATTACCAAAAAGGTAAAATGTGCTGCTGGAGGGTTGCATTAGACCCTAATATCTAGGTACAGTGCTCCTAACTCCAAGGCTCCTCCTCTTCACTGATGAAAGCCACATGGCAGAAACTAGTCTGGGGATATTGAATGAGTAGGCACTAGAAGATCCAGGTGCTGTGCTCCTAAATCCAAGATTCCTCACTGATGAAAGCCACAAGCTAGAAACTAGTCTGGGTATGTTGGATAAGATAGGGATTTTATGCACAAACCTTCCTGCATGCATTGATTATGAAGGCTTGCACTTAGTGGCATTACTGTTGTGGGGAGTTTGGTACTCTTATTAACAGCATGTGTAAGCATATGAAATGGTAATCATGTGATGTTTTTTTAAAATTTATCCTTGATTATCTTCTTATATCAAAAGTATTTTTTTGGAGGGGGGAAGCATTTCTTTTGGAATTCTGCAATGTAAAGTTTGTCATTTTTGGTATTACATAACATATTTTAAGATTTTCTAAATTATCCTGGGTCATATACTTTATCTTTGGAAAATCATTTTGGCTCAATTTTAAATTAATTTTCATAATTACTATGTAGTAATTTTTATTAATCACTTCCATAAAACTCTATTCATGTATATAATATTATTTGTTTTGTTATAATAGAAATAATTAGTTTTATCTTAAATTCAATAAATACAGTATTATTTTTATTCCTTATCATAAACAAATGAAATTTCTAAGAAAATATCTTGGTAAAAGATAACTGTTGTATTACAGTTATGAGATATTTCTCATAGTCAGTTGTTCAAAAAAGTCAAATGAAAAACCAATAGAAACCATTTCACTTCATTGGCCAGACACAATTTATTTTTCACTTGTCTCAAATGAAAATCTATCCAGAACTAACTTCTGACCAACAATTCATATAACTCAACCAAACTTCCTAGAACAATTTCAACAGTGACTGTCCTATTTCAAGATCCTAAGTAAACATGTACCTATGTACTCTTCAGATTTTGCATGAACTTGACTTATCTAATCTTTTATTTAAAAGGTTGCAAATCAGATTAACTTTTCATGAAAAATATTTTTTGAATTTAATGTCAGAAGTCTTAACTATGTCACTAAATAACCAAAATGCTTAAACAATATAAAAATATAAACTATCTGTGAACGTCATTATAAGTATCTATGAAAATCAATATTTTAGTGAAACATATATATATATACAGTAATGAACTATCAAAACTTCATCAGTGAATTGAAATAAATTAGATGGAAAAGTAATATTACTTCTTAAATTAAGAAAATATTAAAAACATAAGCTTGAGCGATGGAAATTGATAGAGATCGGCTGTCATCGATGGATGTTGAGTTCCAGTCTGGCACTTTATCACCCCCCCCCCCCAATCACACAGGTCATAAAGAACATTGAATGTAACCTTAATACATTTCTGTTGCTAAGCAACATTTTCAAATACAAATGTAGTAACATACAAACTTTATTTTTTTGATATGTTTGCCTTAGAAGAGTATTTGTGACAAATAAAAAAGTTACTTCTGCATTTATTAATTTATATAAAATACTGGTGAAGCAGCAGGACAAAATCTTATCAGTTGCTTTCCAAAAAAACTATGATGTAAAAGGCAAAAATTCATGTTAGCCAAGTGCCAGAGAGTGAGGATTTTAATAGTTTACTTTTTCTCTAGTAACTGTTTATCTGGGAAAAACCCATCCATATTCTAATGCTAAAAACATGGCACACAGACTTACTAATCTCTATACAATAAGCCCCTCCTGCCTCATATATATATATAGGTAAATATGAAGGGAAAGTCTTGCATATAGTGATGAAGGTTATCATCTTACATGTTCCAAACCCGAGATTTAAATTTGAGTGGTTAAAGCTAGGGTATTTTTAGTTTTCAAATCAATTATAATTTTTTGAAATAAATGATCCATAATTAACCAGATATTATCTATTCAGTCATTCATTAGGAAGTAAATTGATATTTGTTTTATCATAGCAAAAGAATAAACGAGATTGGAAAAATGCTAAAATTATCTAGCAAATAGCTAATTTGGTGAATAATGCTTTTGATCAGTTTTTTTTTTTTTTTGGGGGGGGGGGGGGTTGTTGAAAAAATCTTTCCTATGCATGATTATTTAAAAACTCTTATCTTTTATTTATAAGTAAATATTAAATTTAGTCAGAATAGCAATATAATATGAATAGAAACAAGTTGTTATCTAAAAATCTACTAAGGAAAGTATTTTTGTTAGAAATGATTTAATTTCTTTACTGTTCAATATTTATCATTAAATTTTAAAATACTAGAATCATGGCTGCAACTAATATTACCATGAAAAAAAATCAAGAAAATCTCGAAACTTGGAAACAGAAATGGATACTTTTAAATCGACTGGAAAAAGAAGAAAATTGTGATATCAGTTCTTCTATGGGTTTATCCACAATTACCTACTCCACTATATTTAAAAATATTATTTTTCTCCTTTTACTTTCTCTACATTTCTTCATATATTCATATATATTGCTTACAATAACTCCCCTCATATACACTTTAATGCATAGGAATTTTGCATTAAAGAGTATATAAGGGGAATCATTGTAAGCAATATTTTTAAAAACAATGACAAAACAGAACAAAGTGCTCAATTATAAATATATCCAAACTTCCCAAAATCATGACATTCTATATAAAAAAAACCAAGAAGCATATCAACCATCATTTGATGCATTTCTCCAAAAAAATCCAGGATCATCAAAGGATTTAGAAGACAACAATGAACCCTAGAATAAGCAATTCATGATTCCAAAAATTAGATAATTATGACTGATGAGTGGATCATCGGACAGAGCAATTTTAAGATGTTTTGTATGTAATTTACATAACATTATCATACATATATGCATATTTTAGTGCACACTTGCATAATACATATAGTACAGTTTACACTATCATATAATGTACACAATTTTTTAATTACTATAAGTACTAGGTTAAGTTATATGTTCATAGCTTATAATGTAATTTTTAGCTGGAGTAACCAGCCAAGTTTTTTCTCCTAGGAATCCATTATAACTACTTAATTCTTTATGTAATATTTTTGCTTAATGATGAGTTTTGGGGGACAAATTGCTCTCACTAAGCAGAATAAAGGTATTACTTCCAGTCCAATATATTTTTAATCGTATTCATAATTTCTCAGAAAAATAATCCAAATTATTTTATTTCTGGTCAGTTTCTAGATTAAATTGTTAACATTTTTTTTTTAATATTATTCTTTGCAATTCACATTGAAGTTTTTTCTTATTTACAACAACTGAGTGTATTTAAATAAACTTTTTCATTTGCTGACTTTCAGAACAGATTTTAAATATTCTTCTAAATATCTATAATCAACGATGAGCAAAATGTGGATCATGAACTGCAAAACAGATTATTTTTAACATTCTTCTCAATATTTATATTCAACGGTGCTAGGGACAATATTGTTTTTGTCATTTCTCTTAATTTCTATATTAGTAATCTATAATAATATACTATGTATCAATAGTAGAATATTTTCTTTTGGAAATGCTTTGAATATAAGTAAAATAAATATATTTTGAAACTTTGAATTGCCTTTACGTGGATTTTATTATTGTATTTGTTTGTAAAAAGTGTTTCATATTTGATGGTGAATAGGATTGCTATATAATTGTATTTTTTTAATTATTTTTAAATATACTTTTAAAATATTTTCTGTGATTCTTGAACATTCGAAAATAAATGAATTCTCTGATCTAGATTTTTAGTGCTGTATTTTTTAATTATTAAAAGTTATATTTTAGATTCATATAAAAAATGGGTACTTGTGAATTTTCAGGAATACCAGGATTGCAGCCTTATTTCAATTTTTTTTTAACTTGCCCCAAAAACAATTACAAAATTAATATTATATTTTAAAAAAGTAATAAATTCCATTAAATTTCACTAAACCAATATTTATTTTAATTTTGTTTTTTACTTCCATCAAAAATGTTTACAAAATGGCCTACAATCTTCTGAAGCTGTGTTTATTTTATTAAACTAAAAAATAACAATAAATTTTGATAAATTTAATTGACAATCTTTATTTCAACTTTTTTTTTTATTTACTTCCCGAAGATGGGTTAGTTACATTTACAAAAAATGAATGGATGGCCTACAATCTCCCAAATTACATTTACAAAAAATAAAACTAATTTAAATGCAATAATTACAGTTTATTCATATCGGCAGTGTGCAATCCCTTATGGCTTCCAAAATTGCTACAAATGAATCTTACTGGTGTTGAAGTCGACACCTTATAAATTCTGGTAAATAGAAATCCATGTATTGTCACCCTCGATGTTTTTTATGTTCATATCATGACCATTAATGCACATTTTTCAGGATGGCAGGATCCCATACCTTTGGAAATACTCCACTGCATGACAAGAAGATCCCAAATTTTGATCATTATCACAATTTACAAAAAAACCCTGTGGCCAAAAAGAAACATGCAGAATTGAAAGTTACAACAACATTAAGAGCATCTCATTGCTTCCACATTATGATATAAATATTAAAAAAAATTGAAATAAATACTCTCCATGAAATTTATCAGAATTTATAGAAATTTATTATTTTATTTGAAATTTTACATTTTAAAAAAAAAAATTAACAACTAAAATCTTCGGGAGATTTGAAATTTTACATTTTTTAAAAAAAATGTAATAACTAAAATCTTCGGGAGATTGTAGACCCTCTGAACATTTGTAGCAATTTTGGAAGCCATTACGGATTGCACATCGACAATATGAATAAACTGTAAATGTATTCATATTATTATTTTTGATGCATGCATTTTTTATAAATGTAACCAAGACATCTTCAGGAAATTGTAGCCATGAATAAACTGTAAATATTGTATTTACATTATCATTTTTTGTTTCATTTTTTGTAAATGTAATTAAGACATCTTCGGGAGATTGTACGTCTTCCACTCATTTTTTGTCATTTGTAACTAATCCATCTTCAGGAAGAAAATAAAAAAAAAATTGAAATAAAGATTGTACATTAAATTTATTGAAATTTATTACTTTATTTTTTAATTTAACAAAACAAACACAGCTTCTGGAGATTGTAAGCTTTGTAAATGTTTTGGGGGGAGCAAAAAACAAAATTGAAATAAATTAGTAAAATTTGACAGAAGTTATTCCTTTTGTTAAAATGTAACATTAATTTTTTAAACATTTTTGGGGAAAATAAAAAAAAAAAAAATTGAAATAAGGATTGTTAATGACATTTATCAAAATTTTTTTAAAAAATTTAACATTAATTTTGTAAATGTTGGAAGATTGTTAATGAAATATGGGCTGCCATCTTGGTAAGTGCTCGAAACAGTATATTTATTAAAAATACAAGCTGACATCTTGGTATTGCTGAAAACTCACAAATACCAAAAAATGCTTTAATATACAGCCTTTAATTTTTCTAATTCCAAATATATTTATTATATAACAGATTAAAGTTCCTAATTTGATTATTCCAATGCACATCATATTTAATTGAATACGATATTCAACCAATAAGTTATCAAAAAAAAATCTGCATTCAACATGATTATTCTAATGCTTTGAAAACAGTTTAAGTCAGAAGCTTGCCAAGCATTTTTACTTTAATTATCCATTTTCTGAGGCCCCTCGAATAAATCTTGCAAACAATATGGCTGACTACAAGCTATCATATTTAATATTTTCTTTTATTTAGTCTTTAATATGATTATAAAACAAGAAATTACATAAAAGTACTATAATTGATTGTACTTAAAATATATGTCGATCCACATATTTATATCTGTAATTTACTTTGAAATGTTCAAATCCAGCATGATATAATTCCTGTTTTATAGCCCTTTTAACAATCTGAATAATTAGTAGATTCCTCAACAACATTTGCTTTGTGTCCATAAGAATAGGCCGTTTTCATGCAAGAATTAGAATAAAACACCCACTAGTTTCTCTGCACAAAAAGCCATCAAAGTATCCCTCCTGTTTGTTGTTTTTCCTATTAAAAAGACTTTCAATATGTTAATGTTTGTATGTCATAATATACATAAAAAAATAAAGGAACCAAATCTTGTGAATGTAATTTATAAAAAATGTATTAATATTTTTTAAAATTTAAGATGAATTTATAATCGATTTGTTAATATTTTTTAAACTTAATAAGTGACACATGTATGGTAAAATAATTTTGAGAAAAAAACATAAACAAATATGATACCCTGAAAATGGATAATTAAAACAAAAATGCCTGCCAAGTTTCTAGCTTACAGATAATATGTAATACCAAGTTCTTTTAATTAAAATATTGCTAAAGAGATTCAAAGACATTTTCTGGACCATTTTAGTAAAGAAAAGCGAATTGACACAAGAGAAAATTTCCCCTGTAGTTAGTTATTCATGACTGCTGTGGCATAGCTATGAAAAAATTATTACAAAATTATTTTCAAAATACTGGCCCCTTAGAAAATATACAATTAAACAACTTGCTAGCATTAAAAAATAGCAATAAATGTATGGTAAATTAGAATTAATCCTTCATTCATTAAGGTCACAATTCAATATTTAAATTGGAAGACCATAGTAAATATTTAATATCATCTTCATACATTTTAAATATCCATAAATACCAAAAAAAAAAATCTCAAGATATAAAAAACATTACCCATTTAATCAAAACTGTCAAATAATAGTCCCCGCCCCCCTCTGTTTTACTATTTCATTAATATTTTGCGCCTTAGGAAAACAAATTACTTTCACAACCCTCTCCAAAAATAAAAAACTTCGATTTTTAAGGATAGATATTTCAGGAAAAATTAAAAGCACAAAAGTGATCGATTTTCGCAAAAATATTTATTTCGTTTAAAATGGATCTTTAAAAATCTGTATTGTGCCGCTCAGTGATTTCTGCTACCTAGGCAGCTGCATAGTTTACTTAATAGTAGCACCGACTCTATATAATAGCTCATCAAACTTTATGATATAGCTCTAAAATTGCGAAGATATATTAATTGTAATTAAGAGGATGTCAAGCAATAACAAAGTACCATCATCGACAATCAAGCGATGCCCTCAACCCACTTTCGGATAAAGGAATAAAAGATACAATTTTTTAAATATTAAGAAATCCTTACCCATAATTATTATTTAACTTAAAATATAATATTAACATTATTTACAGATGTATAATTTTAAACATTCATAATTATTTTTTAAACACAATATACGCATAAAATTAGGCAGATTTAATTTACTGCCATCTATTGAGTAAATTAGAAACACTATATAAAAATAACAATAATTATACAGTACATGCAATATGTATTATAAATAAATTAAATATATTTTTAATTTCTATTTATTTACAAAAATTGGGCATAAATCATTGTTTTGTAGTCCTGGTCATTTCTTCCGTGACAATAATTCATTCTTCTTCACCTAAAATTAAACAATAACAAACTTATAAAATAAGAAATAATAATAATGATGTAATAAATTATTTAGAAAAAAAAGTAGTCATTTAGTATAACATGTCAAAAAGTATGAAGATCAAAATAAGATTTAATAAAGATAAATGAGTGAACAGAGAATACCGATAAACCTACTAACTGATAATGGCACTATTGCCTGTAATCCGTAATAATAAATTGCAAGCTAGCAGAGTTTTTACAGATGATTAAATTTAGTAAGCTTATGAACTCTTGGCGTTTGCCATCAGATAATCTCTTAAAGTTAAAGATGTTGGAGTGTGATGATGTCCCAATTAAACTATTCACTCTCAAATATTAATCAAAAAACGAGGCAATAATATTTTTAAAATTATATTTTCTAAAAGAATAAATCAAATTTTTTTCTCAGTTTTATTCCCACCTGACATTAAACTATGTATTATTGAAAAACTTAGAATATGCAGTAATCCACATCATTTTTTATCTCCTCTCTAATAGTGACATTATCATATCATTAGATCAAGATTTACTACATGAGAAGCCAGTGTGAATACCAAATGAAAGTCTGACATTTAATCCTCTTTCAAAATGTAAAGCACACATTTCATGCACACACACACACATATATACACCATACACAAGCACATATTAAAATAAAACCTACTCCACAGAATATTATTAAAGGTAAAAAAAGTAAAGTATTTGTGGTGTAGTGATTGTTCCATGTTATGATCATGAGCAGGGGGGTTGAGTCAATAATGGAACTTGAAAAATCTTTTTAGACAGGGTGAGAATTTCCAAATAAAGTTAAAACAGAGTCAATCTAGCCACTATCCATGATGCGATGTTAACATATATTAGCTTACTGTTAGCCAGAGATCAACGTAAAAGCCAAGACAATCTAAATTATTCAGATTCAGAATGGCCATATACATAAAAAATAAAAGTTTTACTGATGGTAGAAAAGAGAGCGGTAGGCAATAGTACTATGATTTATCTTTTAATAAATTAGAAATGTAGTATATAAGAATGCAATGGTTGGTTGAATCAATTTAATCTTTATTTGGAAAATAAGTATTTATTTTCTATAATAAATGATTAGATTCTGTTCCTATACTTTATTCTATTGAAACTAATGCATTAAAGTTTCAAACTATCCATAAAACAGAAATCATTATTATATAATATAATACCATCTATTTCTTTACTCATGGTGGTTTAAGTTCATGCTTTGCATTACAATGTCAATAAATGTATGCTTAAATACCATCAAATCTAAAGGAATAGATAGTATTATTTTATTTTTTGTTTGCTTATTTTTTTCATTAAGCTATGATTATTGATATTTACACTTCTTTCATTTCATATTTAGAGATTGTTTAAAATGAGGTGCTGACTTCATCTTGTGTTTAATAATGATTTTAGAATATTTTGCACCACACTTAAATCATGCTAATATATAGAGTGTAAGCTCTGTGTTATAATCTATCAATAAATGTAAGCTTAAACAGCATCAGAACTAAAGGAATAGGTGGTATCATTTTTATTTTTTTCATTTATTGACAGATGACTGTGTTGCAGTTAATTCCATTTCAATTTGGTATACGTTAAATTATAATTATTGATATTTACAATATATATACATGTTATGTATGTCAGTTGTACTTAATATACTATCCAATACAATAAATTTTCAAATTAAGTATAAAGTTTGTACAATCTCAAAATAGTGAATTCAATAATCACACTTTAAAAAAAAATAAATTAAAAAAAATTAGAAAAAATTAACTTTTAAAAATTTTAATTTCACTACAACTATAAGCACTAAACATCGCATGATCACCATTTCTTATGTGTACACAAGCTGTTTACACAGAGGCTAAACTCTCCCTAAAGTAGCACTACCCGTGCAAAGCCAGAGCAATCAATGGATGCAAGGAGGTTTGTATATAAAATTCCTATCTAGTACCTATTCATCCAATATCCTCAGACTAGTTTCTAACTTGTGGCTTTCATCAGTGAGGAGCCTTGGATCTGAGAGCACTGCATCTAAATCTTAGTATCTGATGCAACTCTCCAGCAGCTAGCTTTCACCTTATTAGCTAACTATAAAGCTTTGGGAACAAAATGAAAATACACGAATGTATTCAATTCAAATTCATTAGCTTGTATAGTTGTATAGATCTGAAATCAGTTTAGCATCTATCCTTTTTGATGTCTTTGGTTCTTTAATAAGTAGTCACCATCATCCTATTAGGCAAGATTGGTTTTAAACCACTAAACATAACATGATCTCCATTACTTATGCTTACACAAACTGTTTACACATAAACTAAACTCTCCATACAGTAACCTCACCAGTGCACTCAGATTCAAGGCTCCTGACTGATGAAATCACAAGCTAAAAAAATAGTCTGGTGATATTAGATGAGTAGGCATTAGATAGGGATTTTATGCACAAACCTTCTTGCAACCATTGATTACTCTGGTTTGCACTGGTGGCACTACTGTATGGAGAGTTGTGTAAACATAAGTAATGGTGATCATGTGATGTTCAGTGTATTAAAACCAATTCTGCCCGGTAAGATTATGATGACTGGTTAAAAAGTATGGATGCTGAACTGAGTTCAAACCTATACAACAATACAAGCTAATGAGCTTGAATTGAAAACATTACTGTGTTTTCATTTTGCACTCAAAGCTTTATAGTTAGCAAATAAGATAAAAGGTGTTGGAGAATTGCATTAGATCCTAAGATCTAGGTGCAGTGCTCTCAGATCCAAGGCTCCTCATTGATGAAAGTCATAAGCTGGAAACTAGTCTGAGAATATTGGATAAGTAGGCACTTGATAGGGACTTTATGCACAAACCTTCTTGCATCCATTGATTATTCTGGCTTACATTGGTGGCGCTACTGTATGGAGTATGGAGTTTAGCCTCTGTGTAACTATAAGCACTGCAATTGCAAAATATTCCCAGAAAATGACTGCTGCTATCTTTTTAGAGAAGTACAACTGCTTGAATTTTACAAATTTAAAAATATTTAAATATTGCATCTTTTACATTCTATTAATAATTTTTATCTAATAAGAAAAATATAAAAAAATGATACAAAAGTAGTAAGTTTTATTATTATTTTAATACTGAATAAAACTACAACTTGATCCAAAAATGTTAATAATAAATCTCACAAAATTATTGCATATCAAGGATGAAACAATAAAAATTGTTTACATATGCAATTACTACAAATTAGCAAATAATGATAACAGTGATAACAATGTGAAATCACCTTCTGTAAAAAACATTTGTTTCTGCTGAAACTATTTGCAATATTACTGAAGGTTACTTTAATTGATGGTATCTATCAAATTGTTTATCTTTTCATCAGAAAAACTATGCTACATTTAAACTGTTCTATAAACAGTGAAGATTAAAAAACAACAATTAAAATAATGCTGCAATTGCAAATCAAATTAAAAAAGATATGATTGTGTTATTTTTGAATAATTCATAAAAGTAGCAACTTTTCTTATGCAACTGTAAATTTGACTTTCAAGTGCTTGGGCACTATGTTAAGAAAAGTTTATAATAAATAAATACGTTATTACTATGAATAAGAGGCCATAAGTAGAATTTGAAAGTACTAAGTTTGATACAAAATGTATTTATTATTTATTTATTATAAACTTTTCTTAATATAGTGTCCAAGCACTTGAAAGTCAAACTTATTTTTGAATCAATAAAACATAGCCTTTTTGTAAAAAAAAAAAAAAAATCTTAAAAACAATATTAAGAACATTTAGACATCATTGATTTCATGTATTCAACTGTTAACTAATGCAGATATTTTGACATATAACTTATTTTGAATATAAAAAGATGGAGAATAAGTAACATTAATTGCAAGAATAGCTCTTAAAAATGCTAAATAATATAGTTTGTGTAGAAGTATGACCTCTTTATTTACCAACTAATAATAGTTAGATACTTACTTACTAAGCAATACAAACTTAATTTTAAACTTTGCATGTTTGGTTAATATTCTATAATTCAAATTACAGCTTTATGTTTATGCATTTATAGTGCTAGTATTGAATTACTAAGCTATAGTAAATGGTTATCTAAGTTGGTTATGAGATACCTATCTTAAGAAAAATTCTATGCCTGCTTTTAATTGAAAAAGATTTCCATAATTCATTCAGTTCCATACAAATTACATAGTAATCATAGTCAGATGTACTAACCATTATGTCTTGAGGTCATTTTTAAACTAAAGATAAATAGGCTCAGTGCCCATTGAAATATAACATCCCTCCATTAATGGTGAAGGCTTCAGTATATTATAGTTCTTTGTTTTACAGTCAGTACATTAACTTGAAACAAATGAAAATAATAGTTATATATCCATTTATCAATACTAGTTAGTTAGCTGATTATCTCCAAAAAAACAAAAACAAAAAAAAAAACATTCTAAACCTGCTCATGACTTAAAAGATTATCTGGACTTCAACTCCAGATTATGGATATGATAAGTGGATTAACAAATGGAATTGCATTCTTAGTTTTCTAATAATTTTGTTGGTCAACATATAATTTTTAATAATTTAATTAATGTTAATTGGTAAAAATGTACATAAACAAAAATATATTAATTGGGCTAATATTTCGAAACAGAGCAAAGCCTTAAAATATATTTAAAATTTAAATCCTTGGAAATTTTTTTCATGTATATTAAATTTAGTTATTAGTGATAAACTTAAAATTAATACAGAAATTGCAAATTTCTTCTATGCTATTGGCCTTTATCTCATTAGCGACGGACTTTTATGTGACGAGAATTCACTATAATTATCATCAATTTGCACTCATTATTTTAATTCATAATTAATTATATATGATCTTTAAAAAAAAATTTGAAACTTTTTTTTAAAAACAAATGCCATTTTTTCAAAATGGTTCTGGCAGCCATTTTGTAAGATTGATGATATGGAAAAGCGATTTCATTAAAGCTACATTATCCAAAAAGAAAATGGTCATGCTGACACTAAAAATATATAATATTGTTTTGATTATAAAGTTAAAATACGATTAATGTATGTTATCTGATCCAAGGTCCTAAAAAGAGAGTCAGTGCTTTCATTTATGTGTTATCCAAAGTAAAGAAGAATTTCATCATTAATGACTACAAAACAAAAAAATAAGTTTCATTAAATATAGTAAGTAATCAAAAATATATTGAGATCATATATAATAACAAAGTCCATTAATATTAAATTTTAAAATGTGTACATTAGGGAAAATATATTCACTCAATTAATATTTTGGATTAAAATTCACATGAATGACATTTTGTTGCAGCAAAAAAATATATTAATCATAATTTTAAAATACAAAATTGTACACTATTTTGAAATAAAAAATGATTCTGAATATTATGCAGTTAATAAT
Organism: Epiperipatus broadwayi; assembly: GCA_028023455.1. Taxonomy (NCBI): domain Eukaryota; kingdom Metazoa; phylum Onychophora; class Udeonychophora; order Euonychophora; family Peripatidae; genus Epiperipatus; species Epiperipatus broadwayi. Next base: position 1,180,019 of record JAQFVV010012475.1, on the reverse strand, counting down.
AAACTTTAAATGATCAAAAGTTATTAAACATGTATTAAGAATATCATTTATTTGCTCAACTGTAAATCAATAATCTAGTAATTTGTTTCTAATATTCAACATAATGGCTACTATTAAAAAAAATACACCTTTCATTTTTTTTTTTTTAAAAAGATTTAATCATTTAAATAGATTATTAAAACTACAGCAATCAACTGTACATTATGTTTCTTAATCAAATTTTAATTTTAATTCCATTGCATTTATTTTACATAAATGCAATTTGCAAAATCTTGTTAAGAAAACCCTGTGATGTGGTTAACTAAAAAAAATGGAAAAAAAACTTTGATAAAAGAACATAAAATGCTTTAAATCTCAATAGCAGTAACATTAAACCATGATTGCAATTTTGGGTATTACAATGGCACTGCAATTGCTGTATCATCTCTATATTGTTTTAAGCCTATTTATAACATTAGATGACCTTATGAATTTTTTTTTCTGCAATTACGATTTTAAAATATTAGCTGAAAAAAAAATCTGAAGATATCGGCATTATATGGACTTTTTTAAGCAATGATTAATCGGCTTTTTCATGCTTGACAATAAAAAATTTGCATAATGCCTGATGAATGTAGTCTACATGTCAATAGAAATGAGAATTCTGATTGGCCAAATATTTTAGCTCAGAACATAATGAAAAAAAATCATTGAATAAAAAGAAAAAATGTAATTATCATTAATTTCTTTACAAATTAAACATTACTTATGCAATATCTTTTGAATAAGACTTATTTTAAACCAAAAACTTTTGGTCATCAAAAAAAGATTTACTTTGAAAACATTTATTTTTAAAAAGACAATTTTAATAAATTTGCTAAAGCAAAGTAGAAGCAGTTTCTACTAGCCGAATTAGAATCACCTTCGTCAAATGGCGAAAAAATTGTTGTTGTTTTTTTTAATTTTACTAACAATAAATATCTTTAATTCTAATATATTTTTCTTCTTTGATGATAACTAACCCTAAATTCGTTTTAATAACATAGAATTCAAATATCTAATATTTCATTCCACTAACTTTTTGAATAGATAAATTTTTCCAATGAGACTAATGACTATTGTTATAGATAAGAAATGTCAAATGGTAACTTTTAAAATGTTTATTGTTTGAAAGCTTACATTTGTATTAGGAAATGTTAAAATTATCAATACATTATACAGAAAAAGGTTTAACTATAAAAATAAAATGCTCAAATATTGGATTCTCACTAGAGCTTATTCTTTGTTGCTAAACAAGTTAAAAATAAATTTTAAATGTGTTACGTTTTGTTTTTAATTTTAAAATGTACACTGTAATTAGTATTTTTATTTCATAGTTTATTTTAATTTAAAAAATTGTAAATAAGGATAGTCTTTTCTAAAGAAGTAAAATGGCAGACCATTAATAAAAAAAATATATTTTTTTTTTAATTAGTTATTGAAATCTTTTTATACAGTATATTTAATCACAAGTTAGTTATTATGCTTAGTAAAATGTTTATTCATTAATTAAAAGTTTTTTTTCAATTTAAGCTTTATTTTTTAAATCAAATTTTTATAAATTTTGAATTTAAAGTAACAAATTATTTTTTGCTTATAAGAACTCATTATAATTTATTTTTTACGTGAAACTTTTCATTTATGATGATTTTGAGCAAAACAATTGCCCTCGCTAATCAAGGCAAAGATGTATTTTGGAACTATACTTTTTAGTGATACAAAATGTTAAAACAAATTATCAAAGTTATATCCATAAACATTGAATAGATTCTATGAAGAAATATATATTCTTCATGTTTTTCTGAAGGTTTGTGATGATGTTATTTTAATTGTATTTATATATTGGACTATTTCCATTATCTAAGTATTGAATGTCTTTATTAACAGTTGAATGATTTTGGAACATTTAAATAAGTTAATTTTTTCTAAAGGCATTCGCTACTTATATTAGGTGATGGAAATAGTCCAATATATAAATATATTCTTCATCATTCAAATATGAAACAGCAAAAGTTTTTAAGTATTCACATAGACAGTAACACAAAAAACATTAAAAATCAAAGACTATGAATTTATTTGTTTAATATGCAAGTAAATAATATTAATATAAAGAGTAGAAGAGTCTTTGGGATGTCATTCCTAAGATCAGGAATTTGAATCTGGCCAAGTAAAACTGGGATTTTTTTTCAGATTCAAATAAAGATTAAGATTTTTCTTTCAATTAGCAGGCCCATAGTCAACGTACCTAGTAAACTGTTACTAATCAGAGAATGCAGTAGCAGTATTAAACTACATGGTGATATAAAGAAAATTAAAAATGAATATGGGTGAAAGAAGGTGATTCAATCTTTTCAATATTTTTTGATAGCTATTTAAGTTATTTTTTGAATTTAAAATAGAAAAATAAAAAAGTAAATTGATATTACTTAAACTATACAGATTTTGGAGATGATGTAGGCATTTTTGCGAGTGGTGTTTCAGAGTTATAGAAAATTTTATAGTGAAAACAAGAATGAGAAATTGCTCAATCCATCACTTTTGGCAAATGGCAATTTTGCTCAGTAATAGCTTCTTCGTTGTTTTTTCTGGATGATGCTAGATATTTTTGTTCTGCAATGGATTATTTAAAAATAGTTTTATTTTTTATCAATGCAATGAATATTAAGGTTCAAAACAAAAACCCAAATTTAAATTGTTCTATATTAAATAGCGCATTAACATGTTGAAGAATTGTGACTGGACAATAATTTTAATGTTAAATTTAAAACAGCAAATCAATTTTAGTTAGAATTTTTTTTCATCTTCAAAGAAAGAAGAAAAAAAAGATTATTTAAAAATTTAGATAAAACATTAGTTGAGTCACAAAATTTCATTCTTCTTTCTTATTACAAATAATACTGGAAAATTCTCAAGTTTTTGTCTAATTTCATAGAAATGTATAAAAATTAACTTTTAATTTAAGTATACACTATGATAATTCAAAATTATATTGATTGATAGTGAAGAGAAATATGTGTAACTGATAATAAAATTTTGAAAACATTTTTTTTTTAAAAAAATATATATATCTTTTAAGTATGTTGATATTTATCACATGCTCACCATTTCCTATGCTTACTCATAACTGTTATTAAAACAGGCAAAACTCTCTATACGTACTGCCACTCAGTGTAAACCAGAGTAATCAATGGATACCAGAAGGCTTATGCATAAAATCCCCATCTAGGGCATACTCATCCAATATCCCCAGACTAGTTTCTGGCTTGTGGCCTTCATCAGTGAAAAGCCTTAGATCTAGGTGCACTACTCTCAGATCCAAGGCCCTCATTGACAAAGGCCACAAACCAGAAACTAGTCTGGCAATATTGGATGAGTAGGCACTAGATGGGGATTTTATGCACAAGCCTTCTGGATCCCATTGATTATTCTGGTTTGCACTAAGTGGCAATATGTATAGAGAGTTTTGTCTATTTTTATGTTGATATTCCTGATCAATTAAAATGCATCTTTATCATTTCTTGACAAATACGAGTTACTCTTCTAATTTCAACAAAAACCAAAACAATTTTTTTTATAAACTGATGTTATTCAAAAATTACTTAGAATATTTCTCTAGAATAAATAATTTGAAATTCTTATGATAGCTATGAACAAAATTATTTAATGAATTCTCTAAATTAAATTTAGAGAGCAATGTAAATCTATAAAAGATAGTAATGAATCTCTATTTATTAGATCAGAAAAATGTGAAAACAACTTAAAATTATTCTGAAAAATGCATAATGTCGCAATTTGTACTTTATATTCCTATATCAAAAATAAATAAAACTAATTTATTATTAAAATGGATTACAGAGTCCTAATTTTATAAATTTTATTAGGTTCAGTAAAATCACACAAAAATTGAATTTGTGAATAATAGCAAAATAAAAACAACAGAATTTCCTCTAATATATTGACAATAGTACATCTACACACGTGTTATAATTATTAAAAAACATAAAAAGATATGGATTAAATAAGCACAAAAATTATTATTGTTTTCTGTAAAATATATAAAAAGTTTTAGATTTTAAAAAATCAAAGTTAACATTATTTCCTTTCTTCACATTCTACTAGTAAAAATATGAGTTAGATATATTCCTCTTCACCATCACTATTTTAATTTTAACAATTGTATCTGTAAATTTCTTAATAAATAAATAATGTTTTTTTTTAATTAGACTTCCAAATAACAGATAATAAAGATTTATCAATATTTTTCAGAATTTTCATTTTTATACAATGTATAAACTGGAAATAACTTTTTTTTCAGCATGGGCAAGATTTCTCAGTTTAAAATTAAAAAATGGTATTTCTTTTTTGTCTGATGCTAGATATTAAAAATTAGTTTGGGAATATTATTCCTCAAGAAATCAGAAATTTATTTAGTCTTAAACAAATTTTTGATCATCGATGATGTTTTTTACTTGAATTTTTACAGTACAATATATTCTATTATCAAATAGCAAATGGCATAACAATTTTATTCTCCCTTAATATTTTGTCTCTTAAGTGATAAATATAGCATTTTTTTTTAAAATTTAGAATGTATTAATGTTATAGCAACCAAAATGCATGTCATGACTGTATATTTCTGTTTTCATTCTTAGTCAATGATTTAACTTTATTGTTTTTATTCCTCCTTGTAATTAATTTTACTTTTATATTTAAGCTGTTAAGTAAAGCTCTTTTTTAATATATAAGTGCTATTAAAGTTGTAGTGACAGAAAAATGTACCTACTACAATAATTAGATATAAATACAATAATAACGAAGTCAGATGTTCTAAAGTTTAAACTTCCATAATCACTCTCATATAATCGAAAAATGTTTATAGAATAATTGCATGTTTTTTTACTTCTTTTAAATATATTTTTTTTAAACTTTCACATTGTGAAATAACTTACTTTAAAATCTGATCTGTAAAACAGCAAAAGTTCTTATCATGTTATTCAATAATTGTTTAATTGCAAATGCACAAACTATGAAAATGCACATCTCAAAGAGAATTATTGAATATGAGTTGAATGCTTTTTACATAGCTCATTATGAAATACAATATTAGGTTTTATATAAAATCCAAACATTTGAATTGTAAATCTATAACAATATAAAGATCAGTGGACTAGTTCCAAAGGCACTCAATCTATCAGCTTTACTAATTCTCTTAAACATCAATAACGACAAACAGAATTAGCTAAAATCCTATTTTATATAAAGCAATTTTTTTTTTATATATAATGGCTATCTTTCATAAACCAAATAAATAAAATCTGCTAGTTAATTCTATTTATGATTACAGTTGTTTAAAGGCTTGATCCTGTGAGACTCATATTATCATGGTTTACAATTCAAAAAATGATTATTATATAACACTTAATATTTTATTCCACAATAAATTTACTAAAAGAGAACTTTGATATTGATTTCAACATTATAATTTAAGAATTTGTATAATAAATTATATATATAATAGTATATTAAGTTCCTTGTCTAAACAGGTTAAAATTACTATGAAATAGAATACTACAACAATGTGATATCTGACAAATCTTTAATAAGCACTATATAATATTAAGATGTGCACACATAATACTAAAAATCGATGTCTGTATTTCTTCAAAATAATATATGTAAACTTATAAATAAATATTAGAAAATACAGTCATTAAAATTTTTTTAAAAAGAACAAAAAATATAAAGGTCACTTAGGAGAGCTTTCGACTATCCTCGTAGTCTTTGTCAACTAATATTTGGAAAGGTTAACTTTCCCATAATTCCGTGATCTTAACGTTTGCTATCTGCCTATTGATTAAATCTCGCTTGTATTTATATATTAACATAACTTCTTTGATTTTTCTTTTATTATTATTTCTTTCAATTTGCAATATTTTTACATTCTTACAATTGAAATCAAAATCATATATACATGATTTATTATGGTCATAAAAATGGAAGCTGATAAATTATCATTATCTTTAGAATTTTATTTTGTATTTTGAACTCTTTTTAATAACAATAAGTGCTCTTTTGTTTTTTCTCCAATGTGCATCTTGTTGACTCACCTATACATCCACTACCACACCTACACATCTATTTATAAAAGATACAATTTTTATTTGTAAATAAGATTTTATCTTTAGAGTTATTTATTAATTTATTTAATGTAAGTGGTGCATAAAATGCAATGTCACATATACCTTTATAAATTTTCCTTATGAAACTTGCCTATTGATTCGAAATATATGGTATTGTTATCCAAATTTTATTATCAGAAGAATTAATATCATTATTAACCTTATTTTTATTTTTGTATTTATATTTCAAATTAAAATTTTTGATAGTATAATAAATATGATCATAATTATATCCAACATTTAACAATTAATTAGAATACATTTCAATATTTTTGCCTTTATCTGATGAATATTTACAAAGATTAACATTTCTAAACAAAGAGGACTTCAAACCTGCCATTTTATGTGACATTGGTACTCTTGATTTATATGGAATGTAGCCTCTTTTTGCTATTGGTTTAATAGTCATATAGTAATTCAGTTTATCTCTGTTTCTAGTTATCTTAAGATCTAGAAATTGAACACACATTAAATTTTCATCTGTTTTAATCCATTTTAAGCCTTTTATATTATTTAATTTATCAAACAAATCTTTAATAGTATTTGGCTTTCCACATACAAAAACATCACCAATGTATCAATAGTATAAAGTAATATTATTTTGATAACATTCTTTTTTCAAAATTTTTTTTTCGTATGTAGAGATTACAAAGTTACATATTTGGGCAACTATAGGAAGATCCATTGACCAGCCATTAGTCATTTTATAAAAATCATGCTTAAAAACTGAATATTTTTATTTTGACGTTAGTAAAATGTACGGATCAATTGATAGAATGGCCTCTATTGAAATAATTACTAATGCATCACAGTTAAAAAATGTTAATGTTAAAATAATAAAATTTATTGTTGAAACATTAAGCTTTATTGATAAAAATATTTATACAGTTTTTAAGCATGATTTTTATAAAATGAGTAATGGGTGGCCAATGGGTCTTCCTACAGTTGCCCAAATATGTACTTTTATAATGTCCACATATGAAGAAAATATTTTGAAAAAAGTATGTTATCAAAAAAATATTATTTTATACTATCGATACGTTGATGATGTTTTTTGTATGTGGAAAGCCAAATACTATTAAAGATTTGCTTGATGAATTAAATAGTATAAAAGGCTTAAAATGGATTAAAACAGATGAAAATTTAATGTGTGTTCAATTTCTAGATCTTAAGATAACTAGAAACAGAGATAAACTGAATTACTATATGACTATTAAACTAATAGCAAAAAGAGGCTACATTCGATATAAATCACGAATACCAATGTCACATAAAATGCAGGTTTGAAGTCCTTCTTGTTTAGAAATGACAATCTTTGTAAATATTCATCAGATAAAGGCAAAAATATTGAAATGTATTCTAATGAATTGTTAAATATTGAATATAATTATAATCATATTTATTATACTATTAAAAATTTTAATTCGAAATATAAATACAAAAATAAAAATAAGATTAATAATGATGTTAATTCTTGTGATAATAAAATTTGGATATCAATATCATACATTTCAAATCAACAGGCAATTTTCATAAGGAAAATGTATAAAGGTATATGTGACATTGCATTTTGTACATCACCTACATTAAATAAATTAATAAATAACTCTAAAGATAAAACCTTCTTTACAAATAAAAATAGTATTATTTATAAATGAAGGTGTAGGTGTGATAGCATATATAAAGGTGAGTCGAGATGCACATTGGAGAAAAGAACAAAAGAGCACTTGTTGTTATTAAAAAGAGTTCAAAATAAAAACAAAATTCTAAAGATAATAGTAATTTATCAGCTTTCGTTTGTTATGACCATAATAAATTCAAAGAAATAATAATAATAAAAAAAGCAAGGAAGCTATGTTAATATATAAATATAAGCAAGACTTCATCAATAGGCAGGTATCAAATGTTAAAATCCCGCAATTATGGGAAAGTTGATCTTTCAAAATATTAGTTAAAAAAGACTACAAGGATTGTCAAAAGCGCTCCTAAGTGACGTTTATATTTTTGTTCTTTTTAAAAAAAATTTAATTACTGTATTTTTTAATATTTATTTATAAGTTTACGTATATGTAAATACATATAAGTAGATAAGCCAATAATTAATATTATACATATTAAAATAATACATATAATGATAATAATAATAATAATTAAAAATATAAAACAAACCTAATTTATATTTAGGGAATTCAGGTTTCCCAGTTATTTTTTGTGGATGCTTCTTCAAAAGAGCATTTACTTGCCATGATGTTAATTTTTTGTCAGCAGTAACAATATCTTGGGCTTTTTTTTTTGCTATAAACTCAGCATTACTTTTCTATAACATACATACATATAAATTTATATTATTGCTGTTTATTTGTACCATTATTATAATTTAAAAGTACTACATACAATACATTTTTAATTGGTAAATTATTAATTTATATTCATCTCCTCCCTCCCCCATATATATATTATAATCTTCAGACAAAATAATAGTTAAAAAATTAAAACAATTTAATTTAATAATCCAAATATATATATATATTTTCTTTATTCTTTTCTTTATGATACCCTTCAACTGCTTTTGATTCCTCATTGCTTTGTTAAGTGGCCTAGGTAAATAATATAGGAGTGTGGAAAAATGGTCTCATAGCAAATAGTAAAGGATAATATTTTACTAACATTTTTGCTTTTGAAATAATTCCTTATAGTTCTTTTAAGATAGAAATAACAATCTTAATGAATAATATTTCTGTAGTGTAATTTGCACTACACCACTATATCGCAAAGTAAGTATTGGTTTCTATCCATTTTTAACAACTTAGTGGATAAATGTAATCCTAAACATATGACTAAAGACATGTGAAAAAGATGTATGACCCCCCAAGATGCATATTTCGTGCTGAACCAGTGCTCATCAACTTGCCCAATCAAAACCTCTTATACATATATTTATCACTATTCAGTATATATAATAACTAATTACTACAACTTAATTGATGTGTCAAACTTATTGTTCTCAGAACTTTGAAGCAAACCATTTGATAGAAGTATATTAATAATTTTTATTAGTCATTCATTAGACTAGAGGTTATCCATTTAATGAATGTTTCTAGAGTAATTTTCATTACACCACTCTCAAGCAAGGTAGGACTAGTTTCTGTCCACTTTTAACACCTTGTGGAATTTATAATCTTAGACATATGACCAAAGACATGTAAAAAAAGTGTATAAGGTGTATATTCCCAAGATGCACATTTCATGTTGAACTGGCATTCACCAACTAGTTGGACCAGATCATGTGTGATTGAGATCTGGGTGAACAGATGAATGCCAGTTAGTCATGAAATGTGCATCTTGGGGAGCATACACTTTTTTCACATATCTTTGGTCCCATGTTTAAGATTACATTTCCCTATAAGATGTTAAAAGTGGATACCAATATTGTAAAAATTGTAAGCTCTAGTCTAATGAATGACTAATAAACATTATTAATATACTTCTATCAAATAGTAATTAGCTACCTATATATAATGAACAATAATAAATATATGCATAAGAGACTGTGATACAGGCCAACTGATAAATGTTGGTTCAGCATGAAATGTGCATCTTGGGATCATACCTCTTTTTCACATGTCTTTGGTCATGTGTTTAAGATTTCACCCTCCATAAAATATTAAAAGTGGATAGAAACCAATCGTTACTTTGCATGAAAGTGGTGTAGTGAAAATTACACTACCAAAAATATTATTTATTAAATGGATAATCTTTAGTCTAATGAATGACTAATAAAAATTATTAATAGAAATAGCAATCTTTCTTGTAATTTTTAATTCTCTCAAATCATTGGAATAGTAAACAGCATATGACTAGAACCACTTGGTCATCCATAAGTAGTTTTGCATATACACAACAAATCCTACTATTTATATTGATCACCCATTTCAAATCTGAAAAGCAATTTTTTTTTGTTAAATAAATGATTCAAAATTACATTTCTGGGGTTTAAAGAAAAATCTGGAAGATTAAAGACATTGCAAAGCATGACAAAGTACCTAAGATAAACACGATAATGTAAAATTAAAAATAATATAATTTACAAAAAAAGAGTAACATACATTAATTATTAATACTGTGCCCTCTGCAAATAGTATGACTTGAGATTACTTGATATTAAGAAACTAAGTTCATGTGGAACAGATCTAAATATGTTTAACCTTAATTATTTGCTATTCTGACCAAATTTATTCTGCCAGCATTACCTTTTTCCTTTTAAAAATACAATGCATTAATTTTACAGATAAATTTCATTTTAACATTAATATGCTAAATAATAAAAATACAAACATAATGTCACAAGATAACTCAGTCTTGTAGAAAAAAATCTGATTTCAACTTTAGTTTAAACATCAATAAAAATAAAGTATTTATAATACACATTAAAACCCTTAGAATAAAAATGTTCCCTTTATCAATGTAATAATTTAACAATATTTTGTTTAACGTAATCTTATATAACTTTGAGTATCTCATAAAATTTATTTTAATAGAAAGATGTGAAATAAAAAACAAGAAATTCCTAGCTTCACTTTAAAAAGTGCAAGTAAGACTCCCTGAAGTTTTTTTTACCAAGCAAATGCAAGAAAAGGGTCGAGAATAAAGAAGTGATTTATATATTGCTTTTATTGATTTGGCCAAGGCATTTCTTTCAGTTAATAGGACAAATCTATAGTAACTGTTTGGAATTAGTTGGTAATAGCTTCTAGATGATAAAATGAGAAAAAATGTTATCCCTTTAGCTATGTAGTTTTGTTGAAAGTGACTATTAGAAAATGTATAATTTTTTTTTTAGCAAAGTTATTTTATTTTATGGTGGAAATAAGAAAAAAAGCTATTCATCTCTCAAAATGGATCCTCTTTTTAGCAATATATGCTTTCCAGTTATGGTACCCATTGAAGAATATCAGACCTTCACCCAAACTAAGAGTTTAACTTGGAATATGTAAAATTGTAAAGCATTCTCTCAAATATTCCATAACTTCATAAAATTGGTAGAGCTTTGGATTTGGCTGGTCATTTTCATTATTAGAAAAATTTCATGAACAAGGTATATCTAGTTCCTATTACCAGTTATAGGCCCAAATCTGGTATGCATTGTGATAATGCTTTGCAATATTTTTGCCCTGAAAGCAGACTCAACTCATTTACAAAGATGGGTGGATTTCCAGCTATTATGTCTAATCCCTTTTTTTTGCTAATACATGTTTATAGAAGTTGAATTGCATCATTTTTTTCTATAACAATCTTTATTGTGTCATTAAAAATCTAACTAAGTATTTCAATATTTAGCATCTCTACCTATTGATATCTAATTACTCAGCGAAGGGAATAGTAAGGATGCTGGTAAAATATTTTGCATATCTATTGAATGTCGAGAACTAACATTATATATTATAACTTTTCCCCTCATTTTCACTATTTTCCACATTCATACTTTTTCGCTCACATTGTCAACATTATTAAAATATAGATCCACATTCTAAATGAGAGCAATTATGTCATTTCAAAAAGGCACTCATCAGTGACGAATGTTGGTGCTTCACTTGATATAAATGCCGTTTTTATCTAACATAAATAGTACTGTTTGTGTAATCTAATGTTTATAAACCAGCAAATCTAAAATATTTCTATTGTATAAATTAGAAATTTTAATTATATATATTCTAAAAACTAATATGGGTAATTGTAACTTATGCCCCATGTGGCCGCAAGAGGCACTGTTTCTGTGTCAACCATATTCAGAGTAGGGGGCCAAAAGCAGTGATGCAAGTTCCAGCCGCTAGGTGGCTCTGTTCACCATGCGTACGCACAGGAATCTTTTGCCAACTAGCTTCCAGCACTACTGCCTGCTTGCTGGTGCTGATAGCTATAGGAAAATACATTTAGCTTACATCGTCTGCTACCAGCAACTATCAGCAATCCAGCCCACTACGTGGTGCTGTTTCTCCACGCTACACTCAGAAAAACTGCGCCATTTATTAGCGACATTGAAACTCATTTGGTAGTGTTGTTTTCTATGCACGTTCTTAAAAGATCGCTAGCATATAATGTGAAGGTGTGATTAATCTAGAAGCCATAACTATTTAAATCTGCTTTCACACATAATACTGTTACATTGTATTTCACTCTCTGATAAATCGATTTATTTTTAAATTACTTTCTTTTAAAAATCGATCTATTTTTTTTCTCTAAAAATGTTTTTTCTTTTTTTGGTGCTTGTCTTATAGATAAAGATGCCGTTGGATGGCGTCATTTTCATGCTAAAACTATAAAATATGACCATTCCCGGGCTGTTGATTATAATAATTTTGCTGTGCTTTTTTGTAATGCGAAAATAAAAACAAAACAAAATCGTCTTTTATAAATACTATTTTTTATTAACGTATACAATTTAAATGATAATAATAAATGTAAAATAAAATCAACAAATTACAATTTGTTTCGTGTTTTTTCTATAGTATATTTTTTTAATTGTGTTACGGCTTTTTTTTATCAATTTTCTATTGGATATTTTTTTACTTGTGTTACGGCTTTTTTTTTTTAGCAATTTTCTATTGGATATTTTTTTACTTGTGTTACGACTTTTTTTGTTGTTGTTGTTTAACTAAAAAATAATAATCGTAATAAAAAATAAAATTTCTTAGTCTATTTTTTATTTTTTTAGTCTTCGTTTTACTTTTTTTTTTTTTTTTTACAGACAAACAGATATTACGGCTATTTTTTACTTAAAATAGAATGACAATAAAAATTAAAAGTTGTTACGGTTAGGTTTAGTTTTAGGGTTAGTGTTCTGTTGTTTGTAATACTAAAATAAAAAAATTCAAAATCGTAACCGTACTCGGACAAAAGAAAGAAACTCAAACTTTTTTAAACAACAACAAACACATATAAATGTCTTCTTTACTTATTAAACATGTTTATAATATTTGCTTTTTATGAAATTTACAAAAAATCGTGCGTATTTGTACTTTTCTTACTGGATATTTTTTTGGTACCGCTCTTTTTTACTTCAAAAATATACACACGGTAGAATCTTCTTTGTCTCATGGAATGTTATGAACAGTACGTTACTTGATGCGTTACCTAATTGCAATTCACTAAAAACATAGATCTTTAACACTTTCCCAATTAAAAATTCAATACAGTACATTGTAAAAAGTCTTAGAATTATTACTTTAAAAAATCTGAACATTTCAATACTTTAAAATAAAAATAAAAATCCAATGAAAACAACATTTCCATCCAATTCAAATACAAACTTTCTCATCAAGCCGTAACTATTTTATAAACTGTGCGAATTCGGAAAATGTATTTGCTGCGATGCGACATACATGCTGTAATGTGATGCAACATAGCGGCCTGCATTCTGTAGCACAACAAAAAAGTTGTATTATAGAAAACGAGGATTCGAATGTGTCGGCCATGGAAACAGCATTTTTATGTGTTTTAGCGCGAAAACGGCGCCATAGAGCGGCGTCTTTAGCTATAAGATGAGTATCCTTTTTTTAAAAAGGTAATTTTTATGACTTCTTTTTTACAGCAATTTTTCTTTCAAAACTGCTAAAAATCAGTCTGGCAATATTTCTTTCAAAACTGCATTATTTTAAAAGATGATTGTTTTTAAAACTTTTTTTTATACTTTCAAATAATATTTCCACTAACTTTTAAACTAATACAAATTATATTTCGGTTTGTAGATCTTTCAGTTATTATTTTGCAAACGTGTTATTTTAAAAAGACTGATAGCGTCACCAAATGAATTGCCCAGATTGTTGTGAAGAAATTTGCGTGCTGTTACGCGCAAACAATAATTCGAAGATGATTCATTTCTATCCAGTCATTTTTACAATACCTTTAGCCGAGAAAATTTTTCTGATCTGTTGTTCTGAACTTGTTTCTGTGATGTGTTTCTCTTATTACAATTGTTTAAGTTCTGTTATTCTATTTCTAAAATTCATATTTTAACTAAAAACCGTATGCTGCAGTTTATAGAGATTTTGATCTGTTTATCAAGAGTTTCTTTCACAATAAATATTTTTAAATTACTTGAGAGAAAGAAAATCAAACTCTCCTTTAAATATATTAAAATATCTATTCAGTTCAAATTTAACTACTTCCGGTTTGTCGGCGACGATTGCGCTCGTTAATGTTCGTTTGTTGAAGTTCGTTTTTCTGTTTGAAATTACGGAAAAACTATAAGGACTACGCATGCGCCTATACCATAATTCTCTTCGTCGTTTTTTCCTCTTTTCGTAGGTAGTCGCCATTTTTCTGTACGTTAAAAAATAAAATTTTTATTAATTTTTTTGCGAATAAGGTCAATTTTTTTAAAATTTTTTTTCACAATTTGTTAGATTAACGGAAACAAAAGTACGCAAAATAAATGAACGGGACATGATGGCCTCTGATACGGATTATTCCAGCGGTGATGAATTTGTCCCATATAAGCCCTTTGACTCCGAGGATAGTGTTAGTTGTAGTGATCTTGAAGAATATTTTTCGTCATCAGAAGAAGAAACTCCTTTACCAGCCAAAAAGAAAAAAACTATGAGTGCTTTTCTGGATGATATCAATACACCAGGCCCGTCAACAAGTGTTCCCAACAATATCAATCGGCCAGGCCCTTCATCTAGTAACAGTAATCTGTGTCCGAACGTAACCTGCAAACCTGTGAATGTAGAGAATTTTACTAAAACTCCAGGTTTGAAGTTTTCTATAGTAGGTAAGTATTCAATTTTAGATTTTTTTTTAATGTTATTTGATAAAAAACTTTTATCAACTATTATCGAAGAAATACTAATAAATATGCCACTCAAGAAAAATGACTGACTGATTTTTTACTCTGTGACAGGTAGCATATATGAAAGGTAATGTTTTTATTATTGTTTTTTTTTGTTGGTTTGTTTTAGCTACCAGCACAATGGATGAATGGTTGACACACTGATTCAAGACTATTTACAATTTATTCCTCTCTAGCAAATTGATTGTATATAATGCAGTAATTTTTTTCTGTTTTTACTAATTTTTGTTTTACTAACATGGTTTTCATTGTTTTTGTTTTACTAATTTAGTTTTTATTTGTTGTTTTATTAACTTGTTTTTTTACTAACTTCATTTTATACTTTATAGGCATATGACTGCCTGATTGCCTTCCTTATTAGAATTTTGTTTCAGCTTCATTACTGATTACTTTTTCCAATTGGTAAACAAGATCTGGCATGATGAAATATTTTGCATATTTATATTAGCATATATGAACAGGTATGCTTCTCTGGAAGACGTATCTTGGAAGAGGTAGAATATAAACATTTTTTATATAAATATCTGCCATAGAACCTTTTTAGTAATCATTGTCTGCCTCTTGAAATGAGAAATTTGTAAATTGTTTTCTGTATTGGCAATGATTATTCAGTATGATGATGATGTTATAAACAAGGTTGGTTTATCCAAAGTCTAAAATCCAAATAGTGCATCTTGTTTAACAGGCTTTTGAGTTTTCCCATAACCATTAGCAGAACTTTCATGATTCATACATATACACCACTTTTATAATATACATATACCTGTACTATGATGATGATGATGACATTTTATTTTTTTATTGTATTTATAATGGTAAGTAATAATTTTCCACTTCCTTCATTATTTTTATATTCTGTTAGAATTTTTATTTTTTTATTTTTTATCTTTTATTAGGGAGAACTCTTTTCTTCCAGGCGCCTTGACAATTTGCAACAGTTGGGGTAGAAGATAAAAATGAAGAACTCTTATAGGAACATTTTCGGACATTGTAAAGCTATGGATTATCTCAGGTAAGACTTATTATATATCTTTAGAAAGATTTTTTTGTGAGGAATACAAAGAAATTATCACTGAAGATGTAATTTGCATTTTAGTTAATGTTAATTTCCAAATTATGAACAAACAATAAAATAATAATTATTTCGGTTGTGAAAATTTCTTTTTTTCCTTATTTTTTATATAGTTATCACTATTTATTTTATGCTTATTGTTTTCCTTAGTTTTTCTAGTTTCTAGCAATGTAATTGTTTTTGCTCTAACATAATTCAAACTGAAGTTATTGTGAAAATTGTGTATCAGGCCAGTATTTTAAAAAGTTCAATATGGCGGCTTGAAGCTGAAGTAGTTAAAGGAAGTTTACAGTACAATTTATGTATACACATACATGTATTATTTGTAATATAAGATCTAAATAACTCAATTATACTTAAGTGGTCAGTCAAAAAGCAGATTTTATTGCTCTAACAATTTGCTGAATAAGCTCTTGGTTATCATCCATTTTTCAAATAATCCATAGAAAAAAATTTCCATTTACTTAGTATCATAAATGATATATAAATTTATAAACCATTCAAGTTTTACTATCTTTGGTAAAAAATAAATTTATTAAAATTAATATGTGTGTAAGCAATAAAACATCAAACAGATTTTTGTGAAATAACAAACAAAATATAGGATTCGTAAAATTGAAGAGAACGACCCCTATAATATGGTATTCTTTGTAGACTGAATAAGATGTCAGAGAATTGCAGTTTACATAGTGTGTGGTGATTTATCCATGAGCTCTCTTCAGTGTAAAAATCGAGTAAAAATATTCAAAGCATAAATATTAATTGAAGTTGTATTTAAAACTTTTGGATCATTTTAATAACTAAAAATGTCATATACTCACAAGGAAATTTCAAAATAATAGGTTTAATAAGTGTGGCAAAAGTAAGATATTATACAGACTCAGAAAAAAAAAGATTTAGGGCAAAATGCAAAAACTAATGACAATATAGCAAAAAAAATTCTGTTTTGAAGGAAACAACACAAGATGTAAATTAATGAAGTTAGGACAGTAATCCAAGATATTTGGGAGAGTGTCATCCACAGATTTAAGTTGCAGGTTAAAAAATATATACATTTAATATCTTTATTGATGGTTGGAATTTAAAATGTCATGGTCTATAAAACAAACAGATTGAGGAATTATTTTTGAAATTTGGATTGTTTTGTTTAAAAGGTTAAGAAAAAAACATTGCAGTCAACTGCATTTAAATTATTAAGAGCAACACTGAATGTATGAGGGTCCGTTGAAATGGATATGAATGTTTGATGCTTATGTTAGGCTTGTATACTGTTAAAATTAAAAATAGTGACCACAAACTCATCTCTAGTGTATTGTTATTACTATTTTCTTTTGACTTTTATCTTTTTTTTTTTTTTTTGGAATTGAAATGGCCATACTCATTTGTGAATAGCTGCTGATAGATGATAAAATATTTCATTTCTTCCTTCAGTTGATTTTTGCAATGGTTAAAAAAAATGTAATTATAAAAGTAAAATATACGTACTTTAAAATATATATTGTAACAAATCGCTCCCTCGTAAAACGCCAACCCGCACTTACACTCACGTGACTGAACGTTTCACTATAAACGATTATTACCACAAGCAAGAAGCCAATATAAACCCAAAACTTGAGCCTATATTCTTAATTGAACACTGACACGGTATATAAATATCGCCCCAGCATTATATTTCCCAATTAAACGCTTCTTCTCTGCTGGGCATATTATTTGAATCAAACAATTATTTCTGTCCAGCGCTTGGAATATTTATATAATTTTCCCGAGACTATCGCGGTACAGAAAGAATATCGACTATAGCCCTTTCCCTATTTTTTTTTTCTGCAATCGGAAATGACTTATTTGTCCACTTCTATTTCTCTATTATGATTCTTAAATTAATAACATTTGTCAGTTCGAATGACCTAGATTTAATATACACTAAATATTTGTTCGTTTGGCAAAGAAAGACAAATTGCAAAATGACTAGTTACTTCTTTTTCAAATTAATTTTTAATTTTGTAATCGATTATTTATAAATGACATAATAAACAATAAAACACACATATATCTACCACACACCAACATAATATGCACACAAATAAAATAGTAAAGAATATATTTCAAATAACTCATTAAACCACTAGCGTAACCCAATTGTTACTTGTCTCAGACATTATGATAGTAAAGCTCATAAGTTCTTTAGCTATACTGAACGAAGTATTGCGCAAATTTTAACAGTTTAGTTTCTGATTGATTTCTTTGTTCACAAAATAATTATGACATGCATGTATTAACAAAAGTTACCTAGGTACGGAATCCTCAATGACGGATCAACCATCGAGTGGGAGCTTTCCCTTCTTTTGCAGAGATGGTTGCTTGTTCTTCCATCGTCCAGTAAGTGGAGTGTAAAGGTTTATAGTCCGCTGGCGTGGGTTTGATTTCTTTCCATTTCCGAAACTTTAATACCTATTCATTTCTTTAGATACCATCGAACGAATATCCAGGCATATCTGGTTCCATGATGGCGGTCTCTTATCGGCAGCATATCAGATGTTTAGGTAGTGAGCCAACGTTTGGACGGAGAAGACCGAGCAAACGCCCGTTATGTGCCACTAGCCTCTCATGTTAGCGTACCCAACGAAGTTCGCTAATATTCCTACAATATGTCCGCGTTATTCTCTCGACGATTTCTGCCTTCTTCTCCCCAGTTTTTCCAGCCAAAAAAAAAAAAAAAAAAACTAAAAAATCAGTTCTGCTTATCTCGATTCGTTCTCCTATTGTTCTCTGGAATGTTCCTAATTGCAATATTCCTTTACATTACCTTATCTTATACCAATCTATACTGGAATTTTGTTACAACTTTCACATTTTTCCAATTTTACAGTTACCATTATTTTCTCTCATTCTTTTAAAACATTTCGAATATTAAATTATGTATTAGCATTTTTTATTTGATCAATACGTTTACAATAACTTTATTTACCAAGAAAGAAAGAGACGCGTTCATTATACACCCCTCCCCTTTCTTTTCTAATCTTCAATCTTTATTTAGTATTTCCTAATTTCTTTTTTTTTTTTTTTTTTAAATAAGTTTTTAGAATCTTTTAACTAACCCTTTTTTCTTTTTCTTTATTTAACCCTTTCACGACTTTCACATAGTTTTGAATAAATACATATTGAAAGCTGAGTAAATTCTTTCCTTTTTTTTTCTTCTCTTTTTTTTTTTTTATTTATTGGTTTTATATTTCTTTTAACGAAAACCTTCTTTATTATTATTGAGGATCAATAATCTAGATACATGCGAGACTATATTGTATGTAGATATCGCAATATATCGTACATTTACAAAATATGAATAAGAATACAATTTGAAGTAAAAAAGAAACGTTTTATTTCCATCTCCAGCTTTCAAAAGAATCACAAGAATCAGTTTTTATTAATTTTTTTACACCTCATTACAATTTTCTACCTAAAAACAAAAACTAAAACATACTATGTCATATATTACGAGTATAATCATTCACTGTCAGAAAAATGGAAATTATAACTGATTGAAACATTAAATTTTTGATGTGTAGCAATCTTTATACAATGATAGATACATAGTGTGAAATGGGTAGTGCACATTTTAGCCAGTAAAACGATTAATGAGTACACTACAATAATTGTAGACAGTATAAATTTTTGTGAAGCCATTTTATAAAATTATATTGGCATAACACTAAACAGAATTTATGAAATTATATCAGTACAATATTAACAAACCTGACGATATAAATAATTTGACTGAGGAAAGTTCCATGCTCGTTACAAATTAATTATTTCTCAAAAAAATTAAAAACTTCACTATTAGCTGTGTTGTTTATATTTGCATTAATAATAAATATATTAATTGAAATATTTTTTGCAGACTTATTGAAAATGAAAATGTTTAAATAAATAGAGATTCTGTATAATAATCTAGTTAAAATTTTTAAGATGTAACTAAGGCAACAGTCAATTAAAACAGTGCAAGGTTAAAACTATATGTACTATTGTTTATTGTTAGATTATATGATTTCAGCTTTGCATAAATGGTTTTAATTGGTTGTTACTATGATTTCAGCTTTGCATAAATGGTTTTAATTGGTTGTTACTTTGGTTATGTCTTAAATGGAAATTTTAACTAGACTGTTACAAGGAATTTCCATTTATTTGTTTATATAGATAAAAGTAAAATACAGTTATATAAAGGTGAATAGATAATCAAAATAAAACCAAAATGAAATAATAAAGAAACTATTTCAAAGTAATTTCTTACTCAAAATGTTGAACATAATAGTATTTTAATTTTGTTATTTTTGATTACCTTTTGATTTTTGATTTTATTTATTACATTATACACATTAAATCATACCTTGTGTTCTTCACTGCACTTCTGAAAAGCCAATAATTCACGACTACAATGTGACTCTTCAAATTCATATTTTTTAAAACAGTCTAGCATTAATGTCAACTCTTTGATACAAGGAGCAACTAAAACAATACAAAATAAAAACATAATATACAATGTGAATTTACATCAATTTATCAATTGCTAAGAAGTTCATGTAACATTAGGAAAGTGACATTTGTTAATAGAATTCAGTCAATGAGTGTAATCAGTAATAAAATTCATCTTCAGTTTTGCTTTATACACCAGCAGAATATTTTTACACTAATTAATTAGTCATATTTATAGTGTATCAATATATATCTTGAGATGGATGCTGACTCATTGCTTTATATAAAAAAATATAGGACATATCAATTGTGACAAATCTAAAAAAAAAAACTGAAATCGATATAACTGGAAAGGAAATCACGTGTATGCGAATATACATAATTGTGATTGATAGGTACATTGTATAAATTTTAAATAACATTTAATTAATAAAAGTAATAGTTATGATTATATTTATGTTGAGAAAATGATCAATGAAATGAATCCATAATTTAACAATTAAAAAAAAAAAAAAGTTTACAATGTTTAAATACACACATAGACAAATAGGTTTTAAAAAAAAGGTTGGCAATTCTTTTAAAAAAAAAGGTTACCCTGAGTTATATTAAAGTGATTAGTTAAAATTTTAAAAAAAATTGTATTTTTTTTTTAATAAAGTAGAAAATATGAAAAAGAAATTACTTTGGCATATTTTCTATTCAATATTTTTTTGTTTATTATGTGAAAAGATTAATACTGTCTTATTCTACACATACATTATATTTTTATGCTGTATAAATTCAAGGAATTGAATCTGAAAATTAATTACTATAAATTATTATTATAAAATTTAATATTAAAAAAATGGTCAAAATAAAATAAAATTAATAAAATATATAGTAACTAAAACATGTAAATGTATATAAAAAAAACTTAAAAGTAAAACATAATTCTGTTATAATTAATATTTGTTAATTAAAAAGGAAATACCCTTCTCTTATTTATAAATAAGAGTATTAAAATGTTTTGAGGCAGATATTTGTAATTAAAGCAGCAGATATAAAAAGAGAAGACTTCAAAATAATTCAGTATTTAAAAAACTGATAATCTAAATTTTGATTTGCAGTTTTTTTAAGGAATCATGACACTATTATTTTAAGCATTATAGCTGAAAGGTATTGTACTCTACATTAAAATAAATTATAATTCAATGAATGGCAGACAGGGAAAAAAATCAACAATGGTAGTTAGAGCTACATATTGTAACATATTTTTCTAATTTATATATTGAATGTAATATTACAGAACTCAGAATGGATGATTTGGATTTAGTAGTGGTACAAAAATTTTTTATCTTTGATATAGAGATAACACCAAAGCTATAGATAATAAGAGAATTTGAGTTTTTTATTGGAAAAAATAAATGGTTGAAAATAGAAAATTATAGTTAAATATGAAGAGGGCAAAGATTATGATATCACGAATAGTTAACTTCAAAACTAATGATACTCACATAGAAATCATTGATAGTTTTTGCTCCTTTGATCATTCATTTTTACAACAAAAAATGTAATAGACAAAAAATTCATTACAGACTATTCTGGGTAAGATTGCTATGAAAAGCCTGAAAAAGGCTTTTAGTATAGGGACATATCTTAAAAAATGAAGATTAGAAATTATTCAATCTATAATTCCTGTAACTTTCTACAAAGACTTCGAAATAACATGGCTAATAAAGAAAATGAATAAATGTGATAAACCTAAATTCTCATTTAACGCAGAAATGAGTTTTATTTATATCATACTGAAAGTTGATATAATTCCTTAGAAAATTATATGATTGAAAAATTGGCAATAAAAGATGATAACCAACTAGAAAATGAATGTACCCAATCATCACAGTAATGAATGTACCTTTAAGTAGTTTGAAAATTTAACATATAACAGATCATTTTAAAAAATGCTAAAACATAATTGTCTGAAGTCAGGTTCGATTTAACAGATATCTACTAGACAGATGTCAAGGGCTGTAATCTAAAAATAGCTTGTTTCTCATTTAATTCTTAAATTTATTACAGCATTTTATGTTCAAGAATCATTATAAAACAATGATTTCAATACTAGGACAGATTAATACTACTTCATATGAATTCACAACTACTATGTATGAAAAATTCTGAGATGGCTTACTTGATATAATCTCATAATAATTTTTATTAGTCATTCATTAGACAAGAGTCTAATGAATGATAAATATTAATAAACTTCCATTAAATGATTTATGTAAAACTTGTAAGTGCAGTAAGTTTGATATTTATCAATTAAACTGTAATAATTGAATATCTCTATACACTGAACAATAATAAAGACATGTGTAAGAGATTGCGATTTGGGTCAAGTGATGAGTGCTGGTTCAGCATGAAATGTACATCTTAGGGATCATGTTTTTTCCACATAACTTTGGTCATGTTTATGATTACAACCTTCCACAAGATGTTAAAAGTGGATGGAAACCAGTTGCTACCTTGCTGGGTGGTATAGTGAAAATTACACTATAAAAATATTATTCACTAGATATAATCTCTTTTACTTACTAATATCACCTATATTATACTAAAATCTATTCTAATAGTCTTTCAAAGAAAAGACTGATTTTTTTTTTTGTTTCTGCATTGCCTTCCTATATATTTTATTTATCTTGTTTTCTGATTATGCATAATAAATAGCTGTAAAATTATGATATGACATAGGTGACAAACAATCAGTCATGCTTAATAGCAAAGCATCATTTCAAACTGCTTGAAAAAGCAATCTTAAATGACTCCCAACTATTACAAATAAGCAGCATGCCATCAGGACTTCTGTAATGTAATAGGCAACTCAGGCATTGACTAAAGGCAGTCGATTCAAAAAACAGTAAAAATTTAAAACTAAATATATACTCATATCATCATCATCAACCATTATCAATCCACTGCAGGATGGTCTCTCCAAGTTCAATCCATCTTCTCCAATCTTTAGCTTCTCTTCTCCACATCACCCCTATACACTTTCTTATTTCATCCATCCATCTCATATGTGGTCTCTTTCCGGGTCTTTTACAATCTCTTGGAATCCAGTTTAAGATTTCAATTGTCCATCTTTTATTATCTCTTCTAGCAATATGCCCAGCCTAACTCCACTTCAGTCTTTTAATTTTTTCAACGAGGTCGGTAACACCTGTTTGTTCTCTTACCCATATATTGCGTTTTTGATCTCTTCTTGTTACTCCCAACATGCATCTTTCTATACTTCTTTGAGTGGTCTGAAGTCTCTGTATTGCTCTTCTATTAAGAGACCAAGTCTCACATCCATAAGTAAGAACTGGTAAAACGCATTTATTAAAAAACCTTTCTTTTCAAACACATAGGTATATTTCCCTTTAGTATCAAGTTATTTCTACCAAAAGCACTCCAACCAACTTTAATTCTATGATTAATTTCATCCATTATGTTTCCATCTGTATTAATAATCTGACCAAGGTATTTGTAACTGTTAACTTCTTCTAACTCATCATAATCAATCTTTATTTTCATATTTTGAGAAAATCCATTAAACATTACTTTAGTCTTTTTAACACTTATCTTTAGTCCTACTTTCATGTGATAACTCCTGCAACATTTCCTGCAGCTCTAAAGCATTATTTGCAAAAACAACTACATCATCTGCAAATTCTAAATGACTTAAATAATCTCCATTTACTTTCACTGCTTTAGCTTCCCATTTTAATCCACAAAATATTTTTTGTAGCACTGCTGTAATAAGTTTTGGAGATATGGAGTCATCCTGTCTTACACCCTTCTCAATGTTGACTTTCCCAGTATCATTATGTAATCTAATTGTTGCTGTTGCATTTTTGTAAATATTTTTTAAAATATGACAATATCCTGGATTTATACTTTGATGATTCAATGCTTTAATCACTGAAGAAATGTTTATAGAATCAAATGCATTTCATAATCTACAAATCCAAAGCATAATGGCAAATCATATTCATTTGTTCTTTCTGTAACTTCTCTCAATACCTGGATATGATCTACTGTACTAAAACCACTTTTAAATCCAGCTTGTTCTCTTGGTTGGTGGAAATCCAATGTTCTCTGTAGACGAGTTGTAATTATCTTGGTAAAAATTTTATATAAAACTGATAAAAGGCTGATAGCTCTGTAATTTCTAATATCTTCTTTATCACCTTTTTTTAAATATTAATATTAATACTGCATTCTTCCAATCATCTGGTACATCTTTATCATTCAGACATTTGGTATATAACTTTGCTAAAAAAATTTCTATTGCTTCACCGCTTCTTTTAACATATCAATTATAATTCCATCATTACCTGAAGCCTTTCCTTTCTTTATACATTTAATTGCATGTCTCACTTCATTTAAAATTCTGGGCAATTTGGAAGATGTAATAGATATAGGAGGTACTTGTTCTTTATTATTATATAATTCTTGATAAAAGTCTTCTACCCATTTCATGAGGTCATCTCTCTTTTTAGTAATAATTCCATCTTTTTTTCTTATTGCAGATATGAATTTCCTTCCAATACCAAAATGTTGTTTTACAATCTTGAGACTTTTATTCTCTTCCACTGCTTTCCTTGCTAGTTCACAGTTATACTTTCTTATATCATTTTCAACTCTTTTCCACACCATTTTACAAAATTCAAGGTATTTAATTTTTTTTAATGCATCATTATATACTCATATATGGTATCTTATTTTTTTATACTAACTTAAATTTCATAGAAACATTATACTTATCAAACATCAGAATAATACTTATTATCTGATGTTTGTTTCTTTTCCTTTAAAGAATTTGAAAGTAGAGCTTCTATCAACAAGAAGTTATGTAATGTCCCAACCATAGTTCTCCTTTGGTAGACTTAAATACAAATGTATTTTGTAATTGAAAATGATTGAAAAAATTTAACCACTTCAATGCTCTTGTGGGATTGAATGAGTGATGTAATTTTACAATTGTTTTTATTGACTTGATCCACCAGACATGCCACTACCCAAACTATGCAAGTAGGTCATTTTTAGACAATCTTTTCTAGATCTTCATTTTATTACATAAACTTAAAATTACTTTTGCAGAGATGCCATTCCTGTCCCAAAATACAGTTATAAAACTATTTATTATTGATTGTACTGCTTTATGCAAAGATCACTACTATAGACTCCTATTCTTTGAAATCTATTCTAATTATTAGCTTGCACATGGCAATAAACAAATAAAAATTGGAGTAGAACTACATCTATAGTCAAAGGCTGGAATCCAATGTCATAGTTAGTAACAATGGGATGATTATAGGTTTTATAGTAATTCAAATAACCAAAGAGAGTAAGATAAAGAACACTTTGAGAGAAGACAAAAAAACAATATTGGAATCACTTTAGATTTACAGAATTAACATAAATGAAAGATCTTTCTACTATTATGACTGATAACTATATAATGCCCTTACTTGTATATGGATGCAGGTAAGTTCTTCATATTAATTTTTCTGCCCAATGTAATTGTAATTATATGTGGCATAAAAAAATTCAATAACAATAGAACATTCAAATTTATCAATCAATATAATAACTTGGGTTTTCATCTGGTCATTTTTTATCCATTTGCTCTTTTTGCTGTTTACCAATTGTAAACTATACTCAAATTTCACGTTTCCCTCTGTTCTCTCATTTCATCCAATCTTCCATGAAATTTTATACACCTCAATACAGAACATGCAACTTTTTTATTCAAACTTTGAAATTGTCCACATTAAATCTCTTACATTTATGCTTATATGTTTGGTGTATGAATCTATAATCCTCTAAATTATCAATATTCAAATATATGTTTGTTATCAATTTACACAATAAAAAAGAAAAATTCAAAATAAGCTTTTATTTTTTTGCTATGATTTTGTTTATTTTTAATTTATTATTTGTGTTTATTTAACCTTCACAAATATAAAATAGTCAGTTATATTTTCTGCAGACAAAATGCATTGGCAAATCAAGACTGTTTTGACATTCATCCACTCTTAATTTTGATCCATATTTTGATGCCTAACTAGATAAATTGCAAAATAGTAATATACCACCAATACTTCCAATAACTTTGGGTCACAGTTTATTGTTCCTTACAACAAGTTTCCAAAAAAGAAGAATTATTTTAATAGTATTGATACAATAATCCTAATAAGGAAAAATCCTTTTTCTGAATCTACCTTTGAAGCATAAGCATTAATCAAATGCATATATAGCCCATATAAACCAATTTTTAATAGCATTAATCTTTCACTGATATATCTAAGAATCCCCCCCCCCCTTCAAAAAAAATATACCAAGTTGAATTTCACAATCTATCATATAGTCACTTTTAACTTGATAATTTCCTCTTACAAATGTATAACCATCTATCTTTTTGAAATAATCACATTGAGAATTTCATCAATAGTTGAATCATCTAACTACAGAACAGCTGTGAATAAGTTTTATCTTTAATGAGTCATATTGAAAAAGGCTTTCAAAATAAATTAAAATCTGGTGTGACCTCTCTTGATTTAATCTCAGTTTATAATTCTATTTGAGAAAAAAAAGGTTTTCTCCTAAAATTCTTAAATGCACTAAAATCATTAATTTACTTGACAAAATACTTTACAGGAGAAAATTTTAAATAATACTAAATGACAATCATAGTAGATTCAAAATTTTATTCACTGATCTTTAACAGGATTCAGTTCTCTCACTTACTTTATTTTATGTATCATCAATGATCTTTTTGAAATAAAATATAGGAAATTCATTTATGCTAACAATATTACTTTGATTTCTCAAGAGATACTCTCTGAAACAAAAAAGTCTCTCAATAAAACTATGAAAAGTTTGAAAATATTTTTCAAAAATAGGGATCTTATTTCCAATCTAAGTTTTTATCTCAAAAAAAAAAAAACCAGGGAAATTATCTTATAGTCTGAATATAACTTTTTGCAATAATATTCTAAAACATAGAAAACAACATGGGATTATAGCATAACTTCTTTTCCTCATTCATCTAAGCAGTGATGATATCCCAAATTTCCAAGAACCAGTTCTCTAAAAGTAGGTTGTATTTAAGAACCTATTCTGTTTATTTTTCTTTTTTTTAAGCATGGAAGCAAATCACTTCTTGGTTTCATACCTAAAATTTTTTGGCAACTTCTCAGAAATTTTGCATGCCCCCCCTCCCTCCCATACACATGCGCACTATGATATACTTTGCAATCTCACTTATGGAATTAAAAAAAGAATTAAACCCTTTTTATAATTGGAAAAAAAATTTATTTGGAAAGATATTTCCATAGTGACATTCTAGTCCCATCATATGTCTCTTCAGGTTGATGATGCTTTTTGACTATAGCATCATTAGCTGTATTGTGATTTCTTGGCCAAACTTGAACTGAGTCACTGCAATCCCAGTGATCTAATGGAAGACCTATCCAATTTATTACTAGAAGAATTTGCCACATTTTTCACTTCAAGATGATTTCTTTTATCTGAATAAATTGTGTTCACCACAGAAAACCTTCATTCAGCCTTGGTTTTAATTATATATTTAGCTCTTTGGATAGTTTCATGTACAACATGTTTCTGGTGATTTCTCAAAACATTTTCAACATAATCACGGAAATCATTAACTGAAATCTCATGGTGAAATGCTTTGTAAAAATCTGATTTCTCTTCAAATTCTTTCCAAAGAACTGCAGCTTCTTCCAGATTCCAAGCATCTCGGTTCACAATTTTAACTAATTGATGGATTTTATGATTTCTATCTTGAATATTATTACTTATGCTATTACAATCCATTACTCTTAATTCCATATTTGTTATTATTACATTCAGTAATTTTTGATGGGGAAGACTCACTCATTTGTTGTCTTCAACAAAATTAATATGCAGAAATTCCTTAGAAGAGATAGTTTCATTTATTATTTTGTCATTACTACCACTCTTCTCGCTGAGATATTCAAATGCTTTAATTGTTTTCTTAATCAATTGTTCAGCATTCAATATATTTACACTCCTTCCTTGAATAGCATCCACCAACAAAGCAATTTCTTCTAGAATATCAATTCTTAAAGCTAGATCTCATAAAATATTTGTTGGCAAGATGTTTAGCCATTCCAGAAAATTTTTTATTAGTAGAAAAAAAATCATATAGTGCTGGATAGGCTCACCATGTTGCAATTGCTGTTCTATGATGGCATGCTTCCCATCTTGAGTTAAAAACTCTACAATTTTTAGAATTTCCAATTCCCAAATTGGTTGAAATTTTATTCAATGTCATTTGGTTTTTATTAGACCGAAGGAAGATTTTACATATTCCATTAATAAATGCTGTAAAGTGATTCATTTGCTTTATGTCTTTGATAAAATCATCCAGCATTCGCTGAAGGTGATGACTCAAACAATGCCAAATAATAATCTCAGGATAGGGGTTTTTTATTTTAACATTCACTTCTGACCACCTTTCCAGGATCACAATTACTCCACCTGAACAAAATCCAATCAAATTATTCTTCAAATATGGATTATCAATTCCTACTGATTGCAGACTTTGTAATAGAGCAGTGTAAATGGTTTCAGCATCTTTCTTTTGTAATTCCATTAAATCTACAAAAATTGTTGGTGAGAAATCTGCATCTTTAACCTTAATAAAAATGATAAGAATTGGTTTGCATGATATTGTTGATGCCTCATTAATTATAAACATGTCTTTAAATTCTGATCTATTATTTTTCTAAACACTTTCTTTTTAATGTATTTTTCAATGTTCTCAACAATTTTGACAGCCAGGAATTGAGAATGAAGTCCCACTCCCATATCTAATCCACTCTTTTTTTATAATTCTATCAAATGGTCAATATCAGAAAACGGTCAGTTTCGTTTTGCTAAAGTGCAAACAGTACTGAAAATTTTACAGATAAAGCTCATAAACTTTTCATGAACTTTGTCTATGAATTTGAAAATTGCATTTTTTGCACTTTCTTTCAATTGCATCACACATATCTGGTATGCTTTTGATGAAAAGTGTTCCTTTATTTTTTTTTGAAGAGAGGCTTGTTGAACCATTTTATTTGTTCCACTTGGAACAATATTACTTCTCCATTCTTTTGACACATTAGCTGCCTTCACTTTTATTGACTCGATTTTGATATAGTTATCATACTCAAGTTTTTTTCCAATAATAAGTAAACTACAATATTTTTCTTTGAATTCATTGGCTTATTTCATATTCCAGCAGCCTCACTATCTACATTTATTTTATATGCATCTTTTGTACTTTTAGAACTGGACAGCTTATTTGTGTTGTCAACATTATTTTCTGTTGCATCTGAAGAAACAGAAAACAAAACTTGATTCAAAATATTATCCTTTACTATCGTTTTCGATTCTGTATCAGTTTTTGGATTTTTTATGAAGGAATCTGATATTGTTTGGCATTTTTGTTTCATTTCTTGATTTGAAAACGAGTCATAACACTTGATGAGCCAAAGATATTGTTATATTTATCATCTTGACAAGTTATTCTAGAAAAAATATGTTGAATTTATTGTTAAAAAAAAGATGCACTGTTACATCAGATATAGCAAACTAAATGAAAATAATGTACTATAAATTTACTACAGCTGATCATCCATTAAATTTACTAACAAATAAAAACAAATCTTGCATGATAAATATGTAAGTGAAGAAATAAAATATTTAAATAAAAAATAAAAGTTAAACAAATATTTAAAACAACGTCAGCATAACAAAATCATTTGAACAATGATTTTATATTATTGTTTGTTTTCGCAATGATAGGTCCTTTTGAATGAAGTTATTTTATCTTTAAAGTAAAATAATTTCAGCAAGAGTAAATTTCATTAAAAAACACCTTTTATTTGTATACTTTTAAAGAAACTAATTTGAAATGCGATAAATAATGGATTTAATTACTTAAAACAAAACTGTTGTGAATTATTTCTTGCAGAATAATTCTTAATCACTCAAATTCCATCACGCATATCACACATTCCAAGTGCAATATCATATAGTCGAATTATTCTGGGGAAAGCATTTTGAACCCAATCTGTTCAAAAAGAATCATTATTGCATTTGATATAAAAAAAAAATACAAATAATGTTCTAGATTATTGTTGGAAATAATTAAGTAATTTGCTAATTCAACTTTTTTTTAGGATAATAATAAAATTTATTTTCGGATAATTTAACTACCGGTTCGCCAATTTTTTTTAATTTTAAGAACCGGTTCGCGCGAACCGGTTGGATATCATCACTGCATCTAAGATTGGATCAAAATTAATTTCTAGTAATAATTCCTTGAAAAGCTAACTGACACTATATGGGATTGTGATGCAAATATTTTACAAAAAGCTTATTAGCACTATCATATTCTGCTGATGAACACTGAGCCTCTGCTTGAAGATAAAGTTTCCACATTAAACATCTAGATATTCATTTAACTATTATGTGAAAAAACACTAAAGTCTATTCTACAACAGCTTCCTGCTCTTTCATATATGCCTCCACCAAATATTAGAAAAGAGTTGCTTCATAGAAAATGTTTAAAAAGCTGCATATCAGACTTTCCAATAACTCAAAAAGAGTTGCTTCATAGAAAATGTTTAAAAAGCTGCATATCAGACTTTCCAATAACTCAAGATATAGTTTCATCACCTAAGCCTCTTCTCAAATCAAAATCATCCTTTGGAATGTTCACTCAAGAATCTATTATTAAAGAATTATAGCATTAAAAAAAGGAATTCTTGTCTTGCGTTGTTAGCCGAGAGGTATCGCAGCCGCCATGCAAGCAAGTAGTTGGTTGCAGACGGTTGTGGGTTCGCGTCCCGGCCGATGCTATGACATATGAAAAAAAAAAAGGAATTCTTATGACATCTAATTTCTTTTTCCAGATTGGAATCTCAACAACAGATTCAGGATAACGAATAAATATAATGCATATCTGCTCCATAAGTGACATCTATCAGTCATTGATCAATATAAATGTGAACTAATACAAACTACAAATCACATATTTACAGTGGCAGAAATAAAGGATTCAATAAAGCTGTTGATGAAACTATTTCTTGCTTGGAATTTATGCAAATCCTTATAAAATTTTAAAAAAATGTATATGCAAAATAATAAAACCTTTTCTTCTAGAAGACAAGATTTATTAACAGCAAGTATATTAAAATTAAACTTGGATAGCTCCTTTACTATAAGCATTGTCCTAAATTCAAGTTTTAAAAAAGCCTCATCAAAAATAGTTTGCACATCCAATCTATGCAATTTTAAAAAAAAACAAACAAACTAAAATACTTTTATTTCTATCATTGATTACTGCTTTGACATCATTATGGGCATCTAAAGTCATTTTTAAGTCACATTTGTATGAATGTGTGTATGGGGTAAGAGATTCTTAGACAGAACTATCCATATATATAATCATGTCATAAAACATTCCACTATAGATTATACTGCCTCATAAAAGCTTAAAGTTCACAAACTCTTAAATCTGTTTTCATCATTATTTTCTCAACAATAAAGACTGCACATCTAATACATATTTGCGCGTAAAAAAAAAAAAATCAAAAATGATGTATTCATAATTAAGATGGGAAATTAGTTGCCCAAACATACAATCCCACTGACAACTAATAGAACGAAAGATCCAGGGTGACTAGAACATATACCGATCAAATGACTAAAAGCAGTAAAAAAATCTATTGAAAATAACAAAAAGGGAATATCGGATCACGATGACACTTTGGGCAAGCTAACAATTATTCCACAAAGCAAAAGAAGTTAATCTTGGTCAAAAATAATTTCCTGGCTAATTATTCACAGTTACTCCTATGTCACGAAAGCCATTTCACTATCAGAAACTTGATAATCCAATAACAAGAGTTCAAAAATCGAGTGACTTCATTAAAAAACAAAACAATTATAATAATGAATTTCTAATTTGACACTATTATTCTCAACTTAATTTAATAATATTACTCAAAAAATTTCCCAATAATTTGTAATAAATTAAAAACAAATGAGATATTTCATGACTGCCACTATTTTGGATGCTTGTGGATATAAGGACCTAAACTTAATGTAATAAAAGAATTTACTACGATGCAAGTCTTCCATGAAGATTATAAGAAAATTATCTCCGATAAATTCATTTGTTAAAAAAAAAAAAACGGCCATAGCAATTATTTTATAAGTTTAATTTTTGATGTATCAGAGAATCTTAATCTTTCAAATATGCAACTAACCAGCTCAAATGACAATTCCTTTTCTCAATGCTTAAAAAGAATCGGTCCTAAATTGTTTTTTTAATGTCAAGATGTTTAATAGCAGATAAATAATACTTCAGAGATGAATATTAACTAATGAAATAAATATTAATATTTTAAGAATGATTGCATTAGTGGTATACAGGGGGGTTGATTTAAATGTTTTTAAAATCTCATATGATGTACACCTACCAGAAGATTTGTCGAATTTCGTTGAAACGGAATCTTTCAACCGAAAAAAGGGTAACAGAAGTTTAAAAGGATAATATCTGCTACATTTTCGGTTTAAATAATTCCTAGGAAATTTAGTTGACATCATATATTAATACTAATACCTTTGTAAGAAATGAAAAAAAAAGAAAAGCTATAAAACAATTTGTTATATTAGATGGCGCAAATATCAAAATAACAGAAAACGTGATGGTGTGAAAATATTTTTATAGATAATGATTTCATTTTTTAATTGTATCTTAATTTTATGCAGAATTATTTTAATCGGCCACCTATAATATATATATAATTTTTTTCGTATATATTCAAACAGTATTCAAGAATATGTAGTGAGCTTAAATATATATATATTTTTACGACATATATTTTCCAACCAGTTTTTACCGTAATGGCGATCATCGTCTTCATTATTCAATCTAAACACTTACAAATAAAATTACTGAACTAAATTATATAATGGGAGATCATTTAAAAGCACTTCGAGAAAGATCTCAAAAACGTCGAGAATTATTAGTACAACAAGTAGGTTTAAAATATTCATTTCTCTTAAACTTTTTTTTTTATTATTAATTTTAAAATCATAAATATTAAATTTTATTTTCTGGAAATTGAAATATAATTTAATTGCTCTTACATTAATCCATGATCAAAAGATGCATAATAAAAAAAAGGGATGAATGATATAAAATTGGTTGCCCCACATTATTAACTTAGGAAGTGGAATTTAATTCGTAAGAATTTTGTCTGCTGCGATTAATTTATTTCTTAATTTAATTTTTGAAAGCACTAAAAACAAAATGAGTTTTTGGCATTTTTTCAAAATATTAAATAATAAAAATAAATACTATTATTTTTGAACCTATATGCATTTTTGTGGTTTACTTCTTCACTGCATTTAATAAAAACTTGCTTACAGAATTTTATATTCGTATTTTTAAAATATATATATCGAGAAAATGTCAATTCATTTACCTTTCGTTTATAAGTATTGGATTATATTTTATTACAAAAATAACTATATATATTATACTACATCACCGTAGCTTATTGGAATTTTATGATTT
This sequence comes from Epiperipatus broadwayi, assembly GCA_028023455.1. Classification (NCBI taxonomy): domain Eukaryota; kingdom Metazoa; phylum Onychophora; class Udeonychophora; order Euonychophora; family Peripatidae; genus Epiperipatus; species Epiperipatus broadwayi. The sequence goes on along the minus strand of JAQFVV010012475.1, from coordinate 1,145,784 downwards.
CTATATTAATCAAAAGCTTTAAATATTTTATTAAACACACAGTAGTACGTAATCTGGACAATTAATAAAATTCTAATTATAAAATGCAAGATTAAATAAACCCCAAGATTATCTCAAAAACATTCTAAAGAAATGCAATGCCAATTGTTTCCATTGGGAAGATATGGCAGAGAGTAGAATATATTGGAGCGCTACAATTAGACTTGGTGTTGAAGTACTTCTGAAAGAAAAGTTTTCTGCTGAGAAAACTGAAAAACATCATCATAAAATATCAAACAAAAAAATCAAACCGCATATTATTGATGTATTTATTGTTTACAGATTGATTTGTATAATCACTGCAAAATCATTTTCAGAGTAGTTTTTTCCTCTCTTTTTATTTACTTTTTTTTTTTTTTGGAGTTGGAATTGCCGTCTTCATTTTAACTGACTTTATTATTATTTTAAATAGACACTGCCACATTTTTTATGTAAGAATGGATTCATAATTCAGCAAAATCATATGGTGATACTAATAATTTCTTTTTACTAATTATTTTTAATAACATTTTTTAGTGTATATGTTTAATTATTATAAATACCTACCTGATATATTAACATTTAATAATATCAATAAATTGTCAGCTTTTCATTAAACTAAAATATTATAAATTTGATAATACACATCTCACTATCCTGATTACTTAATTTACTGAGATCTAATTGGTAGTTGGCTACTTATAGGATCTGTCCGGAGGCAGACTAATAGACTCGTACATTTTTTTAGTTAATTGTAAAAATAAGATTTAAATTGTTATATATAATATTCAAATTCTGAATTGTAAATTATGATAATAAAAGTTTTCTTAAGACAGATTTCAAGAGAATCTCTCTTCATCAACATTGCTATATCTTAAATATTACTATCCCATATGAGAATAAGCTTAAATTTTTTTAAGCAGATTATATTGCTTTATTTTAGAATGTGAAAAAGAAAACAATTATTTATGTTATAGAAAGCAAAGAGAAAACATATTTACAGCTCATAAATCAATGATATTGTTTTGAAGATAACAATTTCTTGTATGGTTTGTTGCATTAGTAGAGTAATAGGTTCTAGAGGTAAAGTTTTGGTCTAATGTTCAATTCTAATGCTTCCTGTGCTTGGACATCATATAACTTTCCAAGCAACCGTCCATTTAATTATTATTATACAAGAACTGAAAAGTAGAAGAAAATGATTTTTTATATAACTAGTTTTTGACTTCAATAATGAATTAACAATCTTCTAGAAATAACACATTTATTTTAATATATATTTAAAATTAAAAAACCAAAACAATAATTTGATAATAGATAAAACTCGTTGAATATATATAGAAAATAGTAAATTAAATATAGGTTTAAAAAAGCAGTATGCTGAAAGTTTAATACTTATTAACATTTTTTATGAATGCATCTTCGATCATAAAAAGTGATTTAAAGCATTTCCTTACTTATTTTCTATTCCAGTATTAAAAAATTACTGCATATATTACTTTTATTTTTTAGCTATATATTTATTCATTATCATTTAATTAATTAATATTAATGACTGCATATTTTATTAATTTTAAGTGTTTTAGTTTTTTTTGGCCTTCCAATAATAATATAAGGTGAAAAGGATATCTCAGTATAGATTGTTTAATGGTGACATAAGAACATAAGAGTTTAATTAAAAATATAAGTAATCCGATTTAAAAATAAGCAAATGATTAATTTCAAAAATTATATTTCTGAAATAATGTGCAATTAAAATATATAGCTTCAGGATTAAAAACTATTAGAATTAGAGGAATAATAGCAATGATGCAGTTAAAAATATACAAATAATTTATAATGTGAGTCACCATTTTAAATTTCTAAAATTCTTTTCTGTTTTTTTAATCTTATAATTATATACTGAATAATTGATTTAAAACAAACCAGTACAATTAAACTTGAATAAAAAATTCCATTCTAGAAGAGTGAAATTGTATGCATGTTCTTTGCTTTAATACAGTAACTAGGCAAAAATGTAAAGCTATCAAATAATTATTGATGGATTTGTGGTATTACTTGACATTCGATTAACACAAATTATTCTAGCATCCTAATTTTCGTATGTAAAAAGAAAGGAGGTGAATTGATTGGAAATGTAAGTTCCAATGATGGTTTGAATATTTCATTGATACAATAATCTAGATTAGCTCACAAAAAGAAAAAAAAAATGAGAATTTTACAAAAATTTGAAAGACATAGTATATTACTGAATGACTTGAGAATAGTAATATAATAAAATGTTTATTGTGTCAATTGAAATAATATTGTCTTGATATTTATCTGACTGAAGTGAAGGCAAGTAATCTGCTGAAAAAATTTAAAGAGATTGTTTATTCAGCAATTTAATGAACTTAAACAAATTTATCTAAGTAGTTTTAAATAAATGAAAAAAAAAAATCAAAAGATTTTGTAAATATAGATAAATTTTATATCAGTATTAGGAAAGAAGATATCAAGTAATCTCACTCAACCTTGAAATTTAAATACAAGCTTTCTAAAACTATTATTCATTAGTTAAGATAATCTCGCTAAGATGTGTTTCACAAAAACTTGATTAAATTTTTTATAGATTGGATGGTTTTAAGATGTACTAATATTCCCAACTAAATGCATATTAGAAATAGTCTTTAATTCTCTTGCTAATAGACTTACGGCAGAAACACAGATAAAGAAATAAAGTTAAAATCTATTTGTACCATTTTATCAAGAAATTAGAGAATACTAAGAATATCTTTACTTTTTTTTTTTTAAATCATAAATTAATATTGACCCTCTCTCCATAATCATTCTTTCATGCTTAATTTTAATTATACATTTTCTTAATCAGTATCCTTATTATGTGAATTTCATAAATGATCAAGCTATACAGTTATTGTTATTCATAACTGATACTTTAACAGTAGATTGTTTATAGATTAAAATGCATGATATAGCTTTATGTTATTGTCTTCTCACATTCCAACTGATTCCATGTGATTTATTGCAGAATTTTTGCTAGAGCAAACAAAACAATCATTGTTATTTTTTATTTTTATAAATCATTTTAATTTAATTAACAGAAGAAATATTACGCTACAACTATCATTTTTATTCACACATATTTTTTTTTTGTATCAAAGTTTTTTTTTATATATTTTTCTATGCAATTCATTCATTAAAATATTTATTAAAAAATACTAAGGATGTTTTGTCAGCCTACAATGTTTTTTTTTCCATGATGATATTTAGGTGCTCTCAGGTTACAATATTTAAGATGATTAGTTAAACATGGCAAAATCACTTGAATTATTATTATTTTTCAGACATGACAACCATGTTTTGATAAGTAAATGACCACTCATGATCTAGATGACATTTCTAATTAAAGAAGAGACAGGTTCTTTATAACCAGTTAATTAAACCGTGTTAAAATTTCATAACCATTCTATGAATGATTATCCAATATTATTTTGAAGTACAGCAGTAATTTTGAAGTACACCTGGGACTCGTTTTATGCGGTAGATAGGTTCCACAGAAAATCCGCATTAAAAAAAATTGCACAAAAATAGACTTAACTTACCTTGAAAAATGGGGGATAGAATCTGTAATTTTCAGAATTCGCATAAAAGCAAAGCAACAAGGAAAAATTACATTAAAATTTGTATTAGAAAAATAAGCAAATAAAGTATGACTAATAAAAAATTTCAAATATTTGAAAAAAATTAATACAAGACAAACTTTTTTTACATTTTTTATTAACCACAGTACTTAATTTTACATTTTTCATACATATTTTAATAACGCTAGCGTTCATTTGTAAACTGGTAACAAATCAGACTCGATGTGATGTGATGTATTGTGGCTTCTCCTTAAATGAAGTCAAGAATCTCTCAGCAATTATGCCCAGAGAAACCTGTTAGCCACTTTATTTTTATTTGTGATGTGATGTACAACTAGCGCCAGTTTCAGTCTTGTGTTGTGTTAATGGTTTCTGTTTTTATATTAAAAAAATGAAATCGCAATCAAAACAAAAAGATTATACATTATCATTAGAAAGATTATTTTCATTTTATAAAATCTTTGTTTTTTATTTTAAAAATCTAAAAGATTATTTATTTCTGTTATATATAACAAAATACGTTTTAAAAGTTTAATTTTTTTTAATATTTATTGCGATATTTTTATATGTAAGTATAAATCTATTATTATTATTTATTCTTTAGTATAAGTAGGTTATTTACATAGAAGCTAAGTTTCTAAATACAGCTTCAGGCCATATTCACATTAGCTGCTAATATAACGCTATATTTTTGGGAAGAAAAAAAAGTATTTCAAGTGAAAATAAGTTATTAATAATTTAAATTTCTTGATGTCTAATAAATATAGTGAAATATGAAAGATATTAAGAAGAAACATGAATCGCATAACTTCAAAATCGCATTAAAATAATCTGCATAAAATGAGACCCAGGTGTATTTAATGAAACTCAAAGAATTCAAAAATGCTGACTTAATAATCACCATTGACACAATTTAACCATCCTTCCTACTGAATAAAGAAATCATATATTGTACTTCTCCAACTCCAACCTTAACATCATGATTAACATAATCATTTATTTTTGATCATTATCGATCCACTTCAGGATGAAGGTCTTTCCAATCCATCTTGTCTATTCTTTTTTCTCCACATCTCACCAGCACTCTTTCATATTTCATCCATTTATTTCCTATATCTCTTTCTTGGTTTTTCACAATCTCGTGGAATATAGTTTAAGATTTCAACTGTCCATCTATTATCATTCCTTCTAACAATATTGCAAGTCAACTCTGTTTCAGTCTCTTGATTCTTTCAGTGATGTTTGTTTTTTCACTCACGTATTTTATTTTCGATGTCTTTTTGTTATTTCTAACATGCATCTCTCCCTACTTCTCTGAGTGGTCTGGAGTCTCTATATTGCTCTTTTATTAAGTTTCTAAGTCTCAGATCCGTAAATAAGAACCGATAACACATATTTATTAAAAACTTTTCTTTTCAAGCATATAGGCATATTTTCTTTTAATATTAAATTAGTACCCAACCAATTTTAATTCTATGATTAATTTCATCCATTATGCTTCCATCTGTAGTAATAATCTGACCAAGATATTTATAATTGTTAATTTCTTCTAATTCATCATTATCAATCTTTATTTTCTTTTGAGAAAATCCATTGAATATTACTTAGGTCTTTTTAACATTTATCTTTAATCCTATTTTCTTATTTTCATCTGATAATTCTTGCAACCTTTCCTGAAGTTTTAAAGCATTGTTTGCAAAAACAACTACTTCATCTGCAAAATCTAGATGACTTAAATAATCTCCACTTTTATTTTATTAGCTTCCTATTTTAATCCACAAAATGCCTTTTGCAAAATTGCTGCAAAAAGTTTTGGAGATATGGAGTCATCTTGTCATAAACTGATTTCAATGTTAATCTTTTTAATATCATTATGTAATCTAATTGTTGCTGTTGCATTTTTATAAATACTCTTCAGAATATGACAATATCCAGAGTCTACATCTTAATTATCCTAGGTCTACACATTGATGATCCAATATAAAGGTTTGTAAGATTTAACTTTCAAATGGAATTAAAAGTTAAGGAAATTGATAATTGAGGTAGTTGAATTAAAGGAGTATTATATATAAAAAGAAGATAAGAAATTTTTAAAAAATCATTTATTTTAAAAGATAGAGAAAATTAAAATCAGTAAGTTGTAATGAATAGGAAAATTATTAAAGAGAGTAAAAATAAAAATTATTAATAAAAATAAGATTAGAAATAATAAAATGGCAAAAATTAAATTTATAGGTAATAAAATAAAAAAAGAGTTGATAAAATATATTAGATAATAATATAAAATGATAGATAAGAAGAAAAGATGAAGGATAAAAAGTAGAAAATAAAGTTATGTTGATAAAAAAAGTAATAAAGGATACTTTTAAAAAAAAATTTTAAAAATTAAAAATAAAATAGGTTTTTTAAAAAAATAATATAAAATTGTGTATTTGATTTTTTTTGTTTATATATATGTATTTTTATATATAGGTTATATATGTGTGTGGATGTGTGTTGTATATATATTGAAGCAGTCAATCTTAGCTTAAGATTGAGCTTAATGGGTCTATTACTATTAACCTGTGTTTAAACCCTATATCCCATCCTGCTCCTTTTGTCGTGTATATATATATTTATGTATATATTTAAGATGCGCGCCTAAAAATTTATAAATTTTAACTTTCAATAACAAATTATTATTATTTTTTTTTTATTAATTATTAATTCTTCTTTATTAAAGTACATAGGTGCGGCTCAAATATATATATATAGGAGCACACATACTAACAAAACATTGATTTTTTGTAAGTATTTTATTATACGTCATTTTTAAACTTTTTCTTTGTAAAGTACTTTTTTTTTTCTATTAAAATGTATATTTTATAAAATCCAAGATGGAAGATGCAAACATTAATTATCCAAAAATAATTAAAGGGTTGGAAACACTATTATTTATTCTGAGGAAGCTATTTTTAATTAAAGTTTTTACTTAAAATAAAATGGGGATTAAGATTAATGATTGTACTTTTGTTATAAACATTTTGTCAAATCTATTTCCAATCTGGAAATAGATTTGAATATATTTTGGAATGTTACCTAACAGTTGCATTTTTCAAAAGCAATGGACAAAGAAATGTAAAATTTCTGTTAGATTAAAGATTACGTTTGAGCTAGAGATAAGAAATGGAAAGCATTCTTCAAATACCTGGGCAGGAGTATAAAATGGCCAGGTTGTAAATCACCAAGAGATTAACTTTTATTGAGAGAACTGATTGCTACTAGACACCATGCTGTTTTGAAATCTAAAAATGATGATCTAGTAAAAAAAATTTTCCCGACCCTTGTGGGTCATCTTCCGCTGCCATAATATTTTGCTGCCCTGAAATGAAGTAAAAGCCCGATTGGAGAATTGGAGAATGCTGAATAAAAGCTTGCTGTCATTTAAGAACCAATTGCCATGCATGAACTGGACTTTTTAATATGGACTCTTAAAATAGTGCAAGGTAAATTATTTCAAACCACCACCATTGAAACTAAATCTAGCTTGCCTAACTAGTCTCAAATTCTACTACCAATTTCTCCTAATGTATAATTTAATTTTGTAACTTTTCTAATATGTAAATTGCTCTCAAATAATTTCTATAAATTTAATTCTCTCATATGCTCTAACTTTCTTTAACTCAGGTATGGTCATTTATTTATATGTATGTTTTTATTATTAATATGCCAATCTCAAGCAATCTGACGAAATGAATTTCTAAAATCTTCTCTTCAAACCTTCATGAATTGAGATTATTAACGTTCCCTTAAAACATAATACATTATTAATTAATACACTTGCCAGATTGTTTTATGAGTCAACATTTTATTTATGTTTTAGTATAAAAATATATTTGTTTAACTCTGGATTTTCTACCCGGAGTGAATCCAGAACTTAGGCTAGTTAATGCTTTGCAATTTTAAAATGTTATTTATTAAATTCTGAAAGAGTGACCTATTACTTGTTTCTTTATTTCTTCATACTCTTAAAATATCAAATGTTTAAACATACTAGTTATCAAAATCCATGAAGGTGGGATTAATTTATTTTAGGAGGGGGTCAAATCTTAATGTATATTTTATTAAATGAAATCTAAATCTCTCTATATATATTCTAGTGGCATTCAAACAAGGATCATCTATTTTAAAGCAGTAAATTATATTTCATGTCGTTAGTGACATTCATCCGTACTGCATTACTGACATTCGGCATATCTTCGTGAATATATATATTACGTGCTTCTAATCTGGGGGTTGCGACAAGATTGAACCCATAGATTTTTTCTCAAGCCTTGTCCTGAGGATAGTTGACCTTCCCAGACCATTTATTTCATATAAAAAGGCCTCTGGAGGGGATTCCTGTAAGTCTGGCACACGCTATGCCTATCCACTTTTTTTGTATGAAAGGCTTGCACGTTGGTGATGTCCATGGCATGCCTTATCCACTTTTCTCTAAGCACTGCCCAAGAAGGGGGTCTTAGATTTCATTTTCATCCAGAAGCTCTACCTTTTCTTTTTAGCTCTTTGCCATTATATCAGTACCGCCCAAACTTCGTATTATTATTATTTCTTTTGCTTATGACCTAATTTTAGTGCTGTAATAATATTAAAATTGCGTTCTGCTTAAAATATATATAAATGCCAACTACTACTAGTTTTATTAATAAAATTTATTTCAATTTTATACAATCCCACCGTCATAACTTATTTCTGTATTTTAGAGTATCTATATATCTTGGGGGAAAAAATAAAGCGTTCTTCTTGTAAATGTTAATGAAAATAATTTTCAATAAATATTCTATCATATAACTAAATGTAATTGTCAGTTGTATTTTATTTATTATCACGACTGTAATGGCGTGAAAATAGTTTTCTTATATATATAATGAATCCCAGAATGCTCCCCGAAATAATGTTTGTCACCACATTTCAGAACCGTAACCCAAAGCATTAATAAGGAATTTCATGTAAATTTTTTCTAATAATTGATTGGCATCTTAATATTGGACCCACCAAAGATGTGTGTTTATTTATAATATATTATTTAATTTATAAAAGAGCATATGAGAAATAATAGCGTGAATGACGCTATGTAATCATCTACCGCTTGGTAGATCGTTTGCTCATTCACGCACACACTAATGTATATAATTAAGTCATAATGTATAATAATTTGTCATTATATTAAACTGTATTTTTATTGTCTAACTTGCTTGAGTAGTTCGAATTCCTTTTTCTCCACTTCCAAATGTACAGCCTAAACATATTTTAGTTTAGTCATAGTTAATAGATGTCTCATTGTCTTTCTCCGCTTTGCTAGTGGGTCAGATTTAAAATTAATTCTCATGTGCCATCATTGTTATGTTATCCATTAGGTGTTTGATTTGGGGCTTGGAGAGTGAGTTCGAATCCAGGTTGGTCCCTGTCCTGAGGGGAGTTAAAGCAATATATATATATGAATATATGAAGAAATACAAAGAAAGTAGAAGGAAAAAAATAAGAATATACATCCAGTATAGAAGTATGTAAAGTGCGGAATAAATGAATGAATGAATTATTGTAGTTGATATATGTTTTCTTGTTTAATTGTTAAACCATAATTTATATGCCTCAATTATTTTATTATAATATCTTATGTTTTATTGCTTTTTCACATCATGTGTTTATTATTATTATGTGAGATAGTCAGTGTTTCAAAGTTATTTTCATATATTATCTTAGTTATGCTTTTTTGAAATAAAGTATATCTTAGGTGACATTGCTAGATGCTATGCTTTTGGAAAGTTTTTGTGATGGTTTATAGTTACTATTTATTAAGTTTAGCGACGTGGTCCTAATTCTTTATTTGCACTTATAGACAAGTATGTACTTTTAGATTATTCTATCAATTTATTTCTTGATGTTCTTGATGAAAATGTTAGTCATACATCACGCCAAACATGTCCTTATTATGCTCTTGATATTATCAGAATAGCTTAAATATTTTGATATTGTTGAAATGCATATTATGCATATTTGATGTGCTAAAATCCTCTCAAATTCAAGATTATAGTATTGTTGACAAGATTTATTTGTTAATATATTAAATATTTTTCATACTATGCCATATTGGAAAGAAAGCTGAGTTAATAAATAAATGTGAGAGCTTTCACTATTCATAACTTACAGTATGTTTTCTTATTTGTCTTTAAATTTATTGTTAAAACATTATGATCATTGTGTTAATTTAATTATTAAATTTGGACTTTATATTTGTGTCATTATCTGCATTATCAGAACATCTCAATCACACACAAATATTATATTATTATGAAACATAAAAGTATAATCATATTTTTAAAAATCACCTCATTAAGTGTATGTTGTTGATATTTAAGAAACATCCATAGTAAAGATTATTTTATTTTATTTATTTGGATGATAAGAAATCCTTTAGTGTGATGTATAGGTATTAACAAAATCTTTTTCCTATTCATATCATCATGAGTATCATCCTAGATTATTGAAAAAGAAGAGGCATTAAAAATATTAGTCTCATCATTACTAATTGAAGTTAATGTTATTTATTGTATTAAGATATTATCTGAAGATTGAATAATATATTGTTCTCTAAGAAATATTCATTTAGAGGATTAAAACCTGAGATAAAGATTACAATTAAATCTATTTACTGGAAAATCTTTAATATGAACCTTATGATCAGAGAAGTCAGTTTTATTGTATTTTACGGTAACCTGAGATTGGTATGACCGTGCCTCGGCCGGATTTGATCTGGAATTAGCCATTGCTTAAGATTACAGTCAGTTGACTGGTTAGTTGCTGGTTGACTGCACTGCTTTTGAGTTTACAATATATAATATTATGAAGTTTGACACTTCACAAAATCTGATGCTCTCCGAACAAGTCATATTATTGGTGATTTGTATATGCAAAATTAAATATTCTTTACTTTGCTTTTTAAACTGTCAAAATATCAAATGATTTTCTTTTTATGCTTACACTTTTGCTTTTTCCAGTTACTTTAATTACTACAATTGAATTAATATTACTGCAAAATACTTTCAAATTAAAGAACATTGCTAATTGTCTTTTGCATTCTGTTTTCTATGTTATCCTTTGTTGAGAGAATGTCATTTATCCAGATCCTCAATTGTAAGTAAAGATTAACTTAGCAATCATAGTTTTTCTGCTGTCATAGTATTATTTAATGAATTTTAATGCAAAAGTAAACAAAAAAAAAAACAGACCTTTAAGGACTGTTTTAAAAAATATTATAGAATTTTTGGTAGTTCAATTTATTCTTAAAAGGCTAAAATTATCATGGCAAAATTGTTCATACAAAGGCATCATTTATTTATTTTCTAAATTATTAATAGTAGTTTCTCACTATTTACATTATTACTCAGAAACAATATAATTTTTTTTTTCATTTTGAATCTATAGCTGAAGCTGTTTTTCACCATGATATGCATTATTCTTGGAATTCTTAATTTGGTTAAATTAATTGGAACTTTTATGTTCAACTTGTCATTTTGGTACTTGAATATTATTCGATCATATCAGCAGACCATACAATAGACATCATAGATCCTTGTACCAAAATAAAGATTGACCATTTAATGTTTTTTAGTAAGTGATATCTAATTATCTTTAGAGAATAAAATAATGGAAAACTGTTCAACCTTCAGTATCTAGCTATTAATAAATTTTCTATCACTGTTCCTCTATAAGGGACTGATCGGAGAAACCTTTACTCTACAGTGGTCTGCTTATTAAAAAGGTTATAGTAAGTCTTTTCTGATTCTGATCATTTATAAGGAATTGTTGGAGACAACTTTGCCTTGCAGTGGTTTGCTTACTAAAAATGATTTTTTTTATATAACTTTGTAAGTTTATAATAGGTGCAGAGATCATCAGAATATTATGTATATCAGTTTTATTAATTAGTATAATCATGTTTAATTGACTATCTCATTAGTTGTTTAAATTTTAAATGAAAGATTTTTTTTTAGTAATTGCTAAAAAATTTTTTTATTTCAGCTTGGTGTTGGAAGTGTAGACAAGCTGAGTAGTGTATTAGGAAATCGTGAGGATCCTATCTTCAGTTCACCACAATCAAAGATTTTAAAAACTATAGAGAAAGATAACAACAAGTAAGACAATATATTAATCTAATATACAATATACAAATGTATGTGTGATATAAGCACTTAGTACGTTTAACAATGTTGATATTCATATATACTGATTATTAAACACTTTAATAACTAGTATAAAATTTAATTTTAATTTAATCATTTTAAAATCATTATATATATATATATATAACATGTACACAGGGTGTAGTATCTTCAGATGAAATTCAGGTTTTATAATCCATTTCATTCATAACATTTTTACCTCGTTTATCTCGTATTCTGTCTCAAAATTATTATTTTTTACCAGTTTAGGACTATTTGTCTAGATATTATAATTTTTTCTAACAATATGTACAGTTCTGCTCAATTTCACTCTTTTGTTTCTTTCACTGATGTCAATGACGTATTTGTTTTAAAATATTAAGTTTTTTTTATGTCAGACTTTTTAAATAAATACTGGTACAATACATTTATTAAAAACTCTCTTTTTATAAATATAAGTTATTTCTACTGAAAGCAATCCTTCCAAATTTAATTCTGTAATTAATTCCAACCATTATGTTTCTGTCTATATGAAAAATTAACTAAATTACTCATTTACTTTTTCTAATTCATTAGTGTCATTTGATAACTCTTTGCAAAATTTTCTTCAACTCAGAATCATTATTAAAAATAACTGTATGATTTGCAAAATCTAAATAATTCAAAAATAATCTATTTATTTATTTTTTTTACTTCTCATTTTAATCATCAAAATAGTGCTTGTAAATCTGCTGTAAAAAGCTTTATCTAAACAGTCTTAATTTTTGTTAGTTTTTTTTAATATCAAGAAAAGTTTGTTGTCTTTTGATAACTGTTCTTCAGAATTTCAAAGTACAAATGTAATGCTGTTAATTTGAATACCTATTATTCGAAAACTTGTATTATCAAAACAAAATACCAAAATTGAGCTTTAATCTTTTACAATAAAAAAGTTAATTTGTATATATATTTACAAAGAAAGTTTTTAAAAAAATCAATAAATACTTAAAAATTAATAAGACTTATTGTAGTGAGCTGTTTGTTTTTTTGTTTTTTTTCATCGTAATCCAATAACTCAATTTATAATCATTGCTATAATTGAGGGGTGATCAAACTTTTAGACATTGGGGGCTACTTTTTTGATGAAAGTGTACTTGAGGGCGACTGTTTTTTTCAGGGCTTCGAACTGGAAACCAGAAAAAAAATGTTATTTTTGCCAGAATGGAAAAAAAAAAAACAGTTTGAAGTCCTGGTTTTTTTAGAATGTACTTAGGAATTGTTTTTTTTTTTTTTTATAAAGTCTTTTTAGGTATTCACAAATATTGGGGACGTTTTTACAAGATACAAACTGATGAATTTTTTTTTATTAAGATAAGATCAGTCAAAGACATTTTACTATGACTATTATTAAATTATCTCAACTCCCTCTAGTATTGCAACTTGTCCATGTCGCTTTATAAAATATTTATTAATTTACAATAATTAAATTATCTATAAATAATTATTTTCTAGAACTGGTCCTGAATTTAAAAAAAAAATTCAAGATAAAAAAAAAAAAATTGTTTTAAAATTGTATTAAAATAAATTGGATGCAAATTTTACAAAAAAAAAATAAATTACAAAGTAAAAAAAAAAAAAAAAAATTTTTTATTTTGATGACACTTGGCATTGCATAGTTTCAGCAAATTTGTCACAATTTGTCTCAAAATAACTTAAACTAATTCTTAAATATGATTCCAATTGTAGATCCGATAATTGTGACCTATGTTTAGTTTTTATTTCATTCATGCAGGAAAATGCTGATTTGCACAAATATGTTGAATTAAAAAATGCATTGAAATATGCAGCAACTCTCCAAATATTTGGATATTTATGCCTGCGTATTAATGACCAGAATACTCTCATTTGAAGCCATTGATTTTATATATATATCACATTTAATATTTACTATTTCTTCTTTGAGGCCCACTGAATTTTGTACAAATTCATTTAATTTCATTGCGATATCTTCGATATTGATGTTAACATTAAATGGATAAGACAAAAAACTAGCAATGTCATTAAATTTGTCAAATTCCACGGATCTTCCCTTAAAATTACTTTATGAGGAATATTATATTTTCAACCTATTTGTTGTAGATTAGATTCTTTCTATTTTTAGACTCGTCAAACGTATTTTTGAAATGTTTTGATTCACTATACTTCAGTTATATTACAAGCATACTTAATTTTTCCTTGAATGATTTCAAAGTGCTTATCATAACTATTCTAAGGATCTACAAAAAGTATTTTCTTTAATCTTAGCATTGCTAATCAGGGGAAACTTGTTTTTGAAGTATTAAGTCTTTTGTAAGACCTAGTTGAATGGCAAAGAAGGAAACTACACTTTCCTTGAATGTGCAAGAATAATATTTTTCTTTTCTGAAACAATTTTGAGTAATATTTATATTAATGTTTTTGATGTTTACTGTCCTACTATATATAAAAAAAGAATAATGCTCTGCGTGGGTTTAGCTTAATGATAAAGTGGCAAAGGTTTATCTATCACAGCTCAGTCTATCACTTCCTATGCTCAATCTTCTTATGAATTCCTGAGTAATAAAATGATTTAGTTATTATTATTTAAAAGGTGTAATCTAACTGCAACTCAAGCAATAGTGCATTGATCTTTAGATTTTCGCATATTCCATTTATATTTATGATACTGAATTTTTTGTAAAAGCAACTTTGTGTTTTTATGCTTGCAGCATGTGTAATGAACAAGATTCAACATATGTCAGGAACCTTACTATTCAAACAAAAACATTGTATATTTACATCAAAAGGAACTAATTTTTAATGCCAACATAAGTTCTATATATCAAAGTAACATTAAAGTAGTATTTTTTGATAATGTAGTGTATTGTAATAAAGACACATTTTAATTTTAATTACCTGAGTTTCTTTTTGAATGACTATTATTTAATTGAAAAATATCATAATTGAATAATTGATTGAGCTTATATAGTCATATTGGTCTGAAATCACTTCAGTACCTATACATTTTAGGGTCTTTGGTTTTTTAATAACCATAGCCGCCACTATCCTATTAGGCAGGATTGGTTTTAAGCCAATAAACATCACATGATCACTATTTCTTATGCTTGCTCTTAACTGTTATTAAAACAGGCAAAATTCTCTATACGTATTGTCACTCACCACTCAGTGACTATATAAGCTAATGAGCTTGTGTTGAAAATATTATGGTGTTTTCAAGTCTCATAGTTTTGGAGTTAAGTAGAGATAAAAGGTGGCTGCTGGAGGGTTGCCTTAGATCTTAAGATCTAGGTTCAGTGCTCTCAGATCCAAGGCTCCTCACTGACGAAGGCCACAAGCCAGAAACTAGTCTGGGGATATTGGATGAGTGGGCACTAGATGGGGATTTTATGCACAAGCCTTCTGGCATCTCTGGCTTGCACTGAGTGGCAATACGTTTAGAGAGTTTTGCCTGTTTTAATATCAATAATGTATTATAATAAACAAAATAGATTAAATAATGAATTCATAATGTAAAGAAATCTAAATAAGACCAAATCATTGCTAAAACAATAATCTACATCCTGTGTTTTTGAGCTCACTGAATGTTATCACTTAATATACTGTATATTGTCTTTTAAATATTTGTAAATATACTTAAGGAAAATAAAAAATATTTTAAAATAAATAATTAAAAATTCATTTTGTGTGAAGCTAATTATTTAAAAGTGATTATCGTATTTGTGCTTCATCTTGTGACATTTTCACTGTAAGTTTACTTTTCAATGAGATAAAATACTGCAATTATACATACATACTATAATAACACAAAAAAGAAAAAAAAGAGGATCATATTTTATTCAACATACTATAATACAGCATATCTTAACCTTTGGGTCATGAAAATGATAGACAAATTATATTAACACTAACAACCGATAATGTCTTTGACAGGTAAAATATTAAAAAAAAAGATATGGCAGATTATTGTAGAGCTTTACCATATATCACTGTAATGAGACCAAATCATAGCTAGCAGATCATGCACACTGCAGGATCTTGAATAGTGATGCATCACACACAATTATGCATGTATCTATTTCATTTCTAATAGCAGTTTTAAATTCGCAGTTCCTACTACTGTTCAGACTTATTATATTTTATTGTTACAATTATTTAACTTTAAATTTTAATGAAAAGTAAATGAAATATCTCTAATAGTCATTATTTCTTCCTAGATAATATCTATTAATAGTAATTCATATTTGAATGTATTTATGGTGCCAACTTATGGAACAGCAAATTAATTTCCAAACCTAACCTAAAAATAGATTTGTGAATCAAGTAGAAAACTGGGAATATGTTATAACAAAATGAAGAAAGAAATTAAAATAAATGATATTATACCAATTTAAACAATTAGTATTTAAGAATTTTTCTTTTTAAATATAATTAATTATTTCTCTAATTTGTTAAAATATTTGATATGAATCATTGTGCTACTTGTTCAACTTCCAAATTTTGTATTTCATTGAAATTTGATAATAAAGTTGCAATTTTCACATTTATGGATTTTTTCTTTCTTTTTTATACAAAATTCTTGTTTTCTTTTTTTACCTTTTCTTTTTCAGAAACTTTCTCTTTTTTTTTGTACGCAATGAATTTGAGAAATCCCCATTTTATTTTATTGTTTTGTAAATTAATAATTTTTTTTGGAATAACAGAAAAAGAAAATTTCCGTGATGCACATCTGGATAACAAAAATGCTGAAAATCCCAATACTTCACGTGAATCAGTAATGATAAAAAAGAAAAATGAGAGAATAGTTTTACTTACACTTACTAATTATTTAAATACATGTATAACATCTATAATAAACTTATTGTAATTAGAAGGGACTTGAACTCAGTTTCCCATACACATGACCAGCAAGTTTAGTATAGATAATATACATGTATTTAGTATAGATTATATACATGTATATAAGTATTACATATTCAGCCTGTATTCTGTTTATTCTTCTGTGTATTTAAATGGGTATATTAAAATTCTATATGTGAGAGGTCAGAGTGACTTAAAAGTCAACATAGGTATAACAATAATATTGGCATCAACAAGAGCTTTGAGAAGAGTTGGAGAGTGGAGAAAATTCAAGATTGTCCATTAGTTGGAAGATTTGCCATCTTAGTATAAACTGAACACTGATTGTATATATGTGGGGGAAATGGTAATATGGACCAACTAATGAGTGTTAGTTTAGCATGAAATACATATATTGGAGATCATTTATGTTTTTCACATATGTGATCATGTGTATCAGTTGTACAAAAGAGTTGTAGAGAGTTTGAAAGTTCTTAAGTCCCTTCTACTTACAATTATTAACATAAATTTGTTTCATTCAGATTCAATTTTATAAAAGAAAGCAATAGATTTAACAGAATGTCTTATCTTTGGAAATATATTGGCTAACGCTTCAATGAAAACCAATAAACTAATGAGACATTTGAAAACAAATCACAGGGAATATTAAGATAACCCTAAAGATTTATTTTTAAGAAAACACTATGAAATAAAGACAAGTAGATCTGGATCTAATTTAATAAAATTTGTATCTACTGATAAAAAATTATTGAAATGTTCTTGTTTGACAACTTTGCATATTGCTAAATGTAACAAAGTGTATACCATAGCAGAAATATTATTAAAGCTTTGCATGAAAGGTATTTGTAGTGAATTATTTAGGAAAGAATTTGTAGCAAAAAGTAATGTTATTTCCATTTCAAATTATACTATAAGTTGCCAAATAACCAATATATCTAATGGCATTGAACTTCAGTTAGTGCAAAAAATACAGAAGTCTCAGTATTATGTTATTTAATTAGATGAATCAACAGATATATCAAATGATGCAATTTTATTAGTTTACATCAAATATGTTGATTTTACATCTAAAAATGTGTAAGAATTACTATGGTTTGGAACTAGAATCCAGAGCAACATCAAAATAAATTTTTAAAAATATCAATTCTTACTTTGAAATAAAAATTATTTCATGAAATACTTGTGTTGGGATCTGTTCTGATGTGGCTGAAACAATAGCAGAAAAAAATAGGGATGTAGTAGTGCATATAAAGAGAGTTGCTCACCCGGATTTGTTAATAACTTCATCAGTAACAACAATTAACAACAAAAAAATGCAAGTGAAGAATTACATTATATTCTTGATCAATGTGTACAAATAGTAAATTGTATTCAAAAAAAGTGTTGTAAAACTTGTATCTTTAACATAAGGTGTGATAAAATATGTTCAAGTCATGAATAAGTATTATTACATTCACATATCAGATGACTTTCAAACGGAAAAGTTTTGACATTAACTTCAATTAGAAATTAAAATATAAGAGACTAGAAATCAACATTAAGTGAATATTTTGAAAATCGTTTGTGACTTGCTAAAGTTGCCTACTTAACTGATAAATTTTCACTAATGAACAACTTTAATTTGTCAATGCAGAGAAATCACACTAACCTTTTTATTTTTAGCAATAAGTAGAATCTTTTATTAAAAAACTTAAATTCCAGTCAAAGTTAAACAAGATTATTTTGATATGTTTTTGTCTTTTGCATACATAGTTGAGGATAAAATGATAGCAGGAAAATTTCAGTATGAGTAAGTTATACAAAGTCATTTATTAGAAATAAAGAGAATAGTTTATTCATTATTTCCCAACTAAGGATGCTATTCATTTTGCATAAGATGTGGGTCATAAATGTAAATCAAATAATTTAACTTTATTAGAAGAAGAAAAATCGATTGCGCTGTCAACAGACAAGAGGTTAGAAATAATTTTAAAAGATAATCAAAATAATTTAGCTAAATTTTAGTTGTAAATTCAAGATGAATATCACATTTTGAATGAAAAAATCATAAAATAATTACTTTTGCTTGTAGAAATTATTTAGCAGAAAGTGGATTTTCAACAATAGATATTACAAAAAACAAATTCCAAAACCATCTACATAAGTTCTGCAATGAGGATGGCAATAATTAATTCCATTGAAGTAAGAATTAAGAAGACAACAATGACAGTCATTAAATGGCATTAATTTTATTTTTAATTTCTCTGCTTTTATTTTTTGATTATAGTTTTGTTGATTATTTTGTCAATTTTTTTTTCTAACAAGAGATTGAAATAAATTTAATTTTAAAAGTTTTTAGTGATTCTAATTTTTTGAAATAAATCAGTTTTGTCTAATTATTATAATTATTTGATTTGCACAAGTATTAGCAAGGACACAAACAATATTTTTTTATTACCCTTAATTCTGTTGTTAGATTGCAAAATATAACAATTTTATATTTGGGTTGTGATACCAGTGCAATAAATTTGTTGGGTTGCAATTTAAAAAGAGTTGAGAAACACTGCTGTAGAATAGGAGTTCCCATTATAATAAAAGATCTATCATTACATATTTGAGAAGCCATAATAAATTACAGTTACTGATTGACAGCTGTTGTAATTTAGACATAGTATAGCTGAATAGAAAATAGATAGTAAATAACCTTATGGTGTTTTTTAGACTTTAGTATGCTATCATTTCAAATTAACACTACAATCATTAAATTGTAATTATTATTTTTAAAAGATTAGTATGTATTAATGCAAACGTAAACTATTATTTTTATGTATACAATATGATTATGAATTAATTATATTTTAATACAACTGTGTTTTTTTTTTTAATCTAGTGATAATGAAAGCCATTTTATTAAATCTCATTTAGAAGAAATCACTTCATTAGAAACTAAAAAAGAAGGCTATCCAGTTCCAGAAGATGATGTAAGAGGGTTGGTTTTTTTATTTGCTGTTTCTTTTGAATATTAAGACTTCTATTTGTTTATTTTTATTTCTTAAACAACTATCAGAACAAATCCTTGTTGATTGAATGTTTTTATTTCTTTTCTTTTTTTCACTATATATATAAACATAAAAAGCATAAAACTAAACTAGTCAATAAATAATCAAAATTACCCCAAATCCAAAACTCAACCAGTCTAGCTAAGAAAATAAAATCTATCACACAGCCAATGGTTTCACTACTACAAGCAAACTTCTCAAATGTAAAGAACTTCAAAACAACAACATATTTATATTAAACATTACCCACAATTCCATTTACTTCACATCCACCCTTAATATTAAAAGAACTTTTAAATAAGTTAATTGCTTCAGAATCATAAATTTTTAATAATAAAGATTCTTTAATTCTTCTTTTTATTTCATTTCTCTCAAAAAAGATAAACTTAGCTTCATAAAAATTAGTAGTGTGGCCTGTATCTTTTTCATGGACATACAAAGCAGAACTAAGATATTTATTTCTAATCCTAGTTTTATGTACCTTTATTCTTTTATTTAAGCTGAAACTACTCTGACTTATATAAACTTTTTTGCAAAAACAAGGGATAATATACATTAGTCTAGGAATAGTCTTCCTATCAAAAATTTCCTTTATATTATTTAATAAATTATTCAACATAATACCCTTTTCCAAGCAATTTTTTTTATTTCCAAACAAATTATTATTTTTACATACAATTTTATAAGAAGACAATTTAAATGGCAAAGAAATAAAATCATATTTTTTTTTATCCTTTACATCATTACAAATATTACTATTAATTAAATAAAATACTTTTAACACATTTATCAGAATAGCCAACACTCAAATAATCTTTATAAAATTGACCTTTCTGAAACAAAGCTACCCCACTAGAATTATATCTGTATCTCATAAAATATCTGCTTTAAGAAATTATTGTTATATTTTTTGAGTATTGGCTACTGTGATAAATTTGTTAAAAGTATTTTATTTAATAGTAATATGTGTAATGATGTAAAGGATAAAGAAAAGTATGATTTTATTTCTTTGCCATTTAAATTGTCTTCTTATAAAATTGTATGTAAAAATAGTAATTTGTTTGAAAATAAGAAAATTGCTTGGAAAAGGGGTATTATGTTGAATACAAATACAAAGGAAATTTTTGATAGGAAGACTATTCCTGGACTAGTGTATATTGTCCCTTGTTTTTGTAAGAAAGTTTGAGCTTAAATGAAAAAAATAAAGGTACATAAAAGTAGAGTTAGAAATAAATATCTTAGTTCTGCTTTGTATGTCCATGAAAAAGATACAGGCTACACTATTAATTTTAATGAAGCTAAGGTTGTCTTCTTTGAGAGAAATGAAATAAAAAGAAGGGTTAAAGAATCATTATTATTAAAAAAATTATGATTCTAAAGCAATTAACTTATTTAATATTTCTTTTAATATAAATATATTGTTGTTTTGTAGTTTTTTAGATTTTATTTTCTTGGCTAGTCTGGTTGAGTTTTGGATTTGGGGTAATTTTGATTATATATATATATGCAAGTATAATAATTTGATAATGATAAATACTGAACAAACGATGAAAACATGTAAGAGATGAAGTCCTATGCTGACTCATCATGAAATGAACATCTTGGGGATCATTTGTCTTTTTCAGATGGTTTTAATATGTTTTAAAAATATATGGTGGAGTAGAAGTTTTAAGTAGATCATAAAAAGACACTGTTCATGGGATAAAAGAGTTGAAATTGAATTATTCTATGTATTTATATATAATTTTAAAAAAATGTTAATTTTTAACTGGAGCTTAATGTTTATATCTTGATTAAAGGGAATCTATAGTTTATCTGAAGTGATTGGTGTCAAAATTATAAAACAGAGGATTTGACACTTGTATATTAAAGTATAATAATATATTTGTATATACAGGCAGTCCCTTAGTTACGAACACTGAAGTTATAAACATTTCGCTATTACGTAATCGCTTTTGGACTTTAGATCTTTATCTATGCACATACTTTCATGTATAATTAGTCAAAGCAAAGCAAAACTCTCCATACAGTAGTGCCATCTTGTGCCAACAAGAGCAATCAATGGATGCCAGAAGGCTTGTGCATAAAATCCCTATCTAGTGCCTACTCATCCAATATCCCCAGACTAGTTTCTGGCTTGTGGCCTTCGTCAGTGAGGAGCCTTGGATCTGAGAGCACTGCACCTAAATCTTAGGATATAATGCAACCCTCCAGCAGCCACCTTTTAACTCTACTTAACTACAAAACTATGAGAATGAAATTGAAAACACAATAATATTTTCAATCTAAGCTCAATAGCTTATATAGTCTTATGGGTCTGAACTCAATTTAGCACCAATACATTTTGGTGTCTTTGGCTCTTTAACAACCATAGCCACCACTAGCCTATTAGGCAGGATTGGTATTAACCACTAAACATCACATGATCACTATCTCATACTAGCACATAATTGTTATTAAACAAAGCAAAACTCTCCATACAGTAGTGCCATCTACTATTGAGCTTAGATTGAAAATATTATTGTGTTTTCAATTTCATTCTCATAGTTTTGTAGTTAAGTAGAGTTAAAAGGTGGCTGCTGGAGGGTTGCATTAGATCCTAAGATTTAGGTGCAGTGCTCTCAGATCCAAGGCTCCTCATTGACGAAGGCCACAAGCCAGAAACTAATCTGGGGATATTGGATGAGTAGGCACTAGATAGGGATTTTATGCACAAGATGGCACTATGGTATGGAGAGTTTTGCATTGTTTAATAACAATTATGTGCTAGTATGAGATAGTGATTATGTGATGTTTAATGTATAATTAGTGCTGTATACTGTAAAAAGAAATGGGTATTCAAAATTGTACAATATTTTAGTGCTTTAATAATTAAAAAATTCCTTTTACTAATTAATGGTACAAAATTTACAGTGTCTGATAAAAAAACTATTTACATACATTCATAACTGAATTTTTTCTAAAGAAAGATAAACTTTGGAATTTAGAAAATAATTAAAAGTATATTTTAGAGAAACAGGATTGTCTCAATTAGCATTTGTTTTTAAAAGTAATTTGTGCGTGCTTACGTTACATATACATTATATATATTTCTATTTTGGTGAATTTTTTTCATTCTTATTAATTAAAAATATGAGAAACAAATAACAGCAGTGTTGATACAACCAAAAAGAAATCATTATTTTCAATCTTTTTTACCCCTAAAATATCAATTGAAAAATAATAAAAGTTGAACAAACTTTAAGATTCTAACTTAATTAGATATATTTTTATACCCTTCCTGTGTTATATAAAATCAGTAGGAATCTTACTAAAAAGAGCATAGAAAAAAAATTTAACTAAGAAATGTTATTAAAAGCTTCATTTACCACAGTAAAATTATGAAAAACAAAATTTTATTTATTAAATATATAGATAAAAAATAAATTATAATATATAATATATATTGCAAATTATATCAGTTCATATTTAAATTATTGTTTTTTTAAAAGTTTGAAGTGTTGGCATTTCATTTGAAGCTATATATATATATATATACTGAACTATTTTTATCATCTAGTTTAATTACTAGATGTTTTAGAAAAATTCAAACATTATACTTTTCCACAATTCATTCAACTATAAATAATATTCAAATACAAGTATAGTATGTATACATAAGCTAGATATAATTAGATGGGATTTGAACCCAGACTTTCAAGCTCCCTTAAGTAATAACATAACATTTTGAATGATGTTATTCATCCCTTACCTTCAGTTATTATTTGACTGACCAATGACAATACTAGCATAGGAATCAAACTTCTGATTTAAATTCATGAATACTGAATTTAAAATGATAATCTCATCAACTAAGTTATTCTAACAAATGCAATATTCAGTAGAAATTATAATTATATATTTATCTATGAAGGTCCTGAATTCTCCTTTTTTAAAAAATAAAATCAGTAAGTGGTATCTAAACATTATGGATTATCACACTAATTTGACTTATGGGATTATTTGCCATTGTCATATGAACAGCTTTTTAAAATTTTATTTTTTACTTTAAATTTCTGTGCAATATTTCGGACTTTTTCCCAATTGTGCATATGTTCATTAGTACATGCATGATCTGCTACTTTAGTCATATCTGTTTATTGTTTTCTAACTGTTAGTTTTGTGTTCTTTTAATCATATTTCGATGAGAGCTAATTTTACTGAATTATATCCTTCAATATTTAAAACCAGGTGGGCTTGAAGTAGATCATTCATTTATCAATAAGCTTGTTTCATTGACAAAACACAGAAATATTGAGTAGAGAAAGTAAAAAGAAAAAAATTAAAAACTTTTCACATAACAATGTCAAATAACCCCATAAGTTAATCTAGGATAGCAATCCATAATGTTTCAAAACTACTCATTAACTTTGCCATTAAAAAAGGGTAGGAATCAGAAGGATCCTCACAGATTATTATATAAAATTTCTGTTGACTATTGCCTTTGACAGAATGTCCTAATTAGTTAAAGCATTACCTTAAATTCAATATTCACAAATTTTAAAAGTTACTGGTTCGTTTATCATGCTACTACTGTAACTAAATCATTAAACATCACATGATCACCATCCTTTATCCTTACACAAGCTGTTTTATGGAGGCAAAACTTTCCATACAGTAGCACCACTCGGTGCATGCCAGAGTAATCAATGGATGCAGGAAGGTTTGTGCATAAAATCGCTATCTAGTACCTACTCATCCAGTATCCCCCGACTAGTTTCTAGCTTGTGGCTTTCATCAGTGAGGAGCCTTGCATCTGAGACTACTGCACCTAGATCTTAGGATCTAATTCAACCCTCCATCAGCCATTTTTTACTTTATTAGCTAACTATAAAGCTTTGAATCCAAAAGAAAATCCAATAATGTTTTCAATTCAAGCTCATTTGGTTCTTTAAAAACCACAATAACCATAATCCTATTGGGCAGTATTGGTATTAAATTATTAAACATCACACAATTACCTTTCTTTATGCTTGCATAAGCTGTTTATACATAGGCAAAACTCTCCATACAGTAGCACCATTCACTGCAAGCCAGAGTAATCAATGGATGCAAGAAGGTTTGTGCATAAAATTCCTATCTGGTGCATACTCATTCTAGTTTCTAGCTTGTGGCTTTCATCAGTGCACTGAGTGGCACTACTGTATGGAGAGTTTTGCTTCTGTGTAAACAGCTTGTGTGAGCATAAAGAATGGTGATGTGTAATGATTGATTTAATACCAATCCTTCCCAACAGGATTATGGTGACTGGTTATTAAAGAATCAAAAACAGCAAAAACTATGGATGCTGAACTGAGTTCAGATCTATATGACTATACAAGCAAATAAGCTTGAATTGAAAACATTATTGTTTTGGACTCAAATCTTTAGAGTTAACTAATAAGCTAAAAGATGGTTGCTGGAGGGTTGCATTAGATCCTAAAATTTTAGGTGCAGTGATCTCAGATCCAAGGCTCCTCACTGATGAAAGCCACAAGCTAGAAACTAATCTGGAGATATTGGATGAGTAGGCACTAGATAGGTATTTTATCCAAAAACCTTCCTGCATTTTATTGATTACTCTGGCTTGCACAGAATGGCACTACTGTATAGAGGGTTTTATCTCTGAATAATACTACTACTTGAATGTTGTGTTCTGTAGTAACCTGTGTGTCACTACTAATAATTGAATATATTTGGAAAAATATGAATAAAGTTTTAATTTTTCAAAAAATATTTAACAATTAAATTAGTTGATGGAAATATTCCAACATATAATTATGTTATTTTTAATATTTCATTAAATTTGTGCAGTCTGTAATGTTTTAACATACTTGAAGTATATAGTGAAAAGATAAGAGATGTGGTATTGAATTTCTATTGCAAGTTTTCTTGATTTGGCAAAATCTTTAATTTGGAAAGACATCAAGGATCTGGATGTTCAATCAGTAATTGTAGTTATGAATATATTGTAGCAGTGCTTGATGTTTATGCAGCCTGTAGTATTTTAACATACTTGAAGTATATAGTGAAAAGATAAGAGATGTGGTATTGAATTTCTATTGCAAGTTTTCTTGATTTGGCAAAATCTTTAATTTGGAAAGACATCAAGGGTCTGGATGTTCAACCAGTAATTGTAGTTATGAATATATTGTAGCAGTGCTTGATGTAGGGTAGAATAGGGTGCTAAATATATATATCACAAACTTCAACTGAAATAAAAATGGGTTTGCAGACAAGCAGCTATTTCTTAATAAGTAGAGCATCTGACGCAAAATAATATTAACTATCTCTAATTTATTAATATAAATTTATGTATGAATTATATATTTATGTAATGGCTTTGAATAGTTCTCCAACATGTATCAGTTTTAGTGAAAGTAGATATACAACTCATTCTTATATCATCTCTCTAGCAGTCAGTCTAAGAGTAAAATTATAATGATCATTGGAATTTATTGTGTCAACTAAAATTTTAAAAGTATAGCACTAATCTTTTCCTCACTACATATCATTGCATGCCATAACGCTAACTGTTTTGAATGTAGTAATTAACTGTGACACTTGAATTAAAAAAAAAAGATGCCCAATGATCACACACCAAATAATAAAATCTACTCTAAGATAATATTATTATTGATACATTGAAAGAAAAAAGATAGTCAAAGATTTTAAATTTTACAAAACAAAATTATTTTAATGAGCATTTTATCGCATATTTAGTTATTATAATAATAATAATTTTATACTGTATTCTATATAATTTCATCAAAGTAAGCAGTTTTAATATGAAAGTTATATATATATATCCTACGAACATATATAAATATGAATGTAAAATAAAAAGTAATATACACAATTTTTAAAAATGTTTACAATATAATATCTTCTAAAATTAGAAAAATAAATAAATAATAATAACGAAAAAAAGTTGTTTATTAAATAGAATTAGACAAAAATAAACTTCTCATTTAGATATCTGATTTTTAACTTTTGAGTTCAAAAAGAAAAAAACCTGTGCATTGTTTTTTTTTTTCTTTTTTTGTGCACATCCAAGAGAATAATTCTGAATTATTTTAGCATTTTCATTTCAGTGTTCTCATGAACAAAATCATTTTGTCTTTGACCTTGGACAGGTAGATGTCTTCATTTCTCTAAGGTTCTTTCTTTTCTTTGCAATTCTCTTTAAAAAAACTTTATTTTAACTTTTACTTGACATTTTCTTTTTTCTATCTCTCTTTTTCCTTATTTTCTATCACTCTCAGTTTTATGTAGAATATTGAAAGTAAGTATTTGCTATTGATCATTTATGTTTATAAGTAAGGAACAGCATTTAAAGCTCAGGTTGGATCATTTGGCAGGGTCATCAGGTTTTCATTAGGCAGACTTCCAAGAGATTTCCAGGCAGATTTCTCAGCCTACATTCTAGAAGACCACCACAGCTAATACACTGGTTTAAATCTGATGCTCAGTTTTTTACAAACTGTCATTCTGATATGCTTTTTGAAACAAATCTTTAAATACGTTCTCAACTCACGACAGAACTCTAATCAAACACCAAATCCTTTTTTTTTTTTTGATAAATAGTTAATTTTACTGCACCTGATTCATTTTTAAGAATTTCCAATTTAATTAACTTAAACAAATCTATCCTCTTGAAAATCAAAATAAAAAAATAAAAATTTTTTTTTATGTGCAATCTTCATAAATTCACAAAAATTCCTTAAGTCTTTTAAAGTTGACCAATGTAGCAAAAAATTAGAATGCACATTAAGTTTGTTACAGTTTGTTTTATACATTTTAACTCTAATTAATATTTAATTACTTCTAAATATTATTATTTAACATTCATTCTTTTTTAATAATGAAAATACTCATTTATGTTGGAAAATTCTACATACTTGTTTCACTATCAGTTCAATACTAGTTATAGAATATGTGTACCTGAACATATTTCCCTCTCCTTTCCCTAATTAAAAATTAAAAAAGTGATATTGGAGTTATCTTTACTCTAGATCCCATCTTTTTTTTCTTCCTCATTTATCAGTCTGTTCAATTTTCATCTACCAATCATTATATCTTTACCAATGATTTTATACTTTTTAAATTTAATATTTTCATCAATAGATGCTTGTTGAGTAGTCACTCTTTTTTTTTTTTTTCATCTTAGAATTATTGGTTTCTCTCATAATTATTCCCATCTAAAATATCATCTTTGTAAAGCTAAATTTTATTATTATTCTTTCTATAAGTAAGCAAAATGCTTATAAAATCAAACAAATAAGAATACTATTAAAAAAAATTGGAGAAATCCGTGTATTTTCATTCCCAGAACTGCTATTAAATTAGTCTGAATTATGCTGATCTACATCTTTGCAGCAATATAAAAATAATTTTACAGTGTGAACAAGATGTCACAGAATATTCATGTCAATAAATAGATGCAAACAAGGATCTTATACTACTAGTAAACAGGTAATTGTATCAAGAATTCTATTGACAATAACTATATGTGAACCTTTTTTATTATTCACTAATGCATGTTTACCAACTATTAGTAAAACTAATTCAAATATAAACAATGAATAAAGCAGTTTGGTATTAACTTCACCAGAAGGTGCCACTAGATAATAAATCTAGACTTTCTTTCTGATACCAAATTGTTATATAACATTCGTAACTAATAAAAACGAACTATAGAGAAAGAAGTTAAGTTTACCAGCAAAGTTAAACCTACAGTCAAACCCACTAACTATACAAAGTTATTTTTCTTTTTAATAGTCTGGTGGTCGCAGAGATCAGAAATCTCTTTGTAATAAACTATGTATAACATATACAATACATTTGACCATATAAATGTCTTTTATAATATTTTATTCAGGTAGTTCATTAAGTAATTATGAATAACAAAACAAACAATTTGTATTTAACCAACAAAATTAATTTTATTATTAATAAAAATAACAATAATGTTGTAATAACCATCGACATCTAAATTCATATATCAAAACCAACCAATGCATACATGATTGACACTAAACATAGCCAGTATATAATCAATAATACATCAACCTATATACTGACAGCTCATAAGAGAAAACAATGGGTAAGAGGCATAATAAAGATCTGATGAATTTACAATAATCTCAACATAGAAATTAAAGTAACAACAATAATAAAGCACCTATAATTAATATCCCGTATATATAAAAGTATTTGAAGAATAACAACAGTGATTCTTCATTAAAAAATAAGTCCGTACTAATATATAACAAAATCACCCATAGTCTTTATTATATATATGAATTAATAGGAAATTACACTTGATACCAATAATATATCAAAAGCTAAATGCCTTTTACCACCCAATATTTAAACTGTCAATACATCAGCATCAGTCAATTCCATCATATAAAATAAATAACCATCAGCAATCAAGCACCATTATAAATTTCAACTTTATAAGTAATTACTGAATATACACAAATAATATCTATATTTAGGTAAATTATATATTACAATTTATACTACATTATGACATCAATATATTTCAAATATTATTTTCTCAATAAGTTATATCCATTATTTTTAATTAGATAGAAATAAAGCACTTTGAAATATTGAAGTGTATAAAAAAAATTTAAGATTGAGATTTCTCAATTTGCTAGGTCAAAGTTTAATTATTTAACTTTTAAATTTAAAAAATATAAGATTGGATTGTTGTACACCCATGTATTTGTTGTCCAAAATTTTCCATATTAATAATGCATTGAAATGGATAAAACAGTCAAAGTCTATTTTAGCAAAACGAAATTATTTTAATAATAATAGAAATAAAAAAAAAATTATATTAAATGCTTTTATTTACCATGAACTAAAAAGAAAAAAAAAATTCTTCCATTATAAAAAATAGGAATTGACTTTATTAACTTTTGCTCTCCCCCTACCATACTTTTATTTCAAGTTAAATACCCAATTGCGGCTAATAAACAAGGCAAAACTCCATAAAGTAGTGCCACCCTGTGCCAACCAGAATAATCAGTGGATGCCAGAAGGCTTGTGCATAAAATCCCTATCTAGTGCCTACTCATCCAATATCCTCAGACTAGTTTCTGGCTTGTGGCCTTCGTCATTGAGGGGCCTTGGATCTGAGAGCACTGCACCTAGATCTTAGGACCTTATGCAAGTTTCCAGCAGCCACCTTTTAATTCTACATAACTACAAAACTATGAGAATGAAATTTAAAATACAATAATATTTTCAATCTAAGCTCAATAGCTTAAATAGTCTGGGAATATTGGATGAATAGGCACTAGATATGAATTTTATGCACAAGTCTTCTGGCATCCATTGATTACTCTGGTTGGTACAGGGTGGCATTACTTTATGGAGAGTTTTGCCTTGTTTATTAACAATTATGTGCTAGTATAAGAGATAGTGTTCATGTGATATTTAGTGGTTTACCCAATTGTGGTCAAAGAAACTTTTTTTTTCTTTTTAGTGCATAGTACATAAAAATAAAATTGTAAAACTATGTTGTACTTTAATTGATATATATATATATTACTAGATATTTCTGCTACAAGTTCAAATGTATACACTTTATACATCATATTTAGTATGTGTACATAATAAGGTATGTGTATATAAGTGATTAAAAACATGAAATATTCTTTTAAGTGAAGTGTTTGACATTTTTGCATTTGACTGGAAATTTTTTATTTTAAAAAAAAAAGCTTAGCAAAACTATATTAATACATTTATTTGTATTTTAAATTCATTTCATACCTATAGTGTATATATATCATTAGATATTTTGTAGTAAGTTAATATGTATGCTCTTTATGTATATATCATATTTAGCATGTGTACATAATTATGTGTATAAAAAAAAATCAGTAGCTTCTGTTTAAAATTGTTTGACATTTTTTCTTTTTATTGGGAAAAGAATTTTTTTAAACAAAAAAAAAATTAACAAAACTATATGATAAACTTTCTTATTAATTAAAAAAAATCTCTATACTGCCCTGTTTTAACTTTTATTTAAAACAAATGAAAGTTCTAAGTAAAATTTTAAATATCAAAATATTCAATATTTTTTCACCCTCTGTCACTGAAATGGTTAATATCTCATATGGATAAGCCTGGTATTAATTAGTTGTATGCCACATTTCAAGCAATTCTATTGAATTTAAATGTATTAAAATTCAGTTTTAAAATTTCATTCTAACTTAAAAAGGATCAAAAGTTTACAAACTAATATACCAATAAAGAAATTGATTTTCCAACTTCAATAAAAGCATTTAATATCAAAAACAACAAATGTAGAGAATACTAGAAAGGGCATAAATGGTCAATTTAGTTATTATAGTAATAACTTTATACCCGTTTCCAACTATATTTTCATCAAAATAATCAGCTTTAATGTGTGGGATAAATATATCCTGCTATTACATATATATAAAATATAGAAATGTAAAATGTCTAATAATAAAATATATGCACCAAAAAAATATTTACTATACAGTATCTTTTATCTTAAAACTATAAATAAGAATAAATAATAAAATATGTTATAAATATAATAATAAAATTGATTATTGAATAAAATTAAACAAAAATGAACTTTTGAGTTCAAAAAGATAAAACATACACTTTTGATCAGTTAAATGACTTTTTGCACATATATAGAAGATTGTTTCTAGATTACTTTGGCATTTTTATTTTGGTATTCTCATACACAAATTGATTTTGTCTCTGTTCTTCTTTGATTCTTTAGGCTTCTTTTTATTCATGCAATTCTCTTCTAAATTTTTTTATTTTAATTTCCACTTAATATTATTTTCCCCATCCCTCCTTATTTTCTATTATTCCCAGTTTATGTAGAGTATTGAAGATAAGTATTTATTTTTGATCAATTATATTTATATGTGAGGAAAGGCATTCAAAGCTCAGGCTGCATCATTTGGCAGAGTCGTCAGACTTTCATTAGGAAGTTTCCAAGATATCTCTATTCAGGTAGATTTATCAGCATGCTTACATTCTAGAAGACTATACACTAGTTTAAATCCAATGCTCAATTCTTAAATTTCCAATAGCAGTGTAGTTGTCCAAAATGCTGTTATAGTAAATATCTTTTGCTTCAACTATCACAAACTTCTTTAATTTCATAGAGTTCAGTGATACAACTGCAAAATACAGCTTGACTTGATATAAATTGATCTATTAAAATAACTTGCATGGAGTTAAGGCTTTTTTTCCAAACTGTCAATCTGATCTGCATTTGAAACAATGCTTTAAATACTTTCTCTACTCATGAGATAATCCCCAATCAAACAACAAATCCTTATTATTTGATTAACAGTTAATTTTACAACTTTTAGTTGTTTTTAAGGATTATCAATTTAATTATAATTATTCAATTTTTTTCTTTTCTTTCACAAAATAAGCTAATTATCTTTAATTAACTTACAAATCTAATAAACAAGATAATTTTCTTGCAAATCAAAATGATTGAATTTTACATGTTTTTTTTTTTTTCAAAGGACAAAAAAAAAACATATTTTATATACAATTTTCATAAACTTATTAAAATTGCATAAGTATCTTAAAGTTGATAAGTTTAGCAAAAATTAGAACACAAATTTGTCATATTTCCTTTCTTACATATTAACTAATTAACAATTGTTCACTTCTAAGTATTACATTATTTAATATTCTTTTTTAATATAGAAAATGCTCATTTATGTCAGAAGATTACACATGTTTATGTAACTCAGTTCAACATTAGTTATAGAATATGTGCACTTGCACAATATATATATATATATATTGTAACGTTCACAATGGGTTTAGGTCTTTTATTTTATGCACTAGAAAGTGCAACTTAATCAAACTATAGAAAAAGAACATTCCGCTCATGTATGAATTTGGATATTTCGAGAACGTAGTTATATTTCCTGATTAACTGACCTAAGATTTTTATTACGATTTTCATTGCTGGTGGAATCAGTTTTACATTTATTTCAAAGGACACCAGAGTTCGTAGACTCAATGATCTGCACATCGTCAATTCATAACTAATACCTAAAAGTAGATCATGATTTTTTTTTTTTTTTTGTCACTTAAATCTTTTATATGAAATTTCTTTAGGAATTTTCTCTAGCATTCATATATTAAAATGAACATGTCAGCATAGGTAATTATACATTTCTTAAAATAATTTTTTGTAATAGTAAAATTTAATAAACAAATTAATAACGTACAATGAAAAATTGATATTAAAAATATTTAAACAATAAATTAATAAAATTGGAAAGAAACATACACATGCTCATCCAGATAATATTAAATAATTAAAACAATTCTTATTAGTATTTTCTTAGGCCATAAATGAAATAGTCTCTTGAATAATAAACAGGGAATGTCTTTATCGGTATTATAAGTTTATAGTTTAGGTTTAGTTTGCAAACATTTAATAAGTCACAAATCAGGGTATGAATAATAGTAGCTTATCAGTAAGTTTGTGTAGACAGTAGATTCTTGTTGCATACATTTATTTATTGAGATCCCGAGCTCATTGGTAAGTTAATCTTGGTTTTTGTCAACATTTTTCCATTCCTGGTCCGCTTTAAGGCTGGGCTCGAAGGCTTTTTGGAGTGACCTCTTCATGATGAAAGAAGATGTCCGCAAACACTCTGGTTTTTACTCCGGCGTAAATACTTAGTTCAGCAATATGAGTAATCCCGAATAGAAGTATCATTGTGAAAACAAGACAACCGCAATTAGCCCCTTGTTTCTCCATCCAGGATGTACAGAAAACTGCCAGCACAAGACAAGACACCGTTCCATGTTATTTACTTCTTTTATGCTCTGGTCAGTTTAAGGTTTCTGCGCATATACATTTTTTTTTTTGTTTTTGTTATCAGAATATACATTGGTAATCTTGTACATTTATTTTTTTTTTTTGTTACAAAGTATCTTTTTTATAAATTATTTCAGCCATCTTTAATTAGCATTCTGATCATAATCATTTACGTTTATAATTTTTTTTTTCTAATTTTAACTTTGCATTAATTAAATAGATAATAAATATGAAACAAAAATAATTTTAATTGTACATATTTAAAAAAAATGAATTATACTAACTAAAAAAAGGAAATCTAAATTAAGTCTATTCAATGATTTTTAAATTTTACTTTTTTTTTTAAGCTTTTAAATCTTACTCAATGCTGACATACTTGAACCATATATATGTAAAAGGTTCAATATATATATATATAACTATATTGAGAAAATGTTAATAATTAACAATCATGATAATATGGTGATTGTAAAGAAATATGAATCATTTATAACTAAATTTTTACATTTTTTGCTGAAATATTTAGAAAAAAAGTGTTAGCTTTAGCTATAATGTATAGAATATACATCAGTTTACTGTTATAATAGAAATATTATTTGAAAGAATTTGTATTTTTTTTTTTTTTAATATAGCTCTTTACACATATATAGTATCATTAACACATCACTAAAAGAACAGAAATACAATGATGGTAACGTCAAATATGATTTGAAATGAATAGAAATTAAAAGTATTATTTTTTTAACAACTTAAGTATGATATGGTTTTTAATTTATAAATTATCATATATAAATTGAATTTTATTTGTACTGAAATTTTTTTGAATTTAAATTTTACTTTTTTAAGAAATAAACTTTTATATCAGTCCACATAAGTATAATTACAACTACACATTTTAAAGTTATATTTCATTGTAATTTTAATTTTTGGCACACTACTTGATGGAGAAATTCCTTTACTTGAGAGCAAATGACATGCATATCATCAAGCATGAGCAAGTAGATAAGATATGCAAATTATTAGTTTGAAGAAACCATCTTGCAAGCCATTTATGTTGAAGGAAATCACCATTCTTGAAGAAGCAGAAATTACTGCATAGACCGGTCAGTGGATGATAGTATTATATCTGCTGATAAATCATGATTTTGTTAGATAAAGGTGATATTCAAACTCACTTAATGATGGCATGATTACAGGATTGATTTAATTTTTATTCATAAATGGACATTGTTTCTCTCCAAATATTCTTGCATAAAATATATCAGAAGAAATGTTTTATATGCAAATTCTGCAAATGATTGCTGTAAACCTTTCAACAATAGATATGATTATGTTGGATTTTTAAGAACTTACCATATGTATTTCAAGCATTTTATTAAGAAATTTGGATAAACTTTAAATTATATTAAAGAAAAACAAAAGTTAGATAATCATGCTGAAGATTAGTCATTGTTTCAATTATACTATCTATATAATTATGTGATTTGTTGTTACATTTGAATAAATTTAAAAAAATATCTGTAAGCAAGTATCAAGACGCAATTGCACTCCAGGTATTTTATCACTAGCTCATGATGCTTTTAATCAGAAACAGATTTTTCAGCATTCATTTCTCAAGTTTTTATAAACTTTTAATAACTAATAGAAGTAAAAGGGCAACTCTCCAAAATCTTTTGTCAAATATTCAAGGAGTTGGAAATGATAATGCTAGAATTATGATTCATTGCAGTGCAGTTTACTTAGTTGTCATGTTACAAAGTTTGCCATTTGTTGTTTTCTTACAAAGCAAAATTTATTTAGCTGATATTTTCAATATGGAAATTTGACATATAGCTACAGCTGGTAGAGCTTTGACAATTAGTTTCCCCAACTTTCAGCGTATTTCCACAGGATACATAGCAAAAATTGATCAGTATTTTAATGACAATAATTCAGTTGTTAAAACAGGCAAAACTCATTATATGTATTGTCACACACAGCAAGCTAGAGTAATCAAGGGATGCCAGAAGGCTTGTGCATAAAATCCTCATCTAGTGCCTACTCATCCAATATCCCCAGACTAGTTTCTGGCTTGAGGCCTTCATCAGTGAGGAGCCTTGGATCTGAGAGCATTGCACCTAGATCTTAGGATCTAATGCAATCCTCCAGCAACCACCTTTTATCTCCACTTAACTACAAAACTATGAGTCTTAAACTGAAAACACCTTAATGTTTTCAATCCAAGCCCATTATAAGTGGTGGTCATGTGATGTTTATTGACAGTAATTCTGTTTTACATCTTGCTTTAAAATTTGGTGAATGCCATTTTTGAAGATAGAGAGAAAGGAATATATCATCTTACTGTGTATTGATTAGCTTCTATTGCTTGAATACTAATGTAATTATTGCTGAAGTTTTACTGCCTTTATTATATATAATCTTTTTTTTTTTTTTAACAAAATGAGATACAATCACTTTGCCAGTATTTTTTCTAATGATATCTTAAAAAAATTCAGATGGGTTATTCAGCCAGCTTATCTTCAAATCTCTCACCAGTCAATTTTATATGATACTTTATTAGATGATTTATGCAGCATCTTTTTTTCAAATGCATTGGAATTATAATACCATGTAAGCATTGAAAGAACACCATTATAGTTTTTATTTTATTACTTTATGCTTGTTTGACACAATTATATATTGAAATTAAACAATATACTGATTACTATATCATGATTCTGTTATTTCATCCATCTAAACAACATACTGCTTTGGAATTAAAATTATAAATTGTTTTCACCAGGGATCCCCAACCCTATTCCCACGGGCACCATGGCGCCCACAGACAATTTTACGTGTGCCCGCCGCTATCCAAACATGACAAAAATTATTTATCTGATACAAATAAATTTAATTTTTTTAAATTTCTTATAAATTATTCTATTATATTGTAATCAAATTGTAGGGTATACTATACTTTTACAGTATAAAAATATAAACATTAATTATATGTTAAAATTTTATTTTTGAAATAAATATTTTTTTGTACATTATGTGTGTTATTAACAATCATCATCATCAACCATTATCAATCCACTGCAGGATGAAGGTCTCTCCAAGTTTAATCCATCTTCTCCGATCTTTAGCTTCTCTTCTCCACATCACCCCTGCACACTTTCTTATTTCATCCATCCCTCTCACATGTGGTCTCTTTCTGGGTCTTTTACAATCTCTTGGAATCCAGTTTAAAATTTCAATTGTCCATCTATTATCATCTCTTCTAGCAATATGTCCAGCCTAAATCCACTTCAATCTTTTAATTTTTTCAGTGAGGTCAGTAACACCTGTTTGTTCTCTTACCCATACATTGCGTTTTTGATCTCTTCTTGTTATTCCCAACATCCATCTCTCCATACTTCTTTGAGTGGTCTGAAGTCTCTGTATTGCTCTTCTATTAAGTGTCCAAGTCTCAGATCTATAAGTAAGAACTGGTAAAACACATTTGTTAAAAACCTTCATTTTCAAACATATAGGCATATTTCCTTTTAGTATCAAGTTATTTCTATCAAAAGCACTCCAACCAAATTTAATTCTATGATTAATTTCCTCCATTATGTTTCTATCCGTATTAATAATCTGACCAAGGTATTTGTAACTGTTAACTTCTTCTAATTCATTATAATCAATCTTTATTTTCATATTTTGAGCAAATCGATTAAACATTACTTTAGTCTTTTTAACATTTATCTTTAGTCCTACTTTCTTACTTTCATCTGATAAATCCTGCAACATTTCCTGCAGCTCTGAAGCATTATTTGCAAAAACAATTACATCATCTGCAAAATCTAAATGACTTAAATAATCTCCATTTACTTTCACTCCTTTAGTTTCCCATTTTAATCCACAAAATACTTCTTGCAGCATTGCCGTAAAAAGTTTTGGAGATATGGAATCACCTTGTCTTACACCTTTCTCAGTGTTGACTTTCCCAGTATCATTATGTAATCTAATTGTTGCTGTTGCATTTTTATAAATATTCTTTAAAATATGACAATATCCTGGATCTATACCTTGATGATCCAATGCTTTAATCACTGCAGAAATGTTTATAGATTCAAATGCCTTTTCATAATCTGCAAATCCAAAACATAATGACATTTCATATTTATTTGTTGTTTCTATGACTTCTCTCAATACCTGGATATGATCTATACTAAAACCATTTTTAAATCCAGCTTGTTCTCTTGGTTGGTGGAAATCCAATATTCTCTGTAGACGAGTTGTAATTATCTTGTAAAAATTTTATATAAAACTGATAAAAGGCTGATAGGTCTGTAATTTCTAATATTAACAATATCCAACTATAAATTTACATTGAAAAAATAAATGGTGCCCGCCATCTGGCCGGTATTATAGAATGTGCTCTTACGTGCAAAAAGGTTGGGGACCCCTGGTTTACACACTGTCAATGAGTCCAGTGAATTTTACCTCATTTGCATATCATTTTTGGTCAAGCAATGTCTATGATGACAATATATTTTTATTTGATAACTTTTAATAAATCTGAAATTTATTAATTTCATTGTTTTGAAAAAATTTAGATAGTCGTGCAACTTGATAATCTTTTAAAAAAATTTCTTCAATATTACTATAATAAAACAACCCTATAACTTTTGTTGGGAATTTTTTTATTGTTATTTTAAGGACATATCATTATAAGATTTGTTATAAAATTAAACTTTTTCCAAAGTAAGAGGAAAATTTGTCCATAATCATTATATACACTCATCAACGTTTCTATCTCTTTTTTTCAGTTTTCTGAAAATAATGAAAATTGTATATACAGAAAATTTGTTGTTAATGGTTGTTGCATTAATAAAGCTACACTTGAAAGCTTTTGCTGCAATCATTATGTATTGTCATTATATAATTTGATCTTTATATATTAATGCATGCTTATAATTAAATTTTTAAGTATAGATTGCTCTAATTATTATTATATTTGGCTTTTAGGATGATTATTATGATGAAGAATATTATGATAATATTCCAGAAGAAGAAATTTATAAAGACTCTAGTACATTTTTGAAGGTAAGTATCTTTTTTATTTACAAATAATAATATTTTATTTTTGTTGTTATTACTGCAATACCTCAGAGATAAAATAGCAAACTCAAAAGCTAATGATATATGGATTGATTCTCAGCTAAGTACAAGTAAAAAAAAAAAAATAATTTGTTCGCTTATTGGAATTGTTGTAGTCACTCTACAAAAAACAGTAGCAGAACTGCATCTAACCGTAGGATCTAATGCAATTCTCCAGCAGCCACCCCTTACCTATTTAAACAGGCAAAACTCACTATACATATTGCCACATGCAGCAAGCTAGAATAATCAATGGATGGTGATCATGTGATGTTTATTGTTTTTTTACTTATTTAGTTAACTGATGAAAGCCACAAGCTAGAAACTAGTCAGGGGATATTGTATGGGTAGGTACTAGATAGAGATTTTATGACAAACCTTGCATTCATTGATTATTAAGGCTTACATTGGGTGGCATTACTATGTAGAGAGTTTGCTATTGTTTGAACACCTTGTGTAAGCATAGGAAATGGTGATCTCATGACGTTTTAATGGTTTTATTCACTCTACCATTTAGATGCTGAACCTTTTTTAGAACTGACCATACAATTATTATTTTTACTACTATTACTACTGCTGATCTCATATGCAACAAGTAAAAAAAAACCAGATTTTTTAAAAATATGATGTAATTTAAATATTTTACTTGATCTAAATGAGCAGATGGTATTTTCTGTGAGGGGCAAATAACTTGGGAGGCTGTTTTAAAATTTATTAAGAATTAGAAAGAAGACAGTGACAAATTGTTTATTATTTGATGACATTAATTGAAACCTGGTTTAACCAGACAATGATCTAACATATATATAATCTACATGAATCATAAAATAAACAATTATTTTTATTTTATTATTTTTTTGTATCTTAACCCAGAATTATGAAAGTATTTTTAAAATATTTATGAATAAAAAGCTCTAAAGTGTTTTGACCTCATAATTCTGTAGTGACCATGATTGAAAGCATAGGGATTAATTTCATTTGAGGATAAATAAGTCCAACATTTTGAGGTATCTATTAATTTAGATTTAATGACATAATTAAACAAAAGTAATATTAATGGATAAAGAAAAACAGGTTGTTTTTTTTTAAATTATATATTTAAATAAAATATTTTTTCTGATTGAAATACAATTTTTTTTTTTTTTGTCAATATATGTATTTTTAAGACTTTTTTTATATTATCACTAACAGGTTAAATGAATAACTTAGAAATAAATAGCTTATACAACAAATTCAATAAAACTAAAAGAAATAAGATATTGAAAAGTAAATCAATAATTAATAACATAACAAGTATAAAGGAATACTATTGTAATTAAGGAAAATTTCAGTAATCTAACTAACTTTATTCTTTCTTTTTTTTTAAATTTAAAATTGGTCAATTTAATTCAGAAATATTTGTTTTTATGTGTAATAGGTTGGTCATAAAATCTTCTATATAAATTAATCTACTTTTATAAGATTTCTCTCTTGAAAAATAAAATTTTGGTTCAAATGGATTACAGTTATAAGAAATTAGGGAAAAAACAAGATTTAATATTATTAAAACTTTAATGTTGAAAATCATACATAAAATTCCAATAAGGTGAATCTCCTAATTTTTTCATGCTTGATGTAAAACCTCCTAGAAAATCTTTTTATAAATATTAATATTCAGATATCATCAGTAGTGCTACTCTTAAATGAGTACGGTCATTTCAAATTTCAGAGTAAAAAAAAAAAGAAGATAAAAAAAGTTAAAGATAAGTATTGTGATGATTCTATAAGCCAATTTATAAATTACAAATACATCCATATATCATATGCTGGTCCTATAGTCTATTTATATATATCTTACAATGATGTCTCTTCTTCTGTAACAAACTTTTTGAAAGTTCTGAATGCCTTATCTAATTGTAGCTCTCCTTATATTTTATTCTTAGCTATATTTTACTAATAAAAGTTGTCAGTATTGCACTTTTTCAGAATGGGATTTTTTTTTTTTTTTTATTTAATATTTGTATATCAACAGGTTTTGCCTCTCCTATAAAAAACCACTCTCAAGTTCACTGTAAAGTGTATTCTTAGGAAGCCTGTCATCTATCATTAATCTTCACAAACCCAATCCAATGAAGGTGTGCTTATACAATAGTAGATTCAATAACATCTCATTCGACAAATCGAAGAACTTAATTAATGAACTTATTGTCTTGACATCGTATTTTCAGAATCTTTGAGATATTCTTAAATGAAATTTTTCCAGTACTTTTATATTAAATGAATAGAAAGTCAATATTTACTTTCTATACAATAAATTAAGCAAAGTAACATCTTTATAACTAATTTGGTTGAGATCATTATGTCACAGTGGTGAAATATCCAATTTTTTTAATTTGTTAAATTTAGCAGCAACATACTGAGGTCTGAATGCACCTGTCTTTCTAAAGATTATTAAGATATGGTATTTAAATTAATTCAGTTTTTCAACCTGATAATTTAATGAAACTAAAAATTTTGAATTTTTTTTTCTCTTCATGGGCTGATAAAGCAAGCAGTCTTTATTTATTACATTCAAAACATTAAGTACATTCTATAGTTCATCCTTTTAATTAGCAAGAATATCCTAATCATTACCATATTATAAATCTAAAAATCAGAAAGTATTTTTGCTTTTTCTTTAGTCATTTCAAATTAAAAAATCCATTTCAACTTGTATAACATCTTGATACATGCTTTTAAAAGATATTGTCGTAACAATAGACATTAAACTTGTAATTAGTACATATCCCTGATTAACATCAGTTTTTATTTAAAATGTGCTTATGATTAATACATTTTGATGGAGAATCAATTAATTTTAATTATTGTTAGCAAACTTTTCGATTAATTGTGTTGAGATCAATAAAAACAATATATTAACTACACTCTTGTTCAGAACATTTTTCTTAATATTTGGTTGGTAAAAAAAAAAATCATGTTTATAATGCTTTTTGATTCTCTAAAATTACATTTAATATATGGGGAACATTGTTTCGAAGAAATCTATTGAATAAAATCTTTGAAAATATTTTTGCTGTAATAACCCTATTTCATTTATAACTACACTATATCCTAAAATTTTCAATTTTTATGGATGTAAGAAAAATTGAAACTCTTCATACAATAAAATGATTCATATAAAAGCAAAAATTACTTCAATCTACTTACAGTTTCAACAAGGAGCCTGCTTCATTATTTTGAAATTTGTTATCAATGCAAAACAAACCAATTCAAACTTGTATAATAAAATTTTTGATAACATTCTAATGGAAAATTTTTTAAACAAGCACTAAATTTGACTCCAAAGCCAGCTTGGTGTTGATTGTTATCTGATCAGGTAGCTAATCATTGGATTAATGGCAATATATTTCACCTAAATGTTGAATCTGTATTTCTTTCAGATGAATTAAAATTACAACTAAAGTGACCTACTATAGTTTGTAATGAGTAAAATCATCAGGAGAATACATATGAAATTTTGGAAATTAGCATTAATAAAAACAATGCAGAGTTGAACGTACTATGTCAGATAAGAATTTATCCATCTTTTTGTGTTTTGCAGTATATAATAAACAGTAAACATTATGAAGCTCAAAAAAGGTAATATTAAGTACTATTTGAATATATATATATATATTTTTCCAATGATCTACAGAGAAAACTGTTGATCATATTACACTAAAAACATAAACAAATAAATATAAACTGAAGAAAATCATAAGTGTATATTTATATTCTCTATGAAATAATGTTATAATTAGAAAGTATTTGAACCCAAACTCTCAAGCTTTCGACAGTCATCCACTCTATCTTATACAACCGATATACATGATGACACATGTGAAAAAGATAAATGATTTTCAATATTCATATTTCATGCTGAATCATCACTCATCAGTCTGTCCATATCATCACCTTTCACTCATATATAATCAGTGCTCATTTTATATTACGATAGCAAATCTTCAAACTTTAATGGACAGCCTTCAAGTTCAAAGCCCTTGTTTTCCAATATTGTTGTCATACCCCATGTTGTCCATAAATCATTCTTTCCCCTCATCTGTAGGACCTTAAGACCATTTAATACACAGAAGAGGGAAGAGTAGAATTTAGACTGAATCTGTAATATTTAAATATAAAGTGTAGTATATATTCTTAAGCTAGATGTAAGGTCCTACATATGAGGGGTCACAATAACTTACAGTCAACATGAGTGTGAAAACAATATTGGCAAACAAAGGCTTTGAACATGCCATCATTCGATTTTCAATGATATGTATGGTTGGAGAGTGGAGAAGATTGAAACCTGTCCGTTAAAGTTTGAAGATTTGCTATCTTAATATAAACTGAGTACTGATTATAAATATGTATAGGAGATGATGATACGGATTAACTGGTGAGTGCTGGTCTGTTATATAAGATGGAGTGGATGACTGAAGGGAGCTTGAAAGTCTGAATTCAAATCCTCTCTAATTACATATAACTTAAGTATATATACTATACTTGTATTTAAATATAATAAATAATAATAGTAAAATTCACTTTTGATGAAATGAATATATTCCTAAGCAAATAATATAAAGGTATTGAAATCATGTTATCTATACCGATCTAGTCAGCTATCTACATTTCCATTTTCTCTTTAATTTATTCTTTAAACACTGCTTTGATGTTATGAAAAAATACTGAGGTGACTAGTAGATCAGTTGAAGATTTGTATTTGGAAAAGGGATTTATCATAATTTATAAATTCAAAGTGGAATCTAAAATCTTTTAAGACTTTCATTGATAGATCTTTTTTTATTTTTTTGTGAATGTCTTTTCAAATTCTTTTTTTGATTTTGAGAAAATAGGAGAGAATCTGGAAAAGATGAAGATGGGGGGGTTCAATTAGATGTTTTCAAGGTTTCTTTGGATTTCTCGTAGTTATAATACTACCTAATATTGTCTTACAAAATTAATTGATGTAGTATTTTAAACAATCTCTTGATTTGTAATTGACAGATTTGTTTTGAAATTTTTCTTATTTGTCTTAAAAAAAATTTAAATTTCTTCTTTCTTACTGTCTTATTAAAAAGTGAGGAAAGCAATTGTGTTGTCGATTTTGATGAAAACAATAATGGTCAGCTATATTCAGTACAAATCAAGTCAAATAATCCAAATAAAAATGAATTGGCTGGCTTTGAAACCACCAAATTGCCATTGCTCACCTGATTATTGTTTACTTTTTAACTTCACAAAAATCCAAAAAATTAAAGACATCATCACCGCTTTTGTTTTGAATTGAGTAATTTATTGACACCATGCATGGACAATGCAATATCATTCTAAACTCCCTTTACCTTTTCTCAATCATAGATGACCCAAAGTTATCTCTAAATGAACAACTTGAATTCTTTTTCAAATAAAAACATTGTAAACAATATGATAAATAAAGAATATAAAATTTATTTTTAAATTAATTTCTAACAAGTTAAAGAGAAAAAAAATATTTATTAATGTGCGTAGGGGTGGGAAATGTTTCCTTTTTATGTTTTTTTTTTTAAAAAAACTTTTTACAAATCCAGATTTTAGATTCAAACTGAATTTATAAATTAAGTCTTAGTAATATTATGACGATATA
The DNA here is from genome assembly GCA_028023455.1 of Epiperipatus broadwayi. Classification (NCBI taxonomy): domain Eukaryota; kingdom Metazoa; phylum Onychophora; class Udeonychophora; order Euonychophora; family Peripatidae; genus Epiperipatus; species Epiperipatus broadwayi. Next base: position 1,101,364 of record JAQFVV010012475.1, on the reverse strand, counting down.
TTGCTAGTTGAGGCTGTATTTCTCTGTGTTCATCCCTCATTTTTGAAAAAGCAAAGAAGAAAGAAATTTAAAAATTACTAAAATGATTTTTTCCAATTACAAATAAGAAAAGATTGTTTGAAATTTATCTATATTATGTAAATCAATATTAGGTAGGGAGTATTATGAGAAATCAACTGTTAAAATTTATATCTCCCTCCCTTTGTTTCGCTCCCACTCCTTCAGTATCTTCTCTCCTTTTTTCAAAACCCAGTAAGAAATTGAAAAGAGAAATGTTTACAAAAAAAAAACAAAACAAAGATCTGTCAATGAAAACTAATACTAAGAGGTTTTAGATTACACGTTGAATGTTATTTCCAAAGAAATCTTCAATTGATCGATTAATCATCCAAGTATTCTTTCGTGATATCAAAGCAATATGTAAAGAGTAAATTAAAATGAAAATCAAATGTAAATAGCCGACTAGATTGGTACCTATTAATCCTGTAGTTACCAACAATGAATTTGATTCCATTAATATATGCAAAAATGTTAACAAATTTGGAATGAAAATAAACAAATGCAAATATTATTAAAAAAATTGTTAGAATTGTAAACTGAAAAAATGATAATTAAAAAGAAACTTGGAAATAATAGTAAAAAAAAATATCATTTACCACAGTAATAGAATGATGGATTAAAAATTGTAAGATTTGTGTATCGTAGCTTAACCTGTCATTTCTATGCTTAAATATCACATGACCTAACTGGAGACAAATTTAGAAGATAAGAGTACCTGGATGAAATTCAATTTGCTACAATTAATACTTAAACATCGCAAGATTTTTTTATGAAGACTTCTCAGATTTAGAATATATAAAAAAGTGATGATTTCATTAAATTTAATGGCTAAAAAATATATAAACTTTTTTGTTTTTAAGGAAAATATGTTTATTATAGCTTCTGTATTATTTAGATGCAAAAAAGATAATTCTTTAATTGATATTTTAATAATGGTTTATAAATTTGTTTTTTCTACTATGGGTGCTTCATTATCCAAGATTTGCTAAACTGTGATGATATTGTTCAAAGAAAAATTGAAATGAGCTTTGCAATTGCTAAACAGATTTTTAGTATATGAATTATTTGCTAGATATTGAATTTAGAATTAAGTAGTTTTATGTAAAGCAGAAAATATTAATTATTAAGAAGAAAAGCAATTGAAAGCTTTAAGCTATTGGTATCTTGTTTTGCTATATACAATATCTAAATCTGGCCTGATTATAGTGCATATGTTGTAACTATTGTGTATTATACATTAAATACTCTAACTTGTTATTTACGTTTATTTTTTGAATGATTTGCTACTAGATATAAAATACTTCATTCTGTTTTTTTATAGGGAACACAAAGTGCTAACCCTCATAATGATTATTGTCAACACTTTGTGGACACTGGCCAACGGCCACAAAACTTTATAAGAGATGTTGGTAAGTATAATTTTATCTCATAAAATCTTTTTTATGTTTATACATAAGAGCAAGTATTTAACTCGGTGATAAAGTAGTTTGCTAATGAATAAAATTTCTTCATTTGATTTCAGACTAAAGAAATATAAAAAAGGAACAAAAATCCCAATAGTTGAAAAAAAGTTTCTCTTCCACATTTTCCATGAGAACTAGGTCCACGTTAGGTTAATTATTGATATGGCCTGTCAAGTGGAACAGTTCTTTCTTAATTGGCTTTGCAAAAGAAGGAAATATTAAAAATGTAGTAGATCAGGGGTCCTCAACCCTATGCCCGCGGGCACCATGGCGCCCGCAGACCATTTTATGTGTGCCCGCCGCTATCCGAACACGATAAAAAATTATTTATCTGATACAAATAAATTTAATTTTTAAAATTTCTTATAAATTATTGTATTATATTGTAATCAAATTATAGAGCATACTATACTTTTACAGCGTTAAAATATAAACGTTAAAATTTTATTTTTAAAATAAATATTTTTTTCTATATTATGTGTATTATTAACAATATCCAACTATAAATTTACATTGAAAAAATAAATAGTGCCCGCCCCCTGGTTGAAAAAATAAATGGTGCCCGCCAACTGGCCGGTATTATAGAATGTGCTCTTAAGTGCAAAAAGGTTGGGGACCCCTGTAGTAGACGATAGTAATACTAATATTACTTATCTTGGGCTATCACTGAATAATAATTGAACCATAAAAGATTGATGATAGTATTATTACTATTTGTATTTTTTATCCTCTATACATTGATTATTAACTCCTTTTTCAACTTTGTACAATGTAAACATAATATTTTCTTCTAATAATTTTATTTTCCTACAGTTTCAATTGCCCAACAGTTTTCTTCGAAGCCACAAAATATTCAAATATATATGACTACATATTCATATTTTAATTTCATTTATACAAATATTCATATATTTTATAAATTCACTTTAAAATTATATATATTTTTTTATTTATGATGCACAATTTTTAATTTTTATATATACTTTTATATTTAAATAAATCATACAATATAATATAGAATATCAAGGCAAAACTCTCTCCTTACAATAGTGCCACCCTGTGCCAACCAGAGTAATCAATGGATGCCAGAAGGCTTGTGCATAAAATCCCTATCTAGTGCCTACTCATCCAATATCCCCAGACTAGTTTCTGGCTTATGATGTTTAGTGGTTTAATATAGAATATCTTAATATAACAGCAGTAATATATATAATAACAATAATACATAAAAGCTGTTTTCTGTAAATATTAATTTTTACCTTTTTCAATGTGTTGGAACTATTTTACAATTACAATCTATATTTCGTATATAATGACATCTATACCTTTTATATAAAATTAATTAGAATCTATTATAACAATAATACAATATGTACAAGACAGAAAAAAAAATTGTATAATACTATACTATATAATTTTCCATTCATTTATCATTAGCCACTTATTAGTTAAATTAATTGATGTTTTATATATATCCATACAATATTTCTTCCTTTTATTAAGTTCTTTAAAATGGTTTAAATTGACTGCAGGCATGGTTAACAACAATTACCAGAGGGTGTCACTTGATTTAGCATGTAAAATTTTTTATTAATGCTAGTAGATGGTGTTACCCAATAGAATCGGGTCTCACTAGATACACTGATCTATATAGGAAATTTAAAATTTACTGGTGCAGATATATAACAACTAACCCTACAGAGCAAAATTCTAGACTCAATAGATTTTAAACAATGATAATATTTATTAATAATTTAATATTGTGATTATTTCATAAGTTATCAAAATATCTTATAACTTTTTAACAAATTTATTTAATGGTTATTATACTATATTTATAAGGTTAAACAATATTTCTGTTATATACTACTTCATATCTTTCAATCATTGATTAATTTATTAAATTAAACTTGACTCTGGTTATACTTAATAAAACCTAGCCTTGAATGAGTGTATAAATACTTCGAACATCAATCCATCCCATAATCAAAATTCAACAAGATTGTATCCATGAAGCTTATAATAATTATTACCTTATCTGAACAGTCCTAATATGCAATTAATTATCACTCTAAGCGATCATCATTATTTACAGAAAGTATAATAATGGTCTATATTAACATCTTTAACAAATATTTTATTCAAGGTAATTATTATCATCATTTAAGAAAATGCAGCAAAAGCCTAAAACTACTAACTTGAACAAATATTTCATATTCTTATAATACCGCACGTATTAACAAAATGTGAATGTATAACTAAACTTCTTCATGTGTTATCTATATAGCTAATCTATAATGTGTGGAATGCAGTCCAAATCTTTAAACAAATTCCATACATGTAAGCTGCATGTAACACTAAACTGTATTTCTAACCAACATTCCTTAATTAACAAGTTCTACCGTAATTATACAACAAACACACACCCAATCATAATTTCAATAACTGCCAATATGATATCCAGATTTTCCTTCTTTAATATTTGATTCACATAAAACTTTGAATTTAATAACTTCTTTTTTTTTTTATCATAATATTATAAAATAAAGTTTAAAATGTAACAATAAGTAATTTCTGAGTTATTATTGATTTTATTATAGCCACTAATTTAAATTACAATGATTTAATATATGTGTTTCTAAACAACTTTAATAAAAATTTTAGTAGAAATTAGATAAATTCTAAAACTAAATACATATGTAAAATACATTAAAAATATATATGATTTATATTTGAAAGTCTTTAAGTAAGAAAAGTTCATTAAATTCCCAAAAGAAAAAGTTCATAAATTGAATGACCTTATAGTTATCTTTGCTTTCTTCCTAATAAAACAATTGTGCTCTGCATGTTTTCAGCACTAATTATCGCTGAAGCATTAATTCACTTACGTACGTACATTTTGAGTTCAAATTTGTGAAAAATTATAATTGCAAGTTATAACATGGGATCCAATGAATTTTCATTTACTACAGTTTCTTATTAAGGTTACAATCAGGTTTCTGCACTTCAGATTTATTTGTCATGATCAGGGTTTCCATTTATCTTGATATAGTTGTTTGTGGTGGCACATATATTATATAAATTAGGTATCACTGGTACCATTCTTAAGAATTGGCTATTTACCCAGGTTGGATTTGGAGATTAATTAGCCTGTTGCCAATTATGCTAAAGAAGTTTCAATCTTGTCGCATCAGTCAGATATTTCACTTGGATGAATGGACACAGCACACAAAGTTGAAGAAAATACAGCAAGAGATTTTTTTTTCCCCCAGAACTATTGATATACAAGTCTTATCTTGTGGAATTTTTAATTAGCAAAAAAATAACTATGATAATTTTTTATTTTTTGGACTATTTGCAATATACACAATAAAATAATCCACATTTTAATACAAATTCAACTTTATAGATTAAAATTCTAAATTCCTTAGTTTTCCTTTTGCGTATACATTATAAGCTTGATTTATTTGTGCTTTGCTTTTCATGAATGAATCCTCCCTAGGTATATTCGATTTCCAAGAATGTATCTGTTCTTTCTTATAACATCTCCACTATTCTACTTCCTTACATTGTTATCTTGTGCCAACTTTTTAAAATTACTATTACCTAGTCTCTCGGTTATGATATTTCTTTTAACAATAAATATTTCAGAATAAGTATATTCCTGCCAAAACTGGAATATATTTTGCTCTCAGGATATAGTATTCCAAAATTCAAAATTTTAATTCTTTTCTCTCACTAGGTTGGTATATGCATGCTTCACTTTAGGAAACAATAATACAGATACAGGTTTATTAATTGTCACCTTTATGGTTTACATATGTATATATATATGTTTTAATTTAATTTAATTATTTATTTAAATTCTTTAAAATTTAAATTTATGTACTTAAATCATGTATTACTTTATTTTTATTTTTTATGTGTTAAATTATTATCTTCTCTTATGTGCAAATTTTATCTATGATAAATTTTTAAATATCTATATTTCTAAGATTACGAAGATATTTTTTAACTTCATTAAGTTATTAGATATTATTGCTCAAGTTTAATTGAATAGGTATAAAGTTATTTAAAATACTTCCTCCATTCAAAATATTACCATATAAATTACTCCATCCATTGATTTAATAAGATTATTATATCCTTTTTCAGGTCCATATGTTATTTTCATCATGTCAAAAAAAAAAAAAAGATTTAAAGTGATCATTATAATTTAATGACTATATCTTCTTTGTAGTTTTAATCCACCAATCATTCTTTAACTCATTGTCAGTCATTAAATTTCTATTTTTAATTCTATGTACTATTCAGACAGAGAAAACCATATTTTCCTTTAATTAATAATTATAATAAAAAAAATAGGTTTCTTCTTTAATGAATCCAAGAATAGATATACTACTATTCTTAAGATAATTTCATGCGCTAGCAATGTGTTTAGCTTGAAAATCCAAAATGGCAACTTTTTTGTGATTTAGCAGTTTCCAAATAAAATATCAAGTTTTTTACAAATAAGATAGGATTTATTTTTAATGTCACTAACTCTTTGCAGCATACTAATCTATAATCTGTTCAACAGTTTTATTACTGTAAAATTGGCTTTTTCTTACATTCAAGCACCTAATTATAATAAAATTCGTAAGATGCTATTATTTTGAATATGGATACATATGAGAGATTGTAGCAATTTTTCTATCTTAACAAAATATTCATAGTAGTTAGTCTTTGAATTATACAAAAAAATTGATAACATCATAGTCTTCATATCCACTAAGCATTATGATTGCATGAATTTGCTTAGTATTTAACATATTTGATGAAATTCAGGATATTGTTTTTATAGTACTAATGAGTTTGTGTTTTTCATAAAATCTAAATATATTTTAACAGTTTGTAATTTGGTTATAATATAGTCAAATTTACTATGGAAGATGTTAGTAAATTTATAAGTTCTTGAGTTGTTCTTTAGTATTTGCTAAGATGTAATATATTTAGAGATGAAGATTTAGTTTCTTAATCATTAAAAAAATGTTAGTAAGTGGGATATATTTATATATGTGTCTATATTTGTATTGATTTCACAAACAAAAATTAATTTTGATTTATATTTGTCAAACATACCAACTTTACCCAGTCATATTAGTTCAAATCTAAAAGATATTTATGCAGTCTCTTGTCTTTTTCATTGATTGTTGAAAATTCTGCTGAACCATTTTATAAACTTCACTATGTTAAGAGAGTAAAAAACAATCTCTAGCTATCAAAATATATAATTGGTTTCATCATGCTATAATTGCTAAATTTGTCCATTTACTTCTTTCTTAATACATAAAGTTTAATTCTGATCATTAAGGCAGTATTTCTAAAATAACGTGATTTTTTTTTTTATTGATTTTTTTTGACAAAAAAACCTGTAAAATTTAATTTTTTTAAATTCCACTAAATGGAGCATTTTCTTAAATTATCTATTGGACATACTTAATGACGAAGCAATACAAAATGAAGTAGGATCATCATTTTATATAAGAAATACCAAGAACGAATTGGAAATTATAACTTATAGTTGAGAACAGAATTGTTAAAATAATTTTTAATATGCAAAAAGAAAACCAGATAATAATTATATTCCAAAATCAATAGCAGCCACTTATAGATAAATATAGTCATTTCAAATTCAAGAAATTAAAAATAGAAACATTAATATGTTAATGATGAGTTTTGCAAAAACTACACAAACTAAAACTCTAAACCACAAAAACATTCACATATAAAATATTCTGGTCTATTCTATTTATTTGATATTTTGCAAAGCTTTTTTTAAACATCTGTAGAAAACTTTTTTTTCTAAAAAAACTTTAATTGCATGGTTAATTATAACTCTTCATTGAATTCTGTCTTCAGATATATCTTCCCAATGAAAATAATCACAATTACACTTCTTTAAAGTGACTGAGATAATCTTTATAAGACAAATAGGATCTGCCTCTTCCATGAAAACATGATCAAGTTTACCATAAAATATTTTTTTAGAAAATATTGTTTTGTTCATTTGTTTCACATACATGTCCAATCCAATGAAAATGTGATTTTGCAATAGTGTATTCTATTATATCACATTCAAATTGAAGAATATATTGATTGTACTTATAGTCTTACCAATATAGTTTTAGAGAATTTTTTCTAATATTTTTATATTATATCAATAGGAATCCAAATCCTACTTTCATACAATAATTAGGTTACACAATAATTCTCTTTGCAGCTAATTTAGTTGTAGTATTTATTTCATTGTGATGAAATATCTTGTGTTTTAACTTGTTAAAAGCAGCAATAATACATTGGAGTCTGTATTGCCACTTAACATCTTAATCCATCTTTCTATTTGAAAAGTTATCAAGATTTTTAAATTGGCTTATATTTTTAAGTTGATAAACATCCAGGCTAAAAGTCACTGAAGATTTTTTTTCTATCACCGACTGATAAAAAACTGGATTTTTCTTACCATTAATTATCAAATCAATATCTTTATATGTTGCAATCAAAACACTAATTATATTGTTGATTTCCTTTTGAATTGCAAGGATACAGTCATCAACATACTGATACTGTAAATCTAAAAACCAAAAAGATAAAGTTTTTGTTTTTAATTGGTTCAGATTTAAAAATTTATCATTAAATCTGTATCACATATTGTTATCTGATTCATGAAGCTGCCTTATAGTTGCAAAAGATCACTTTCATAAAAATCAAAAATAAAGTTGTATCCCTGTTTAACACCAATGTTTATTTCAAATGTCTCTGATCTTCAGCTATAGTACTAATACTAACTCTTATTCCATCATACAGAAGCTGTATAATATGAATAAACTTTGATGAAACAATCAATTAATTTTAAATAGTGCCATAGATCTGTTAATTAATAGAGACAATGCCTTGATCAAATCACTATAACCAACATTTTAATCATCCCTTTGTTTATACTATTTTTTTTGTATTTGTCTTATTAAAAAAAAAACCCATGTCTGTAGCATTTCTTTGTTCTATTCCATAAAACATTGTTCTATGGTAATTACTTTTTTATGACTAGAAGTAATATATTCAACAAAATCTTAAAAATATCTTTGCTGTATTGGATAACAATAATATTTCATAATAACTACTGTCATCTTATTTTTTAAAAATTGGAAAGGGCATAATTTCATGAGTTCATATATTCATAAAAATGTTCAATATTTTTGAAACTAACATATTACCAGCATAATTTCTCCAGGCATCTCATCTTAAGCTGCCTCTTTCCATTTTTAAGATTATAAAGAGATGTTTTAAGTCCAAATCTAAATGAGGAGATAAAATGGAAATATCATTTAAAATCATTGTCTTAATTTTTGTATCATTATTCAAAAGATGATTAAAATATTCTCTCATCTGTTTGAACAAACCGATGAATGTTACTACTGCCCCTTTTTTATTGCTGTTTTCATGGCTACAGCATTAATAATGAATGATTGTTTAAACTTTATTTTGACTGAATTCTTTTTGAAGTTTAAAGTCTGTAAAAAAAACTATCAAAAACACTTTGAAATGTCTTTTTGTTTTCACAATTCAGAAATGAATCTTCTACTTATGCAGGATATTTTTCAGAAATATTTCGGAGTTTTTATTTTATTTTGCAAATCTTTAATTACTAATGACTTTCATAGATAATTCATTAATCTCTAATATATTGTTTAATTTTTAAAACATTTATAACTTAAAGATATTTGTTTATGATAGCTTGACAAAACTGAACTTTCTGCAATTGAATTCAAACCATAAATTATTGATTTTATTATCAGTTAGGCACTATCTTTGGCAGTGATCAAATTTACCCTTACAAGATACAGGTGTGTGAATTTGCAAAAACCAATCCCTCCTCCCTATCTAATATAATAAAAGAGGAATTTTAATTAAATGGTTTTGGTAAATAAAGATTATAAAATTTATGTATCTTAAACTACTAAACATCACATGATCACCATCTCTTATGCTAGCACATAACTGTTATTAAACAGGTAAAACTCTCCATACAGTAGTGCTACCCTGTGCCAACCAGAGTAATCAATGGATGCCAGAAGGCTTGTGCATAAAATCCCCATCTAGTGCCTACTCATCCAATATCCCCAGACTAGTTTCCGGCTTGTGGCCTTCGTCAGTGAAGAGCCTTGGATTTGAGAGCACTGCACCTAGATCTCAGGAACTAATGCAACCCTCCAGCAGCCACCTTTTATCTCTACTTAACTACAAAACTATGAGAATGAAATTGAAAACACAATAATATTTTCAATCTAAGCTCAATAGCTTATATAGTTATATAAGCATTCTGGCATCCATTAATTACTCTAGTTGGCACAGGGTGGCACTACTGTAGGGAGAGTTTTGCCTGTTTAATTTATATATCTTATCATACACATAAAAATATTAAAATGATTGTAATTTCTGATCTTGGCTAATTCCAAAAATTACTTACATAACATTTTTTTGTAATTTTTCTTACAAAGTCAAAATGCTTTAAATCAAGATTGTCCAATCATTTGGTATCTCTTGTCCACATGGAAAAAGAAGACTTGTCTTGGGCCACACATTAAATATATAAACATGACCAAAAGCTAATAAACAAAAAAAAAAAAAAGGTCTGTACATGATTAACGTGATATTTATCACCACAGATAAGCAGAAAAGTCTTCTTAAATTTTAATTATGCAGCAATCCATTTGAGAAGTCTTCTAAAATTTTTGAGCAGGTTCCAAGTTTGTGATCACTAGTATAGAAAATTCCATATCTAATTAACAAAACGTCAGTGATATTTTTTATATATATTTTTTATTATGAAAGTAAAAGAGGGAAATATAAAACTAGTTGGATATTTGATATCGTATTTGAGAGTGTATCTATATTTATTCTATTCACATTGTGACATGTAATCACAAAAAAAAATCTCAATATTTTAAATAAGTTTAGATATCTTTGCTTTATGTAATTAAATAAGCAGGCAACAGAAATTATTCAATGATGTAAATTCTTCTCTTGTTTATATATATTTGGAGACACATACTTTTCCATGTAATAAATGAGTATTTACTTTTTTTTTTTCATGTGTCTTAGCATCGGCCAGGAAGCGAACCCACTAACCCGGGACAACTGCTTATAAGGCAGGACTCAACCACCAACACTTGACCGAGTATTTACTTATTTTATCTACATTTTATTGTCTTTTGTAATCATGAAATCATATATTAAAATCTTCATTTTTAATTTACTTTTCTAATTCAAAACTCTGCTTACTTTTTATACTATTTGAGAATTCATGATCATCACAATATATATATATTTAATTCTTGTATAGACTACTGATGCTCTAAAATTTTCACACAAATATAATTGAGATGTAAGTATTCATTTTTATGTAGAACATATTGAGAACTTTACGTCAAGATAATGATAATCTAAAAGTAGATGAAATACTATCCAGTGATAACACATGATTAATCCCAATATATATTTTTTTCAGTGTTGTTGGCTGTAATCAATAAATAAGTTCAACCAAATCAAATTTTACAGTTTTTACATTTTAAACTTTTGCTCTGATAACTTGATATAATTAATATAGATAGACATTAAGGATAAAGCCAAATTAATTAAATATTAAGAGTTCTATTTAAAAGGTTTTTGCATCTTAAAAAACTATTTGAAATCGGATGTTTATTAAAGAAATTTTAGCACTAGACATCTAAGCAATTGACTTTTGTTCTGATAACTTGATTTAATTGATATAGATAGACATTAAGGATAAAGCTAACTTAATTAAATATTAGATGTTCTATTTAAAAGGTTTTTGTATCTTAAAAAGCTATCTGAAATCGGATGTTTATTAGATTAAGAAATTTTTTAGCACCCAGCATCTAATCAGTTGACTGATACTCTTATCACAGGGATAGATGCTCAGACCATTCATATATCCAATTAACACATAATTACCATTTCAAGATATTTTCTGCTTTAACTTTCTAAAACTTTAGAATAATCAATATCTTATGCCATCTTTTTTGCATCTTACATTTTGCTTTGATCTGTTTATGCCTTTTTTTGAAAAAGTTTTTATACTGGAAAAATTAGACTTGAACTTGATCTGGATATTGACGTTGGATTCCAGAATTTTACTCTTTAATAATTAAAAATTGTATTAACCTATATCAACTTAAATGTTATTTATTCATCTTAGCTTAAAAGTTATCTAACTGTAAGTTATATCTTGCTCTTCATTTTATCATTCAAGATTGCTTCTAATATAATTAGGCTTTGGTTTTAATGTAAACTTTCAGTTTCTATGAGTTTTCTTTTTTTTTTTTTTACAATATTTAATATATTTTTATCATCTTTATTACCTACTGTATCATTTTATTTTTGTATTGATTTATTAAGGAATAAATTTTGATGATGTAAAAAAGTCCTCCTCACAAACTTACTTTTGTTTGCTTTTTATCTTCATTTTATTCAAAAATGTAACTCATTTTTGATATAACAATGTATTCAAAATAATAATTGTATGGTTTGGTGCAATGATAGACTACTCTACTCTAGAGCTCAATGTTCATGGATCACAACTCAATTCTGTCACTTCTATGTGAATCTTTATGTGATCTTTCAAGAAACAAAGCATTCAGTTAGTATTGCTATTAATTATGTGAATATTCTGATAGAAAACATATTCTTAAATCAATTTCCAGTTGAGGAAAGTGATAAAAAAAATCACTTTTTATTCATTTCAAATTGGAGGGAAACTATTTTGGTTTGCCTATCATATGCTAAAATATTTTTGATCTTCAATGCAACTTCGACTTGAAATAATTCTTTGCAAAAAATTTTTTTTCAATAAAATGAATAATATTTAATTCATTAATGCTTATTTATAATATTTGTCCTTAAATAATCTTGATACTACTTAGTTTATTTTTCATTACATACTTGATATTTGTGTATGTGTGTGATTATATATATATTATTAATCAAGTTTTTAAATTTTTTTCTGGGTATTTTTTAATATCATTAATAAACATTTGTTTATAATGTAAATTAAGTTTAAAAATAAGTTTGAAATAATAAATTTAAAAAATTTATTGAATTTTTTTAAACTGTCTTATTATTTTTTAAAGGAAGATTTTAAAAAAAAATATTTTTAAAGGTTTGGCAGATCGTTTTGAAGAATATCCAAAGCTGAGAGAATTAATTCGTCTCAAAGATGATCTTATAGCCAAAACAGCTACACCTCCAATGTAAGTTTAATAATAGTGATGGAAACAATTTAATTAATGTCAGTCTTTATTCGTTTTATGCCAGAATATCTTCTAATTTTCTGATTTTCCTCTTCATAAATACCCACAATTTCACTTTTCTTAAGATTATCTGAATTTTTTTTGTTCCTTTTTATTTTTGATCATTTGTTATTTTCTAACAAATCTTTCATTGTTTTTTTTTTTATCTCTAAGATCATTTTTATTTAGTTTATTTTTTTATTTTCTTTTAAGTTTTTCAATAAAAATATTTTACTCACTTTTTTAAAATCTATATATTCCTAATTCTGCCTATCATATTTGCCGTTTGCGCGTTTTATCAAATATTTATTTTAAATGCTTCAAATGGCTTCCTCCTTTTTTTTTAATATTCCAATTTTTTTGCTCCATTATTAATTCATTGGTCTACAAAGTAATCAGATTGTATTCATTTTTTAACATTCTGTTTAATTTTTGCAATGCTTATTTTTATTTCACTACATTTATCATCATTTAAATCAGTCTTCTAAATATTTAAAAGCTTTAATCTATTATTTTTTTAATCATTACTGTCAAATTATTAATTGTTTTAGTTTCTTTTATAATTTGTTTTATATCACAAATTATATCACATTAATCTTCATAAGCACAATTAATCACTGCAGACCAGATAATAATACCAAATAGATCTTTGATTTGCTTCTGACTATAAATCTTCTCAATTGAAGACCATTAGCTAACAGCAAAAATATTTGAATATTAAAAGATTTTGAATCTTAGTCAACTGATTGACTAAGTACTTAAGCTTGACATTAAGTTAGTAATATATTTTAGTGATTTTAGTTGTAAGCTACTGGCATTTTTGATCTCTTGGGAAAAAAAATTTATTTACTAATCAAAGAAATGGATGACTATTCAATGTGAATTTAAATCAGACAATGGTAATTTATTTCCTATCATCTAACTATCTATAAGATCAATAATCAACAGAAACTAGATAGTAATTTCAAACAGACCTGTGACGTCAGACGTACATTCTTAGATAAACTTCAATTTAATTCTTATCGTCTTCGAATATGATTTAGTAATATAAAATGGCCACTGTTTTGTTTAGTGATGAAAACCAATAGTCAGACACTAGGTGGAAAAATCTGTTTGGCAGTACTCATATTTATAGATGTGATTAAATATTAAGGTGATGATTAAATGAATTACTATTGTCAAATGTAGATTGATTTATTTGCTTGCATTTTAAAATATTTAAATCATGGAATTAAATCCTGGGTTTAAATTTGTTAATGATTTTATATTTCTTTTCAAATATTGTTGTTTTTAGCAAGTAGAAATAATAGTGAAATTTTGTGTAAGAAACATATTTAAATGCTTAATAAGAAAATATTATTTATAATTAAAATTGTCAAATATTAGCATGCAAGATCACAAAACTTTTTTAATGGTTATTAATTTTTTTTATTGAAGTCATTTTCATTTTTTAAATTAAAATATATTTGTAACAGAAATTTCAATTGTTTTGAATATTTTTGTTTTGACACTTTTGGATCTCAAAAAAGTTATATTTGTTAAATATTGTTGAAAAAATTATTACCCCTTTAGTCACATTTCATTCATTATGCTCAATACAAAACATTTAATAAGAACATATTTATTGTAAATGGATTTGCTGCTAACATAGGTAATTTTAATATATTTTTAAAAAACAATGGATAAGCTAGTATTGAAATTGTAATTGATAGCAATTTAAAATAATCAGTTGTTGAAGCTAAAATAATTAATTTATTGTTACCTGATTCTAATTTATGAAATTATCAAAAATGGAAATAATGAAATCCAATATGCTGTTCCTGCATAGAAATTATAATAAATAGGTAATAAAAATCATACATAATAGCTAATATAAATATATATTAATCATACATAAAAAGCCTTTTTCGACACGTTTTAGTGCCCTTTTCATTCAGGGTACTAAACCATGTGCTGAAAAAGGTTTTTTATTTATGATTAATATATTTATTTTAGCTGTTGGGTATGATTTTTATTGTTTGTTATAGTTTATGAGGAAAAAAAAACCTACTAAATTATTTACAAGAGTGAATTAAACTCTAATTTAGAGTTAAAAATTCTAAATTTGTTTTTAAAAAAAACCTATATAATCAGATAATGAAAACAAAAGAGCATATATATATATATATTTTTCTTAAAGACAGACAGAAATAATTAATATACCAAAAAAAATGGTATGAATTTTTTCATTGCAGTATTATTTTAATAGAAATTATTAAGGACTTTATGCATAGATTGAGAGGATCAATTGCTTACAATTGTTATAAATTTAGTAGCGCAATTATTTTCTTACTATAGTTATAATGGTCAATTGTTTAAAATGCTATAGACATTTAAGCATGAGGAAACATATGATGAATATTTAATTAAACCATTATAAAAAATGAAAGTCAGCAAATCATCTAAATTACATTAATAACGTTTTTTAGTAAATAAAAAAAAATAATTTTAGTAGATAAAAATTATATATCAAATGTGTTATGGTTATTCATATTTTAACAAAATCAATCCATGGCATCTTCACACATTTTTAAAATGAGTAGGTAAAAATCATTTGGCAATGAGTCACCACTAATATATATTTTATTAATATTAGATGAACATCTTGTATTTAGATATTATAATATAATTAAAAGGTATTTGAAATCAGACTTTCAAACTTCCTATGGCTATCCTCATCATCTTATACTACCGATACACATGACCACATACATGTGAAAAAGATAAATGATCTCCAATATATATATTTCTTACTGAACCAGTAATCATCTTGTATTTAAATATTATAATATAATAAAGAATGATAGTAGATGGATCTGGATCGGTGCACTTTATTACTAAACGATTCATATCTACCACATACACTTTGTATTTTTTATTTATATTATTATCAAATGATTTTTCAGATTTTCCCATGTGTAAGGAAATAAATTCTGACATCTTTACCTGTAAAAATATTTGTAACATCAAATATATATAATACTGTTAATAAGATTTAGTATTTTTAAAAAAAAAAAATATTTTGACTCCAGTGATACGAAAAGCTTCCAATATTTATTATGTCTTTTTCAAGAAAATAATGTACCAATAATACAATAAAATATTGGTGCAAAATTCCTAAACTAATAAGCAAAATTGAAATATAAATTTTTCATTTCAAAGGAAAATGTGAAAATTGTATTTAAAAATGGCCATACCAAATACAATTTAAATAGATTAAAAGTAAAGAAGCAATAAAGTTACTAAAACAAAATGAATTTTTACAACTTTAAATGTTTATTTTAAATGAACTATATATTATTGCATTTTGATATTTTAAAAAATTGGTAATGATTTACTAAAAACATTAAGCTTAGTATTCAAGTTCTCTTTCACATATTTCTTAATAGCTCAGTGAGTTGAGTGTGAAGATATTTAAAATTCACGCTTTCAGATCTAAGTACTTTAGACTGGCTTGGATATATAGAAAGACAAGTAAAGAAGAGGGTGGAACCACCCTTTTTTTGTTAAATTCTCTGTCTCAGTGTTACGATCTGATTGGCTGTTGATAGTCATAAGCGCTTGAGAAGTTTGCAATCTCTCAGTTTAATTTTAATAGCTTTTTATAGCCTCTTAAATATAAATTACTGAAATCATTTTGTCATATATGAAATGAAAATTAACTTAAAATTCAAACAAATCCTGTTATTATTAATTAAGGTAAATTTACAAAAAAAAAAAAAAAAAGGCAGAATAGAATTTTGAGAATTCTAATATTTTATGTGATGGTTCTTTTATTCTCAGAAATTGAACAAATATTAGGGGATGTTTAGAAAAGAATTGAATCACTTTTATATATTTTCATCGCAATTGTAATAATATTAATTAAATCTTCCTTTCATTTAGGTATTTGGCTTGTGACTTGGAAACTTTTGAAATGAGGGATCTCGACTGCAAATTTGATGTCATATTAATAGAGCCTCCTTTAGAAGAGTATCAGAGGACTGCAGGAGTAACAAACATGAAACTTTGGAGCTGGGACCAGGTATGGTCAAAGTTTGTTTTATGCTTGAGAGATATTTATGTATTTCATATATATAAAATATATGATTTAAATTAATCCAACAAGTTTGAGAATAAAGTTTGATTAAATTTTGAATAAAACTAGAATTGGTGGTCAAATTGAATGATTATATATATATATTTGTCTGAAGGTTTGTAATGATGGTATATTATAAGATGTAATATGTTGGACTATTTCCATCATTTATGAGTGAATATTGAATGTATAGAAAATTTTAAACTTTATTTAAACTTTTCAAACACAAACAACTTGTTAGTAATAACACACAAATAGACAATACAGGTTAGTAATTACACAACGTTTCGAGTAGTATTATTCTCCACTCTTCTTCAGGTGTTGCTGGTCTATATGCACAGTGACAATATTCGCTTAGAAGTTGAACTCGCACCTTTAGATTCTTGGTTTATTGAATTTAAGGCAAACGCTCTACCAACTGAGCTATTCTGTCAAAGGCAACATATAGTAGAAATTTGATATATTTATACTTGAGGGTTGGTTCAAATCCTCCTGAGTCCTTCAATTTTTTTTTTTTATAACAAGTCTAATTATTATTATTTTTATTTTTTCCTAAGAGCAAGATTAATTAGAGGCTTCCATACATTGTGTATTGCCACACTGGGTTGACTTATAGGATTATTTACCATTGTCATATGAGCAGCTTCCTTGAATTTTCTTCTATGCATTTTTTCCTCTTTATCCAATATCTTTGTATTTTCCACTTAAGCATGTGGTCATTAGTACATACATGATCTGCTATGGTAGACACATCTTTTTTTTTCTCTTTTAACCATTAGTTTGTGTTCCTTCAATCGTTGTTCAACAGGCCGACAGGTCTCACCAATGTATTTTCTTCCACATTCACATGGTATCTCATAGATGCAGTTTTTGTTCTTCAGCATTTCCAGTTTAGGCTTAGTGGAAGTAAGCATTCCTCGAAGTGTGGTATGGCTTTGGAAAGCAGTTCTAATGTTATATTGACTGCAGATTCTTTTTAGTTTGTCCGCCATTCCTGGTATGTATGGATACACCACCATACCAATAACTGTTTCCTCTTTTGGTGTCTTTTTCTGTTGTCTATTGAAGGTTTTTCTGATGACTGCTGATAGATAACCATTCTTCATAAGCATTTGTTCTATGTGAATCTTTTCTTTTTCCAAATCACTGGTTTCTGAACAAACCTCCTTCGCTCTGTTCCATAGTGACAGTACAATTCCTTGTTTAGTGCTTCTTGTATGATTGGATGTATATGCCAAGTATTTTCCAGTGTGTGTTGGTTTCCTATTTACTGATGTTTTTACTTTGCCCTGAGGGAGTCTTGTCACAAGAACATCCAAGAATGCCAATTTTTGTTCTTGTTCTGCTTCCATCATGAAATTAATTGTAGGAGATATGTTGTTAATGTGCATCCAGAAAGACTGTAATTTTACCTTGCCATGTGGTCATACTACAAATGTATCATCAACATATCGAAGCCACACTTTAGGCGGACATGGAGTAGTATTTATGGCTGTTGTTTCAAGTTCTTCCATGTAAATGTTGCTGAGCAATGGTGACAGTGATGATCCCATGGCCATCCCTCGATTTTGTTGGAAGAATTCTGAGTTATATTGAAAGTATGTTGTTGTTACACAGAATGTTAATAACTCCATTATACTATCAATAGGTAGAACTGTTCTACTTTGTAGACTGTTATCGCCATATAACCTTTTCCTTACAATAGACAATGCTTCATCACATGGTACATTTGTAAACAGACTTTCCACATGCTTAAGTGGGAAAATACAAAGATATTGGATAAAGAGGAAAAAATGCATAGAAGAAAATTCAAGGAAGCTACTCATATGACAATGGTAAATAATCCTATAAGTCAACCCAGTGTGGCAATACACAATGTATGGAAGCCTCTAATTAATCTTGCTCTTAGGAAAAAATAAAAAAATAAAAATAATTAGACTTGTTAAAAAAAAAAAAAAAATTGAAGGACTCAGGAGGATTTGAACCAACCCTCAAGTATAAATATATCAAATTTCTACTATATGTTGCCTTTGACAGAATAGCTCAGTTGGTAGAGCGTTTGCTTTAAATTCAATATACAAGAATCTAAAGGTGCGAGTTCAACTTCTAAGCGAATATTGTCACTGTGCATATAGGCCAGCAACACCTGAAGAAGAGTGGAGAATAATACTACTCGAAACGTTGTGTAATTACTAACCTGTATTGTCTATTTGTGTGTTATTACTAACAAGTTGTTTGTATTTGAAAAGTTTAAATAAAGTTTAAAATTTTCTATACATTCAATATTCACTCATAAATGATGGAAATAGTCCAACATATTACATCTTATAATATACCATCATTACAAACCTTCAGACAAATACTAAGTACTCGGTATAGACCCGATGCTATGTTGAAATTTAGACATTATGAAAAATTATGTCTAAAACTGGCTAAAGTAGAAAATCATTTAACTTTCTTATGTAAATTTGCAGTTAAAACCTCCTATTTTCTCCAAGAGAGCTGAAAAATTATTCAGAGAGCAAATGAGGCTTTATTGAGAGAGAGTATAAAGGTTCAGCGGTTTATCAAGCATCAAACCTTGCAATCTATTAGAAATGTGGAATCGTTTCTACAAAACAAAGTTACAGATGAAGATTTCTCAAGAATCATATTGTAAGTTACATGGAAGGATAAAAGAACTACAGAAGAAGCTTGTAAATCTACATGGGCAAGTCAAAAGTAATACTGCAACTAGTCTATCCTCGTCATCAGTGAAAAATCTTAGTTCTAAACAACTTACCAATGGTGAATTATCAGTTCTGGAAAAAGGTTTGAATTTCGCCATTACACCATCTATTGGATATAATGGCCGCGACTGATGAGGTGACGCAAAATTTGAATCTAGAGGAAGCAGCGGAGTTTTGCTGGAGAGTAAAACGAACACGGAAAGACATCAGTGCACAAGCAGAAGTCAAACTTTATGTGATGAGAGGAGGCTATTAAATCTCTCAGACAGGATCATCTATAATTATTCTTCCTGCTGACAAAGGTAACACTACAGTTGTAATGGATAAAACTGATTATGATAACAAATTCAAGGACTTCTCACACAGCCAATAAAAAAAGTACAAAATCATTCCAAGTACAGAGGTAAAACTACAAGCATTACTCCGAAGCATCGAGTATTTCAGTGATTCAGAAAAGAAAATTAACTTCGTATTTCAGAAGATTCCTCACCTGTATGGACCTAAAATCCATAAAGAGAATGTTCCATTAAGACCTATTGTTAGTTCTAGAAATTCACCCTGTCAAATTTGTCAAGATTTCTTCTCGAAGTTCTTATCCATTGGCATAAGAACACCATCTTTCATCAGGGACTCTAAGCATTTTGTAGAATTATCGGAAGAAAATGAAGAACTGACATATTAGTAAGCTTTGATGTGGAAAGTCTGTTTAAAATGTACATGTGATGAAGCATTGTCTATTGTAAGGAAAAGGTTATATGGCGATAACAGTCTACAAGTAGAACAGTTCTACCTATTGATAGTATAATGGAGTTATTAACATTCTGTGTAACAACAACAACATACTTTCAATATAACTCAAATTCTTCAACAAAATCGAGGGAGCCATGGGATCATCACTGTCACCATTAGCTCAGACATTTACATGAAGAACTTGAAAAACAGCCAAAATACTACTCATGTTGATGATACATTTGTAGTATGGCACATGGCAAGTAAAATTACATCTTTCTGGATGCACATTAACAACATATCTCCTACAATTAATTTCAGATGGAAGCAGAAAGAAAAAATTGGCATTCTTGGATGTTCTTGTGCAAGACTCCTCAGGGCAAAGTAAAAACATCAGTATATAGGAAACCAACACACACTGGAAAATACTTGGCATATACATCCAATCATACAAGAAGCACTAAACAAGGAATTGTACTGTCACTATGGAACAGAGGAAGAGGTTTGTTCAGAAACCAGTGATTTGGAAAAAGAAAAGATTCACATAGAACAAATGCTTATGAAGAATGATTATCCATCAGCAGTCATCAGAAAAACCTTCAATAGACAACAGAAAAAGACACCAAAAGAGGAAAAGTTATTGGTATGGTGGTTATCCATACAACAGGAATGGGGACAAACTAAAAGAATCTGCAGTCAATATAATATTAGAACTGCTTTCAAACCATACACATTGAGGAATGCTTACTTTACTAAGCCTAAATTGGAAATGCTAAGAAAAACTGCATCTATGAGATACCATTGAATGTGGAAGAAAATACATTGGTGAGACTTCGGCCTGTTGAACAACGATTGAAGGAACCCAAACTAATGGTTAAAAGAGAAAAACAGATGTGTCTACCATAGCAGATCATGTATGTACTAATGACCACATGCTTAAGTGGGAAAATACAAAGATATTGGATAAAGAGGAAAAATGCATAGAAGAAAATTCAAGGAAGCTGCTCATATGACAATGGTAAATAATCCTATAATCAACCATGTGGAATAACAATGTATGGAAGCCTCTAATTAATCTTGCTCTTAGGAAAAAATAAAAAATAAAAATAATTAGACTTGTTATAAAAAAA
Source organism: Epiperipatus broadwayi (assembly GCA_028023455.1). Classification (NCBI taxonomy): domain Eukaryota; kingdom Metazoa; phylum Onychophora; class Udeonychophora; order Euonychophora; family Peripatidae; genus Epiperipatus; species Epiperipatus broadwayi. The sequence goes on along the minus strand of JAQFVV010012475.1, from coordinate 1,079,788 downwards.
AAATTGAAGGACTCGGGAAGATTTGAACCAACCCTCAAGTATAAATATATCAAATTTCTACTATATGTTGCCTTTGACAGAATAGCTCAATTGGTAAGCGTTTGCCTTAAATTCAATATACAAGAATCTAAAGGTGCGAGTTCAACTTCTAAGCGAATATTGTCACTGTGCATATAGGCCAGCAACACCTGAAGAAGAGTGGAGAATAATACTACTCAAAACGTTGTGTAATTACTAACCTGTATTGTCTATTTGTGTGTTATTACTAACAAGTTGTTTGTATTTGAAAAGTTTAAATAAAGTTTAAAATTACTATACATTCAATATACACTCATAAATGATGGAAATAGTCCAACATATTACATCTTATTATATATATAATATGTATTAGAAACAGTTAATAAAGGGACAAATTTATTATTCAGAAAATAGTGTGTTCCAAGAATTGTTAAAGAAAAAAATCGTTCCTAACATATTTAGAACATTAAAATATTTGTTAACATTAATTTTAAAAGATTGAATAAGAGAGAGATGGAAAATGGGCTGCTAAATAAAGAACTTCAGGTACTTATGTATTAGTCCTGTGACACAGCACGTATTAGACTTGTTGCACTTTTCCACATCGAAGGTAAATGTGTAACATTGTGATTGGGTCAAATAATCCAAGTCAAGATTTTTTATTGTATCTCTGATCTAACCCCCCCCCCCCCCCCCCCCGGAGTATTTTTCAAGATTTCTTATCGTATATCCGATCTTTTTTTTTTTTTTTTGCCCAGTTGTTGGCAAGATTTCATTCTGACAACAGTTTGATTTTCATTGCATTTTGTCTTCGCATTTTCTGTCATTGTATTTTATAATCAAATGGCAAAAAGAAAATTGAAGAAAGTATGATGAATACTGAAGAAAACATTATAGTAATGTTGATAAAGAGCAAAACAAATTAGGAAATTGCTTTTAGAAGGAGGATAAATTAGTAAATTAAGTTAGAAAAGTAGTGCTAATCATGATAGAATCTTTTTAAGAAAAGATCCAAGTCCGCAATAATATGTTTATGTGAAAAAGTCTATAGGAAAGAAACTGATTGACTAAATTGCCTAATTTTTAGTAGAATCTAATAAATTGAAGATGCTTTATTCCAAATAGCCGAAGCCGGTAAGGCTTTGTGCCAGATAAAAAGCAAAAGGAAGAGAAGTAATTTTTGTGTCAAATAGAAAACCAAGTTTCTCAGAAGTAAAGATTGATGTAGAAAAAATATAATTTTGCCAGAAAAATCATTGAAAAAGTTACATGTACGACTATTAAATTAAAATGTTTTTGAAGAATCTTTGAATGGGTTAATTACTTTTTTAGAAGTAAGACAAATCTGAGTTTTGAAAAATTTTTAAATGCGATAAATATTGACCTGTGAATAATTTTTTTTTATTGATAATGAAGAAGCTAAAGAAATTCTTTTTCAAAATAAAAGATACTTTAGTTTAAATTCCATTTTTAAATACAAAATGTTGAATTAGGTTCAGTGTAATAGATAATAATATAATAGAACTGTGCAGAATATAAAACATTTTGATACATCACTTGTTAAAAAAAATAACATACTGCCATTTTACATTATGATGTATTATTTAAAATCATTTGATAGCAAAATAAACCATTTTAATTACTTTTAAATTAATTTAGATAATCTTAGAATTAAAATAAAAGAAGTAGGTTAACAAAATTTTTATATAGATAAAGTCACCAAGTTTAAATTCAAATCCGAATGCTACAATATATTGAGAAAAATAATTATAGATATGTAAGTAATTATGAAAAATATATGTTTTTCTACTTGCAGTTACCAAATATAGTTCATTTTTCAAATAGTGATCTAGCATTATTCATGTCTCTTGATTCTTCTTCATCTAAAAATTAAATAGTTTTGAATAAAGGTCTGTATCTAATCACAATATTAGTCAATATATTGTAAAAATTAATTATAAATATGTAAATAATTTGTCAAGCATTGGTGGCCTAGTGGTTAGCATAGCTACCTTCCAAGCAGTTGTCCCGGGTTCGTTTCCCGGCTGATGCTTTGACATATGAAAAAAAAAAAAAAATATGTAAATAATTATGGAAAATAGGTTTTCATGTTCAAAATCTATTATAAAAGAATAAAAGATTTTCATGTTTTCATTTATGTTGGCAGAAACTTCTACCCAACAATGACAGCATTGGCAGTAGACTCACTCTTTCATGCATCTTATAAGGGGGTTGGAGGTTGGAGGTTGGACAGTCAGCTTTTTTTTTTTTACATACAGTAAGCAAAATCATGCCAAAGATGGCCAAGAGATGGCGCACTGAGATTTTCTGCTGTTCTTTACTGTTTAAGGCTCGAACGGGATCTTTAGCAACAAGGGAATATGCACATAAATGGAAAAAATGTGGGTGATTTAGTCTGCAAGTTGTGTAAGGAAAGCATAGAAAATATTAGGCATCTGTTAATTGAATGTAAATGCCTGAAAGCAGAAAAGGTACAAATAATGAAGTTGTAGAAGAATAAATATAAACAAAGTGATTATACAGAAAGTGTGTTATTGATTTTTATGCTGGGTTTGGGAAAAGATAAGGGGGATTTATAAAAGCCATGGAGTTGATAAAAAATTATGTTGTGGAAATGGGATGAAGCAGGATATGGGAAATCTTAGAGCAGGGAATGGAAAGGGAAGTTAAATTGGCTAACAGGTTTCTCTGAAGATAGTTGCTGAGAGATTCCTGACCGTATAAGAAGTCACAGTGCATCACATCACATCTGAAAGTACGAAAAATTAAAGTGTTTGATAATTAAGAGAAAATATGTAATATTGATCATAATTTATTTATAATAGAAATGTTTAGTAATGTGATGGAAAATAGTAATAAAAGTGGAAAAGATAGTGAAAGATTTGGATGGAGAATGAATGGTAAGAATAATTAAGAAGAATATAAAATAAAAGTAGAAGAAATCATGAAAGAGTTTGTTGGGGATGAAGTAGAAGAAGTGGCGAATAAGGTTTTAAGTGAGAATATTCAGAAAAACAAGGCAAAACTCTCCATACAGTAATGCTACCCTGTGCCAACCAGAGTAAGCAATGAATGCCAGAAGGCTTGTGCATAAAATCCCTATCTAGTGCCTACTCATCCAATATTCCCAGACTAGTTTCTGGCTTGTGGCCTTCATCAGTGAGGAGCCTTGCATCTGAGAGCACTGCACCTAGCCACAAGGCAGAAGCTAGACTGGGGATATTGGATGACTAGGCACTAGATAGGGATTTTATGCACAAGCCTTCTGGCATCCATTGATTACTCTGATTGGCACAAGGTGGCATTACTGTATGGAGAGTTTTGCATTGTTTAATAACAACTATGTGCTAGTATAAGAGTTAGTGATCATGTGATATTTAGTGGTTTAATATTCAGAAGAATAAAAGTAAGAGAAAAGTGAGAATTAGTAAAAGTGTAAAAGAGAGGGGAAAAGCATGTAGAGAATATAAATGTGCTATTAAAAACAAAGAAAGTGAAAAATATGTTAATTTTATATGGAAAAACTATTTTTTTAAAAAAGAAGTTGGCTAAACTAGGTCATTATAGAAAGAGAATGAAATTAAATAGTAAATTATTGGAGAATATTAATAAAGTGGAACAGATTTGAAACATATTAATAGAAGGCATGTAGGGGGAGAGAAATAGTATTATTAAATGATGAGGAAAAAGAGTCGCTCTAGAGAATAATTAGAGGCAATCTTGAGTAAGTATGTAATGGACATAAAAAAAGATATTAGATGTGAATGACAGTGATAACAAACATAAAAGCACATAGTAATGGAAATATTAATTTTACAGAAAATGAATTGAATGAGGCAGGGAAGAAATTGAAAAGTAGAAATGCAAAAGGTTTAGATAGATGGGCAGCAGAGATGGTGATCAATTTGGGAAATAGAGCAAAATTAAATCTATTATCATGTTTTAATAAGATGGCATAGAAGAAAGAATTTCCAGATAGCTGGAATAATACAAGAGTAAGGCTATTAGTTAAAGGAAAGGGTAAGATCCATAGACTGATAATGGTGATGTCAGTGTTATATAAAGTTTTTGCCTATATGGTAACTGGAAGAATGGCAAAATGAATGAAAGAATATAATATAGTGGGAGAAATGCAAGGTTTTAGATCCGTTAGTATAACGGTCGGGGTGTGTTAGAGGAAGAAGTGGAGTCTTACTGTCTCTGCCGTACAGGGCGCCTCCAGGCCATTTGAACCTGAAAAATGTATAGAGTAGGCAGATACGCGCTGTTAAGATCCAATTTTTACATATGTTTTATTCCGACCATCAGCCCATGCTACTAGCTCAGTGAGATGCAGAGATTTATAAAATATAAATTCTTATTTAAAAAGGTTTTGAATATTAAAAAATAAATAAAAGAAGCCACTGCCAGTAATAACACACACAAACATTTATTAAACATATATGTAATTTAGAATTATTATTTTAGTCTAACTTTTACTTTAACATTTAATTTACATTTTTGTTTTTGAAGTTCGCACAGATGAATTTAATATTTTATTCAAGTGTCGATTATGAATAGACTACATAGATTGCATTTGAAAAGAAAATATTTTATCCCTTATTTAACCTTAGGCCAAAAGTTCGCAGTTAAACTAACATCAATCTATCTGATATATCGATGTATTCAATGCAGCATGAATATGACAGCACAAATACCATACTGTCAGGAATGTACATCTGAACAGCGTGGTTATAGAAGACATTGACTCTCGTCCAGTACAGGAATACTACATCTGTCTGGCGAGAAGAACAATAATAAAAAAAACTCCATAGGAAGGGACTGCGTTTTCCGTCTTACTATCCCATTCCATAGGCTAAAAAGGGGTGATCCAAGGAGCAGGGAATACGTCTGCTTCCGATGGTCAGTACGAAATGGGACTTATTTTTCCCAAGTGCGGCATATCATGTGATCCTGCACGTAGCGGATCTCATACTACATTTACTAATTACACCGATATATCCAATCGACTAACCCAATTTAACTACAAAATAAATAACCTAAGATTTACCCTCCCTTAATTAAACTAATATAACTTTACAAATCTATGCAGCCATTCACGCCCGACTTAAATTTAGCATTTATTAAGTTTAGTTTAACGAAAAAACAAAAATCATAATAAAACTTAAAAGAACAAAAAAAATAAATAAATGGAAATGATTTAAAAAAAAATATACATCAAATAAAATTAATTATTAATAATAATTTACATTGGTCAGATAGGATTCTATTTCTATTAAATAGGGAACAAGTTTAGAATTAAAGTTTTTATTCTTTTCAAATACTGGAGTTTTAGAATTATAGTTAAAGCTTATTAGAGTTCATAAAGTTCTTACGGTTTAAAAGAAAAGTCCATACTTTATGATTGCTTGCAACTTGTAAAGTGTTAATTCCTAGGAGGTCCTTTATTGTGGCTGGTATTTTATTGCTGGATCTTGGTATCCTGAGGTATACGATATAGGAAGACGATGTCATTTCCTTTCTTTATAATTAACTGAAGGAATTGGAAGTGCGTCTTTCCAATCCCTTCTTCAACTCTCCCCGCACCAACACATATAGCACATCTTTTTTTCTCTCCCAGCTCTTTCTTCACTAAAATTGATTTCCAAACTTATTCTTTTATATTAGAATTTTGGATTGAGTGGACATTACGTCATGACGATAGTCTTTTCATTGAGGTCCATTTCCTGAGGGATTTCTTTTATTGGCTATTAGTTTCTGTTGTTTTTTTCTCTCCTATCTGACCTTTACTTATACATTTTGAAATGCCCAAGGGCTAGCTTATTTTTAACTAATTAAAATAATCATTTCCATTTTACAATAGCATTAATTAATTTATTGTACATTCTTTTTATCTTTAAATCTTTCAAGCATTTTTCTTAATATTTAGTTTTAAAACTTTTTTTTTTTTAATAAAGTTTTCTTCTAATAATTTTTCATCGGTGCGATTTTATATATATAAAGTTTAAATGACTTTTAACTTTCAATTTTTTATTTCTTATAAAAAGTTTTTATATGCGAACTTTTCTTTTTAATGTCTAAATTTTTAAAATAAATAATGTAACAGCATGTGTGCCCGTTACAATAGATGTTTAGGAGATAGTTTATTTGTAGCCATACAACTTATAGATACGGTAGGAATTATGGTCTTTATAGATATAGATAAAGCATATGATGGAGTAAATAGAAATATATTATGGTTAAATTTAGTAAATTTGGGAATGAATGGAGCTTTAGTCGATCTTATTAAGAGATTGTGTGAAAATAATTATTATGTATTGTACCGACGCAGTCATTACATTATATTTATCATGCGTAAATTTGTTGAAAGAGATTTGTTTCAAAAAAATTAAAAATTAAATGTATATTTACTTCCAAAAACAAAAGAAGTTTAAAAGTTTGAGAAAAAGAAAAGGACAAGGGGTGGGAGTTGTAATGAGATAAATGATTGAAAGTAGGGAAAAAGATTTCAGAAATAAAGAATAGATAAAGGAAAGTGATTAACATTTTTTTTTATTAATTTATAATATAAATAGTATTATTTATTTATGGTGTGAATAGCTTCGTTCTTGTCTTATAATATTAAAGTAACGGAATGTGTGCATATATAAAATAAATGTTAAAAAGAAAGGAATTTTCTCAAAATAATACAATTGAAAGCTAATGCAAATAAAAGAATTAAAAACTGAAAAACAAAACAAAGGAAAAATATAATTGTAACGGCTAGTAATAACTAACAAACAAAGATTAATTACTACTATTTAATTAAAATATAAACCAAAGAAAAGAATCTTATACGCTAAAAGAAAAGGAACAGAAACGCAATAGGAGTGCAGTAGAATGTCTGATGGATCCTAAGTTAAGAAAACACTGGGTATATAAGGGAGAGCTTGATATTGCTTAATTTATTATTATTATTATCACATTATAGTATTATATTATATTGAAAAATAAGTCAAAGTTTATCCTGTTAAATAAAAAAATGCTTGCTGAACCCATCGAATCGTGTGGCTGGCCTGAACCTTCGCTGCAATAACAACTGCAGTTAGTTCGAAGAAGAAAAATACTCGTTTGAACCTGAGAATCAGCGGAGTGTCCATGTCCAGAATAGTTCATATGTCATCACCAGAAAATAAAAAGCCTATGAGAAATCATCGTCAACCAGTTGGAACAACAGAATCAGCAGAAGCTATGTTTCCCTATTGCACATATTACAGTATTCAAATCCTAGGTAAAATCATTTTATTTTCCTTTATCTTCAAACTTTTAATTATAGCCATTGAAAACCAGTGAGATAAAACTTTTGAACTTTATAAAAACTATTAATTTCTAGACTATTATTATTACATACATTAGCTTTCATAATCAGACGGTTAAAATCAAATCTCATTAGGGTGTGTGTGTACTTTAATTAAATATGCTTTTATTTCTACTTGTATTATTTAAATGTATATGATAAAATGTATTAAATATCTAATATATTACAAAAACGTATATCTCATTTTTATTATGGGACAAGAATAAGAAGTTAAAGAAAGAGAGTAGGGTATAGAAATATTTAATTATTGTTAGTGATTTGAGCCAATATTAAAAGAAAGGAAAAATTTTAGGCAATAGATTTTGAATAGAGCCAATGTTTTAATGATTAAATAACTATGATATTGAGATTGGGAAATGGAGGTTTAATGTGGGCGGAGAATTTGAAGTAGCTAGGATTCGATGAACTGGTTGGGAGGGCAGGTACTAAATTTGTTGCTGGTCGAGCAGGCATGTTAGTTACATTGTAATTGACTGATGCCTAAGGGTTTTCCCTTAAAATAAATAAAGTGCTTGGATGGCCAGTATTATAATTTAGTAGCAGAGAAATAATATAATTGGTAGCTTGCTACCAGTGATGTTGTTATCTACCTGAAAGATTGGCAGCCTTCAAAAATAGTACATAGAAACTAAACAAAGAGATCGAATAAATAAAATCTAAAAGTAAATAAATGTTTCCATCCCTTCGTTGACATATAAAAGAAGGCGGACGGTACAGTATATATCATTTAGGAAATATAGAATCAGTGATGCCCTATGTTACCTATTTTGTTTTTATTATATTTGAGAGAAATGGAGAAAGAAATAGAAAGACTAGGAAGAGGGGTAGATATACCATTAATAGATGGCAAGGGAAGATATATATCAGATTTTTTATTTGCTGATGATATCTTATTGTGCACAGAAAGTAGGGAAGATATAGAAGTTATGCTGCAGATGTGTGCAAGGGTAGGTAAAGAGATGGGGATTAAATTTAGTGAATAACAATCAAAAGTAATGATGATAAATGCTGGGGAAAGAGAAGAGAAAAATTTTTTTATTGGGAGATATAAAGTTAAATGTAGTGAATAAGTATAACTATTTGGGAATTGTCTTAAGTAATCAGAGAAATTGCTTGGATAAATGGGAGAAAAAATTATAAATGAAGCAAAGTAAAGAAAGGAACCGATAAAGACATTAATAGTGTTTTCATCTAATAAATATGATGAAGAATTGTATGGAAGGAAGTGACAGTAGCATGGTTAACTTATGGAAACAAAGGAGTGTTAGACTTATAAGAAGTAGAAAGAAGTGCATTAGATGCAGATGTGTGGGTGGTAAAGAAGACAATTCAAGGAGAAAAGTAAAATGAAAATTTTTAGTAGATTGCAATTTATGAATAATAAGAGAATAGCTAAAATCGTATTTAATTGGGTTACGAATATAGGACAGGAAACATGATGGGTGAGAAAGGGTAGTACAGTATGCAGATTTGGATATAGACTTTATGTCAGTATACTTATATAAAGATGGGATGATTGTATTAAGAGAATTGTTGAGTGTTATAGTGACAAAGAATGGAATAGAATAGATACATTAATAAAACATAAGGAATCGGAGAGATGGAGAACTAGTATGGAGAATAAAAAGAGTTTAAATATATATAGAAGTAAACAGAATATTGGTTGTGAGTTAATTTATGATAATAGCAAGGAAAGTAGTTTGTTGACACAAGATCATTAGCAACAAGGGAATATACACATAAATGGAGAAATGTGGGTGATTTAGTCTGCAAGTTATGTAAGGAAGGCATGGAAAATATTAGGCATTTGTTAATTGAATGTAAATGCTTACAAGCAGAAAGGGTACAAATGATGAAGTTGTTGAAGAATAAATATAAGTAAAGTGATTGTACAGAAAGTGGATTCTTGATTTTTATGCTGGGTGTAGAAAAAGATAAGGGGGATCTAGATATAAAGACCATAAAGTGGACAAAGATGATGTTGTGGAAATGGGATGGAGCAGGATGGAGAAGAATTTGGGAAAAACTTAGGGTGGGGAATGGAAAGGGAAGATAAGGTGGATAATAAGTTTCTCTGTGCATAATGGCTGAGAGATTCCTAACTCCAAGAAAGGAGAAGCCATAATGCATTGCATCACATTTGAAACAAAATTATCTAAAAAACGTTAAAATGAAGATAAAATTATAATTTCAAAAAATGAACAGTGGTTGTGTGATGCATTTACAACTAAGATAAATGTTTTTTTTTAAAAAAAAACATTTTAAATAAAGAATTTATTTATTGTATATAAAATTAAGGATTTTAAACTTCTCCCTCGATAATTTAATATACAAATTAAAAAGCGTATGAAACACTTGAACAAGAAGCTATAAAGTTTCCAAAAATTACATGCTAAGCGCTTTCAATATATAAAAAAATCTTATTTAAAAAAGAGGAACCAAATAAAGAATTAACAAACCATTGTACTTAGAGGTTGACGAATAAATGCATATTTTATTATGTGATGGGAGATTATAAAAGGAGACTAGCTTAATTTAAAATTATTAGTTTTTGAAAGAAAAAAGCACTGAGAAAGAAGAAGGTAAACAGCCGAATATTTAACATTTCAACCATGAATTTAAGAAAGTTATACTGTCTGTGGCTATAAAGTAAACCGTTACATATGCAGAAGGATTATATTGAAGTGCAAGTCAATAAAAACAAATTTATTAGCAATGAGGATCAGAAGATTATATGCTAAATATTGCCATTAGTTTTCTACATAATAGACTCTTTTGAAATTAAACACATGGCTTGCTAACTTTCTAAAGTATGCCTATTTTAACCCTATAACCATGTAAAACTTTTTAGTATCAAAAGATTGCTGCCTGAGAAGTGCCATCTCTAAGAATTTGAATTAATAAACTAACTCTTAGCCATTACCATCCAATATGAATTTGATAGAATTGTATTTTTTTTAATCAAGAAGATGGTGAAACTTATAGCCTAGAACTATAACAAATAATAATTTTTTAAAAAAAAACAACAACTGCAATTGAAGTTAAAAAACAGTTATTTTAAAAAAAGCTTTTTTTAAAAAAAAATTAAAAAAAGAGGTAGTACAATCATACTTAAATAACTGAAGATACAAAGAAATCCACAGCAAGATTATATGTTTAGTGTCAGAAAGATTTATTAAATATATATGTATTTGATGTTTAGTAATATAGTGTTTAATTCAGTTAAATAGTCAATAATTATATGAACTGATGAACTTATTATAGAGTAGTTATTATTTAATATTATTAAAGTAGATAGGTCATTAGGTGCACATAATCACATTTAATATTTTGTGTATAGGCATATTTGTTTTTGATTAACATAATTTAATATTTTTCTTTTATGTTCATATATTATCTGTAAAAAATGTGTAAGGACTATATGTATTTATTTGTTTGTGTGTGTGATTTTTTAAAAAATATAAATGATTAAAGTTTATCTGTATCGTTCCTTTCCGATTTCATTTAATTATAAGTAACAATTCATCCTATCTTCACAGAAGCAAACTCATAAGCTTAATCTTTAGCTGGTATGCACATGAAGGATTAAGATGATGATTGGGTAGTGGCTTATCCAGAATATTCTTTCCATAAGAAAGTGGTGTCCACATATGTATTAATTAGCCTATACATGTAAGGCTGTAAAGTGTTATTGCATATCAATAAAATAGATCAATTTTGAGGATGAGAAAGTGCTAAACAGATTATCGTGATATCACTCTAATATATGGGCTTAAATTTATTTGAATTCTACTTCCTGTTACAATAAGGATAGTCTTTTTGATATTTCTTTTGTTATTAGTGTATTGAATTATTTTAATACTATCCTTCTCAAAAACATGACCTGTTTCTATTGAATGTAACTAGATCGGTTACTGTTTTAATCACATTTCTGTTGCGTTAATCTTCTGTAAATTGAATTTTTTGTTTTAATATTAATTTTGAAATTTTTTGCATTTAATTTTATACACTTTATTTATACTATTATCTGGATTTTTATTATATTTCTTAATATATTTGTTATTCAAAATGTTAATTATGTTTTTCCTTTTTTTATTATTTTAGTTTATTATGTTGTTAATTTTTTTTTATTCATATTTTTAATTATGTTATTACAAGTTTTAATATCCATATAATTCATTTTATTATTATTTTTAAAATTTTTATCTTTATTATTATCATTGCAAATAAATATATTTTTCACCAACTTTATATTACTTATAAATTTAATTGGATAATCATTATTTAAAAGTTCTTTCTTTATTAACTTTTTTTGCTATTATAATCATCTTTATTAGAGCAATAATTTAGTCTTATAAACCCTAGAAGTTATAATATTAATTTTATATTTTTGCCTTTATTGGAATCCCAGTTAGTAATATTATTATTCATATTGCTTTTTTTTTTATGTATTGACAATTATATAGGATTTAATTATTGTTAAGTCTAAATATGCTACCTTATTTTTTTCTTTTTCTGTAGTAAATTTAATATTTTTATTTAACTTTTTAGTATCTTCTATAAAAATACCTATTTATCTTTCAGTCTTAATAAATTGTAATAAATAATTATCAATTTATATTTTTATGAAAATTGGAATATTTTTACTTCTTAACATTTTAACTTCTAATTCTTCCATGTGTATATTGCTCCTATGCCACTTAATGCCCCTTTCATTAACAAACCTTTTTTTTTTGTTTTTAATATATTTTTACAATCAAATTTCAATAATTTCCTTTGTTTTATTGGTAAATCTATATATTTATTTTTATCTATTATACTACTAATTGCTAAATCTCTTTTTTTTTTACATTAATATTTGTATATATTGAAATAACATTTTTTTTTGATCTATGTTATTTATTTTATTCAGTATCTTTAATTTTATTTATTAATACTTTATTATTTTTAATATATGTAATGCAATTTTCATAAAAAGATTGGGGATGATTATCTGTTAATATTTAATAAGACTTAAGCAAATAGATTTTTTTATAGAAAATATTATTAATAATAACAACCAACCACCTGGGGGAGGGGCTCTAGAAATGAATTTTGTGACAATTATACAAACCAATCTGTGAAACACAAATATGTCTGCACATAGAACATGCTGATCCATTTTTCTCTGTTTACTTGATATTTTGTGATATTGTGGTTTAGTTTCCTCACAGAAAACTTTTCTTTCTGAAATGCTTCAATGCTATGTTTAATTGTAGATCATCAATATATTTTATTCTCTATCATAACATCACAATGGAAACAATTGGCATTGCACCTCTTTAAAATATATTTGAGATAATCTTTATAAAGTAAATAGGGTTTATCTCTTTTATGAAACCCATTTTCAAGCTCATCATAAAACAACTTTTTAGGAAGTCTTTCATTGTTTATTCATTTTACATGTTCAATCCAACAAAGGTGTGCTTTTACAATAGTGTATTCAATAGTATTACATCCAGTAAATTGAAGAATATATTGATTGATTTTATATCTTACCATTGTATTTTAAAATTGTACAGAGCATCCTCAAATGAAACTTTTCTAATGCCTTTGAGTGTCCAGGTTTTACTTCCAGACAATAAATTAATTAAACTAACAGCTCTATATACACCTGACTTAGATGCCTTAGTTATTTGTCTGTGATGAAATAGTCTTTTTTAATTTGTTAAAAGCAGTAGCAGACAATGGAGTCTTTGTTGACCTCAATATTTAAGTTTATTCTTCTACGTATAGACAATAAATTAGTCAAAATAGCAGTTCTATATTTAGTTTCAGTAGTTATTTCTCTGTGATGAAATTCTTTTAATTCGTTAAAAGCAGCATCAGGACATTGGAGTCTGTTAACCTCAACATCTAAGCCATCCTTCTATTTAAAAAACTACCAAAATATTTAAACTGATTTACATTCTGAAATTAATAATATTCAAGTTAAAAGTTGCTGAGAATTTTTCTTCCGTCATTGGCTGATGAAGAACTTGAGTTTTTTGAACATTAATTAATAAACCAAGAACTTTAGAAATTGTATTCAAAATATTAAATAAGAGCATTCTGTAAATCATCTTTTGAACTGGCAAAGTAGCACAAATGTTAGCATATTGTAAATTCAGAATCCAAGAAAATAAAGTTCTTGTTTTGCTTTTAATCAATTCAAATTAAAAATTCCACCATCAAACCTGTATTATATCTTTGATTCCTGTTTGATTAAGCCACCTATAAATTCTAAAGACTACTGTCATAAAAATTGAAAACAATGTTGAAGCAAGCACACATCTTTGTTTAACACCAGTTATGTTTCAGTTTTTCCTCCTTTAGTAATAACACTTTGTTTCATTTCATCATGTAGAAACTATATTATATGAAAACATTTTGGTGGGCTACCAACTAATTTCAAACATTGCTATAGATCTGTTCTATTAATTAATCAAATGCCTTGACCAAATCACTAAAAGAAATATATATATCATTCCTTAGTTTCTGACTTTTCTTGCATTTGTTTGACAACAAAAATCATATCTATAATGCTTCTTGATTCTCTAAAACACATTGAGTCACTGGATTCAACCTATTCCACAAAATTTTTGGAAGTAGTTTTGCTGTAGTGGATAATAGTGATATTGCATGATAATTACTGCAATTTTATCTGTTATCTTTGTTTTTAAAAAGTGGAACAATAAAAATATCCTTAAAATTAGGTGGCTCAACTTTATGAGTTCAGATATTTTTAAACAGATTGCAATATTTTTGAAGTTCATCAGGACCTGCAACCTGTCCATTTTTAAGATTTTAAAGAGCTATTTTGATTTCATTAAGCTGGCTATCTTTGTTAAAATTTAAATCAGTAGATTAAAAGTTGTTATCTCAATTCTTATATCATTATTCAAAAGATGATCAAAATACTCTTTCCACCTGATCAAAATATTCATTATCATCATGTAGAATGTTCTGCTTGATTTTCCATCAAAAAAAAAAAAGATTTAGAATGACCATGATCAGCAAATATTTCTTTGCAATTTTAATCCATTAATCATTTTTAAATCTTGTCAGTCATTGAATTTCTGTCTTCAGATCTTTTATATGAATTTCCACATTTAATCTATTATTTTTCCAAGTAGAATATGACATATTTCCTTTTAAATCACTAATAATACTATCATTGTCAGAAAACCAATCATGTTTTTTTTTTTTTTTAGTGAATTCAAGAATAGATTTACTTGTGTCCATAACACATTCATTAAGAGATTCTATGCTTTAGTAATATAAACAGTTCTGAGGATCCAAATTAACAATTTTAGTGTTTAATATATATTGAAATTCAATGAGTATAGAAGAGTTTTCTAAAGAATGAACTTAAATTATTTTGTGAATAGGATTGGAATAATATTTTTTTTTTAATGCAACTATCATTTTAATCTTGGAAGATACTAATCTATGATCTGTCCAACAATGAGTCTGTAAATGCTCATCTAATGTGAACTTCTCTTATGTTTTGACTCTTAACTATAATATAATTTATTAAATGCCATTATTTTGAGTGTGGATGCATCCATGGTTTTTTATAGCAGTTTTGCTGCCTAAACAAAATGTTTATAAAGAGCAATCTGTTTTTATGCAAGTTTTCAATAATAACAAAGCATTTGAATTTATAGACCCAATACCATTATTTCCAGTAATTTTTAGCCAGTCTACTATTTGTACAGAAGAAAAATTAGGCCTTTCAATGATATTGCAGCAATAAAATTATCCAACAAGGAATAAAAGCTTTCTTTCATTCAGTGTAAGGTTGGAGCATCCTCACTAATTAAATGAGCATTAATACCATTATGCCAAATAAGTTTTAAGATCATTAAGCTATCATTGATATAATGAGAAATTCCAATAATAAAAGATAATTAGATTTTATGGCAAATCCAACACCATAAGTTCTTCTTTCACTGAATGATCCATCTTTCCAAAAAAAACTTGTATCTATGCATTTATTCTAATAAACTTCCTTTCTCTAGGAGTCAAGTTTTACTAAGAGCAGTTGTATTGTTTTTAAATATTGACAGTTCTTTACCCACAAGTTCCAGTCATCTATTCTAATCTTGGAAAGTTTGTATCAAGCAAAATTTTCATTTTTCATGAACGTATATTTAGAAAAAAAAGATTTATAATAATTATCTTTAGTATTACTATTGCTACTTGCCTTAATATTATTATTTCTACCACTAATATGAGTAATCCACCCGATGTGACAACCTAACTCTGTGATCAATCTATTTTTAGACATTTTCTAGAACCTTCCACTTCCATGGTAGGCAGGGGATCCCTAAACTGAGCTGTCAAAATATACAAATCATTTCCAGCTGAAACTCCTGTCTCACTTAAATACAGTTCCAAACTAAATCATTAGTGATTGTATTATTTCAAGCAAAGATAACAAGAAAGGACTGCTAGCCTATTAAACCTGTCCCTGCCATTGCTTTTTTAATTTTTGAGGGCTTGAGATAAAAGGGAGGGGGGAGGGATGTTGAAGTCAGAAATGCTGTGCATGTAAAATTAAAGAATGGAAATATTGCACAAATACATTCCCATTGTCACAATTATTATAAGATATCCAATGACATGAGAGGTTATGACTGGGCTCTATAATAACTTAAGTGACTAAAGAAGAAAAAGGAGAGAGAAAAGACCATTTGCATTGGAAGCAGTACCCTAGTTATTGATGAACTAACATTCTATCCTCCTAGACTACAGGGACTCTTGGTCAAGCAATGTTTATTTATTATTCACAGTTAGTCTTTGTATCCAAAGGCCATTCTATTGTCCGCCACCTTTGGAATCTGTCATAGCCTGAGTAATGCATACAGCAGAAATTATTAAGTTAGATAAAACTATTAAATTTATTGTAGAAAAAGAAGAAAATAATAAGCTATCATATTTAAACATATTAAATCTTACATAAATGTTGATATATAAAAAAAACAATATAGATAGCGATAATAATAATTGGCATTTTAATATAAATATAAAATTAATATATGTTTCAGGATTTTTGTTCAAATAAGGATGATTATAATTGACAAATGAAGTTAATAAAGGAAGAACTTTTAAATTCTGATTATCCAATTAAATTTATTTGCAATGATAAATATAATTTTTTTTATTAATTTCAATAATAATAATAATGTAGTTAAAAATATAATGAAAATCAAGATAATGGTATAAATAAAATATATGAAATTCAGCGCTAAATTAATAATATTGAAATTAATTGTTGGAGAAACGAAAAAATTCAATGTACAGAAGATTATCAACATAAATATGATAAAAAATCAGTTTAGTTACACTCAATAAAAATGGCACATATTTGAGAGAAATAGTATTATAATGCTTCAGTACACTAATAATAAAAGAAAAATTAAAAAAGTTATCTTTATAAATATTAATAAACTAAATAAAGATTTTGGTCTAAAATCTGTCTTAATATAAATATGAATAAAATAATTTCAAATAATAAAATTAAAAGAAATGTAAAATCAATTATAGCAAAAAATATAGGAAGCTATTTGTCTTGTCTTATCTTGCAAGAAGGTAGGCAAGAGAAAATAAGGTATTAATTAATAAACAATAATTAAAAAACATTTTATAATAATAATTTAAAAGATTACATAACAAAAAGTTTAAAAATAATAAATGTTCAACTTAAAATTAAAATTATAGAATTAAAAGTTTATACATTAAAATATAGATTAATAATAAAAATTTAATAAGTATAATCGAAATAAACAATAAATAGTATTACTAAATGATAAAAGGTTTGTAAGTTTTTAAAGTTAGTTTTATTTTTATAATTACAATAATATTAATATAAGAAAAAATATAAACTGTATATTATATAAAATGCTAAAGAATACTGTCTTTAGTTTTATTATGATATAAATATAATATACAGTAGACTTTGTGTGTAGATAAAAGACTTTAACTTATAATTGGATATATTTGTTTTATATTGATTATATAAATTATTATTTTATATATATTTATGTACACTTACATATATTTTATATCTGAAGAAGACTGCTTATCATTTGAAACTGTTAGATTGATTGAGCAAAAAAGTAAAATAAGCATTGTTATAATATCACATGATCACTATCTCATATATGGAGAGTGTTGTTTTGTTTTGCATTGTTATAATAATAATAAAAAGTTGGATTTATTTAATTGTTTTAACTTCCTTTATTGTCATTTTAGCTAAATGTTAATTGGTAATAGGTTATTTTACAGTCTCATTACTACTAAATTGCCATTTCTAGATTTGAATCTGAAGAATCTATTACTTGTTGTACTATAATCATTCTTACTTTAGATTTACATTATTGAAGAGAAATTTTTTCCTTTTATGAAAATTATTGCATTTAAACTTTATAAAGAAAACTATATTTCAAGTCAGGTATTTCACATTTCAATTCAATGTTCTAATTATTTTAATGGCAAATTAATATTTATCTGTAAATATTTAACTGTAGTTGCATTCCAAATTATTACTGATTATTCTGTCATTGATCTCTATAGCATCCTTTCTAAATCAAATTATGTAGTAATAAAGCTTATATTATGTATATAGGTGTAATCATGAAATGATAAATTTTTCTCAATGTATTGCACTGCTCCTTACAAATATAAAATGAATCTATTTAGTTTGCCTTTTTAGTTCTTATAAAAATAATGAATTAAATTTATGTGTATAAGAATAAATTAATAGAAGTTAAATGAAAATATTTATTGTATTCATGTGGATTTACTATTTATCTATAATTCAAAATAAATATATAAAAATGTATATAGAGAAAAGCTTTATTTAATCCTACCATCCTTTATTCAAATCCCCTATCTTGTTTATTCTTTGTTATCACAAGCTCCTCGGACATTTATTGCTATGAAAATGTCTACCAGGTAGTTGAAAGCATGCTAAGCATATCATGCTATTAGGATTAATTAAAGTTTTTCTCTATATATATTTTGAATTACCTTGTTCTGAGAAAAGTTTATTAAATTTCAAATTTATTTGTCTACAAATCTACAATATGCTGATAATTGTGCTTTTTTTTTTTTTTTAATTATTATTAATTTAAAGGATAGTCTGCTAAATATTCTTAATATTTCAATGCAATCTATAAAAATTCAGGCATAGTAATTTAAGTTTTAAAGATATAAATACTTTATCAACCAGTGATAGAAGAAGGCTTCAGTGATTTTTAGCTTGAACGATTATAGAGTATGTAAATCACTTTAATTGTTATAGTAGCTTTTTAGGTAGAAAGGCAAACTTGGATGATGAGATACATCATTTGATATTTGACAATTTAAAAAATGGGATATTACATCATAGTGATATAACTGTTTTTCAACTTTGTCTAGCTTATTGTAAGGAAGTAAGGCATGAATTTTCTACCAACATAAAAAAAGTAAGGTGCTAGAAAAAATTATTTGAAAATGTCTTGTAAGAAATCTAAAATTACAATGACAAGATCATAAGACTAATCTTTATATTCATCAGTTTGTTGGATGTGAAATTAAGTTTACTCTTGTAGATTAAATGGATTGATTATATTGGTTATATGAAGTGTATGAACTATTTTAAATTTTGCACTGAAGTATTTTATAGAGAACGTGAGTATGGTTTCATATGTGGAATAGATGTTATTTATATTAAATAGAGTATCTTGATGATATTGTAAGGACATGCCATGTTGATTGCTTTCATTAAGAAGATATGGTTGTGGATAGATTATGCTATAGAGCTATCATTAGATATGGTATTGAAGATTTCAAAACTGCAGAAGAAATTAAAATATACCATCACAAGATAGCAAATAAACTGATTAAAAGACCAACAAGTAATATAAATAGGTGTATTTGTATTTCATAGAATAGACAATCTATTTATATATATTAGATTAGAACATACCTCTATTTTTAGTAGAGATATATTTTGCAATAATATTTAACTTTTTGTTCTTTTTTTTATCTTTATTCTATCCTGTCCTCTTTCTTGTAATAGAATAGCAAGGGTATTTATGCTAGTGGTGATGATAAATCTTCTTAAAATACTATGTTTATATATATATAGATTAAAAAATTTTGCTATAATTATTTCAGATAATGAAATTAGAAATTGAAGAAATTGCTGCTGCCCGATCTTTTATCTTTTTATGGTGTGGCTCATCAGATGGTCTTGACTTGGGAAGAAAGGTTGTTCGAAAAATATATATATTGAATTTGTTTTACATTCTATTTTTAATTTCATGTGTAATTAATAATGAATTATTTTAAGTAAAAAAGAATTTTTTTTTTTATAATTAATACTGATTATACTAAAATTTTAGAATATTGAACTGATTAAGCACATTTCAATTTTAAATTCTCAATGTTTAGTATAATTGTTTATATATCCTAATGATATAATGCTTTGCCTGGTTTAACACAGTGGTAGAATAGTGTATTCTGGAGCTCAAGATCTATGGATCACAGTTCCTGCTTTGTTGCTTCTGGTATGTAAATCTTTTTTTGAACTCCAGAGTAACAAATCACTCTATTATTGCTTAATGATGTAAAAATCTTATTAATCTTCGTTATGTAGTTATAAATATTGGCATGCTAAAGTAAATTGCTCCAAATAGATTGTTGATGATTACAGATATTACAACTGTTATAGTACTTTATTGTCTAGTTCAGACATATCAAACATGAGGCCTGCTGCCAAGTAGTCTGTGGCCCAACAAAAATGATAATTGATATAAATAAGCATTTATTTTTATATAGCGTCTGTATACGATTGTATTAAACTCAAATATCAGCCTTTCAAGCGTTTGCACAATTGGCTTGAAAGGCTGATATTTGAGTTTGATAATTGATATAGTAATTTAGTGTTTGAGAATTAATATTATGAACACTTACATGAATTAAATAAATATCAACGTATTCAGAAAATTAACATTGCTATTAAAAGTTATAATATAAGTCGATCTATTGAACAATTTTTATGCACACATATCAAATACAGTTAACAAGAATATGGCATAACCAATGAGCTACATCCCATGAGAAAGTAGATATTGCTATTTCATCCATCCATTGTTATTATTTTTTTAAACAAATTATTATTTTCAACTTCAGGTTCTAATCATTGTTTTTTTAAAAATATTCATACATTAGAAAGTGTAGTTTTCTTAAAGCCTTCTACAAATATGATTAAAAAATGATTAATTGTAGAAGAACATTACACTTTTCAAGAAAAATGGAAGTAAAATATACTTGAATTCAAAGAAAAATAAGATGTTATGTTGGGTAAGCAGAAACTATTGTGGTTTGCAAAAAAATAATATTAAAAGACACTACAATACAATTCATAAAGAAAACTATGACAAAACTGTTGGGAAACTTCATGAAGATTAATTGTCAAAATTAAAGTTGATATTTCAAGAATAACAAAGTATATTTATTGAATCTATTGAAGATAATGCAGCTGCTTTGAAAACTAGTTATTTGATAGTACATTTAAGTGCAAGCACATTGAAGTCATTCACTGAAGAGGAATTTATTCATGAATGTATTATTAAAGCAGTATTCAGAAAAAAATTCAAAAATATAAGCTTAATTTGAAGTGATGATATAATTGGGAATTTAGGAAATCAACTGCAATCAATAATTACAATATCTAAAATCTATTCCATTGCAATTGACAAAAGTATAGACAGACAGGATAAAGGTCACCTGGCTGTTTTTATTTTTGGATGTGATGTAAACTTAAAAAATTAATGAAGGGTTCTGGAAATTATTCCATTGCATGATACAATTATTGGAGTCAATATTTTTAATGCACTTATGGAAGTTTTGATGAAATACAATTAATCATTAAAAAAGTTAGTTTCTCTTGTAACTGATAGTGCTTCTGCCATGACTGGTAGTTATTAAAGGAGTTATCATGTGATTGAAAAAAAAATATAAAGAACAAAATAAATATAGATATTCAATCCTTCTTAATGCATAATTTTTATATAATATTATATTCCTTCCTTTTTCATAAATTGTCTTGTCTCAGATGTTCCAAAAGTTTAAATATCGGACATTTTATTAAAAATGACACTAAAATTGTAAATTATATTCATGTATGTGGGCTTAATCACATTCAATTTAGTAAATTTTTAGAAGATATAAGAAGTGAATGTAATGATTTATCTTATTACACAGATATTCGTTGGTTTTCTAGTCATAAAGTTTTAAAGTATTTTTCCAATTGTTGGACAAAATTGTTATCTTTTTAGTATTAAAAAATTATGAATATAAAATATTAAAGATGATCACCGGATAAACGAATTGACTTTTTTAGTTAACTTAATCAAATTAATCTTAAACTACAAGGCAATGTTTTGCAAGAAGAAATTATTTTGACAAAAACAAATTCAAAAAGAAAATTTATCTTATTTTGAATATTGCCAATCATTACAAAAATCACCAGAATTGAAATTTTTAGAATATGCTAATCAAATTCAATTATTAGAAAATGAATTTGAAAGAAGATTTTTGGACTTCAAGAAATATGAAAGTCAATTCACTTATTTACTTCCCCTCTTTCTTTTGATGTTAAAACTTAATGACAATTTACCACTGGAATTAATATTGAAACAAAAGTATATCGTGGAAAAATCAAGATTAATATATCAGTTTGTACAGTCAATTTTTAAAATAACTATAAGCTCAAAAAAATTAACTAAATTTGGAAGATTTTGTTGATGAAAAACATTGCCTTTCTTCAAAAAAATGATAATTTTATTTAAATAAAAAAAATCAAAACAATTTTTGTACTTTGTAAGTATTTTTATAACATGATTGAATTTTGTACATACATTATTTTATTAATGATAAGAAATCTGTTCCTCTTTAATTTTGAGTGTTTTTTTGTAATGTAGTCTGCAGTTTGATCAATAATACTTGCTGAAGACCTTGATCACAAATGAGTGACATACCTGGTCTAGTTAGTGCATCTTGTATTTGATGAAAAAGTTTAATATATCCTATATACAGTTTTGTAAATAATCTCTAATACACAATTTATTCAAACCACTTTGAATACTTTTTAGTAAAAATCTTTTATTGGTACATACATATAATAAAAGGTTTTTCCTAAACAGTATTCGAAGTGGTTTGGATAAATTGTATTTATATAAGATATTACAGAAAAATAAAGAAAAGGGTGATTTTTGTAATCACTAATATAATTAGTCATTAATATTTGGATTATGTAAGAAATCCTTCTATCATTGAACAGTGTGGCTAGTATTAATTTTTTATAAATAAGTAAAAAAAAACTGGACACTTTTTTTGCAGCCTTAGTAGAAATTATTTACCAAAAATACAAATCCAAGATTTTTGTTCACTAGTACATAATAGTTTTGATTGCAGCTGTAATTATTACTGTATTAATCAGATAATGCTAAATCTCCTATCAGTATTTAACTTTTTTTAGACCTGTAAGTAATTAAAACTAAAGCTAGTTGATCTTATTAAGCATAATAAAAATTTACAAGTAAGAGATATAACAGTATAGTTATGTGCTCTAGATATCTTTTTTAGATCTAGAAACCACCATGTCAATGAACAAAGGTCAGTGAACAGTAGTAAGATAATTATAAAAAATTGGCCATTGGATGGCTCTAATGAAAATCACTGTTTTCTACTTGAAAAGGACGACAAATCAGAAACCACGTACAAAGATCTAGCTTCATTGACTAGGATTTACATTGTAGCTTCTAGAATTAAAGAGATGTTATTACTGGGAATTGAAATGTCAGTTCTAGTATCCTGTCTAAAATGTCAAACCTAGGATTGGAATTTCTCCATTTTTGGAATTTTGGGAATAGTACTTTGTATCAAAATAATGAAATTAATAATAGATATATACTTATATACACCTGGGTCTCGTTTTTTTGGGGGAGATGGTTTCCAAAAACCCCCAAAAAAAACCAAAAAAAACATTTTTTACCTTTAAAAATGGGGGGGTGGGGGTGTTTTTTTAATATAAAAAAAAAAAAAAAAAAAAAAATTTCTTTTAAATTTTAAAAAAAAATAAAAAAAAAAAATTAAAAAAAAAAAAATTTAAAATTTAAAAAAATAATACAAAAAATTTTTTTTTTTTAAGAAATTAATATTCTCCTTTCTTATAAATTTTTAATCTTCCCTGTTTGAAGGGAGAAAAAAGGTGAGGGGTGGGGTGTGTTTTTAAAAACAAAAAAAATTCTTATTTTTCCAGAGAACATTTTATTTTTTTTTTTTTTTGGTTGGGATTAAAACATATTCTTTTTGCTTGTGGTTTTGTTTTGTTTTTAAAAATGAGAGAAAAAAAAAAAAAATAAAAAAAAAAATATAAAAAAAAAAAATAAAAAAAAAAATAAAAAATTAAAAAAGGTATACATAATAAAAACCAATGAGTATTGTAAAATATATATATATTTTAATTGTACATTATCAATTTTATATATTTTAATAATTTTTATAAAAAACATATATCTATAATTTTAGATCTATATATCTTGTTCAATGTATTACTGAAAAGATATAATAAGAATTAGAATTTCCATTTAAATTTAGTAATGATAAAAAAAAAAAATGAAATAATAAAAAAATATTATATAATCTACTTGGGTTTATTCATAATGATAAATAATAATAATACTTCTGCTACTTATATTTTATTCTATTATACTTCTTTTTTCGTTTTGTTATGTGATATTTTATTGGTATAAAATACTCACATTAGTTGCTTTTTTTTTTTGAATAGTCTCCATTTTTATGATCTTATTAATTTTGTTTAACATGACTTTTTAATGATTTTAGACAATTTAAAATTAGAATTTTCTATACACTTTCTTGGTGCTTATGTTTTGGCATAATTTTTAAAAACAATAAATATAATTTATGAAGAAATTTAAGATGAAAGTCAATATATTCCTTATTTTTAATAATTTATAAGATAGGGTATCAGTTATAAAACTATTTAATAAAATCCTTTAATAATATTTTTAGTAAATGTGTATAAAAGAAATGTAGAAAATTATTATTGCATGAAGAAAATAAATGCCAACACCAACTTGTTTATGTATTTATGGTAATAAAATTACTTTTTTGTATTTGATTAGTAAACTGAAATAATAAAAAGAATTATATATATATGACACATTCTTAATAATTCTTTGCACATTAATTAATTTAACTTGGGGATTTATTTTTGCAATTGCAATGCTTTACAGGATAAAATATTTAATAAATAATTAATACATAGCATTGATAATAAAAATATAGGTCTTATATATGAGGATTGAAGGAATTAAGGAAGAGTAATATTACATGATAGAATATTTTTTAATATATATATATTGTAACAGAATGAAATGGATTAGAGAAGCTAAACAATAATCACCAGAAGCTAATAATTGCAATTAATCAGCATACCTCATATTGGTTAGTCAAATGTAATGAAATTGTTGTTCATAACTATTCTGTAAGTTGGTTACATGTTTCTGCATCAAGTGTAATGGATTGACTTTTAAGAATGAGAATTTGTTTAAATTCTTTTATCATATTTATCAGAGGCCAGAGAAAATATCATTATGATAATGAGATCAAGTCATCAAAGTACCACCAATATTTTTGGTTACTGGGTCGTTAACATAATCCCATAAAAATTCATTATTTCCCACAGGATTCAGACTTAGTTGAACATGACGCTTAATTTTAATATGTCAAGTAGGTAAAAGTAATAATATATTATCATATATATATTATACACACACTCCAATTGTAGAACAATATAATCAAAATCAAATTGATGGAATTAAAAAAAAATTAATAAACAAATAATAAAATCAAATTGATGGAATTAAAAAAAAAATGGCAGGCATAGATAAGCATTTTAATCTAGTGTACATAATTTAAACCTATCAATTAACAGGACATAAACTGTATATATCAACATTTAAATTGCATTATAAAATATTAATAATATTGTTTTATTAAAATTTCTTCAAATTTATTTTTTAATAGATTTCCATATTATTATTTGATGTCTCTTAACAAAATATATTTTCAAACAATGATATCCTAGATGACAGTCAGTAGCAACAATATATAAGCATTAGATTCTGGATAGGAGATGCAAAATTTAGGGAGAAATATGAGAGAGAAAAACTGACAAAAAAAAAAAAACTTTTTCCCACTTGTCAAATGTGCAAATTAGCACTCCTTGCAAAAATATTAATATATATATATTAAAAAATTGTTATTAATTCATGGATTGTAATAATTATAAACTATATTAATTAAATAATGTATAAAATATTGAATACATATTTATTAGAAAATGAAATATTTTAACTTAAGCAAAATTACTTGAAACAAACTTTTAAAATTTAGTTATATAAATGATTCTATCTAGAGTTCCAAAAATTGCAATTGTATATTTTGTATACAATTTTATCCATGAATTTTATTCCTTTGTAGGTGTGTAGAATTTTTGGTTTTGAAAGCTTTTTTTGATAATTTTATTTTTTTAGGAGTTTTGTTTTTCTTCAGTTCTATTATTTTGAACAAATTTTGTTACAAAGTTTTTGGCGTTCACTGTTATTTTTATATTAATGCACTTGAAGATTTTAGAGATCAAATTCTTCTATACAGGATAATTACATAATGGGAAGAAGTTACTAAGATTTAGGGATACAGAGACATCAGCTACATGTCATCATACTGTAAATTGGTTGATTCTTTTAGTATTGTAGGTACTTCATTATGTTGGTGAAGGATGATCTGTTTGAACAATACGATTTCAGATTTTCTATGTTTGCCATAACTATGGTACTTGGATATTACTCTCTACTAGTTTCATTTATGATTATAACCAGCAAGGATTCAATAAACAACTAGTTAGTGCTTCACTATGAACTACCTCTTCTGTTTGAACCCCTCATTTTTAAGCTTCACTTCAATGCTGCAATTGAGCCCAAACAAAAAGCACCTTCCCTTTTAGCTGTTTTTCATTTTAATTAAAATGATATAACTTTTTAAATATTATTTATTTTTATTTTTCAACTTTTGTTATAAAATCATTCTTTTTTACTATGGTGATTATTTTACTGTAACTTTCTTAAATTGTTCAAAATTGACATATTTCTTAAATTAATCATGTTAATGAAAAATATGATATTGTAGCATATTTACATTACTATATTATATAAATCTTTTCTCAATTAAACATTACAACTTTTAGGTATAATTTAATATTATTTCTTTATAATTGTTTTTTTTTTAACTCTGACGTTGCAGGTAGGCAGAATAATCCTATGCTTTTTCCATTTTTTTTTTTTTTTTAAATTTAGTTAATATGCTTTTATTTAAGGAGTCCCTCCCATGTATTCTCTTAAGAATGAAATGAATAAAATAATTTCAGTAAACAAAGGTTTTTAATAAAAAAAAAAATATATTGTGCAGCCTGTAGTTTAATTTTCAAGAATTTTAATTAACTATGTGATATCATTATTAGCAGATTTAAGATATCTTGATACAAAAAGATAACTGTTTATGTTATATGTGACATACAGTTTAAGAGATAATGATTTTTCATAATTTAATCTTTTGGATGACATACTAAAAGGTATTAAGTACAGCAAAATTATTCTTTTTATATTCTTTTATTTAATTTACAGTATTGTTTTTAAGCTATTTAGATAAAGTCTTATAACTCAATTTTTATTCTCTTTCCTATTTCCAATCTAGTTGAAATTTTACCTACATATGTATTCCCGTTGACAATACCTTTTTATAGTTAACAATTTTAGCAAAAAAAATAAATCAAAATTTTTAATTTTAAAGTGAACGATTGATTAAAGACTTACGCAATTTCATTCAACAATTTCAAATATAATTTAACTTATCATTACAATTGATTTTGATTGGCAATTTATTATTAAAATGTAGTCTATTATTTGCCACTGACAACCAACAAAAATCAATAAAGTGGAACTATGGCAATGACCATATATAAAACAAAAAATTAGAAAGAAAAAAAAGAAACGCATTTATTTACATAAATGCATTAAAAAAAAAACTTCATTTTTTGCAGTATTCTCGATATTATGTGGCCAAAAATAAGCATGGGACTTTCATGTCAGTTTCTGTATATAAG
The DNA here is from genome assembly GCA_028023455.1 of Epiperipatus broadwayi. Lineage (NCBI taxonomy): Eukaryota > Metazoa > Onychophora > Udeonychophora > Euonychophora > Peripatidae > Epiperipatus > Epiperipatus broadwayi. The sequence continues at coordinate 1,052,132 of JAQFVV010012475.1, read as the reverse complement.
TACCTAATGCTTTTATTTTTCATTGCATAATATCAAGAATGTTAGAAAATTGAAAAAAAATTATTTTTTACTCTTTAGTGTATTACATGTATATAAAACACTTTCCTTATTTTAAATATTATGACTTATCCCTGTATTTTTTATTATGATATTTTTAATATCAATATAGTGTATAGCAATTAAGATTTATTATATGAATTATTACAGTTATTGACCCCATATAATAATATCTTCTATTATTTGTTTAGTATTAATTTAAATTTGTTTCAATGGAGTTATTAAAACTGGATTCAAAAAATATTAAATAATTGCTACTCCTGACTGAATTTATTCAAGAATATCAATTATAGTCATCAAATCTGAAAACTAATTAACTAATCAATAAAAGATAAAAACCCATCCACCTAAACAATAGTACTTTTGTGATTAAAATAGCTGCTAATCCCACCAGTGTGGTCACCAATCCTGAAATAGGTGGGATTGTCACTATTTAGAGCTTCAATTTTTTCATATGACTGTCTTTTGTTATAATAAAAGAAGAAATTGCTAATTTATTGATTTACATATTTTAAATTAATTCTTATTGCAATCTTAACAATTATATCAAAAATTAATTTTAATAACAAGTATAAGAATTGAGAATTTTGTTGTTGTTTTAAATTACCAGTGTAATAAGACATCATAGAAAGGAGTGAACAATTTCAGATTTTATTAAGATACAGAAGGTCTTCATTTTCAAGTTTCAGAAAAATTGCATAAAGATTGAATTAATGAACAATGAGAATCAAATTCCCATATGAATATAGTTCGTAACATTTAATCAGTACCATAGCACAATGATATTCCTGTAATACCTATATATATGATACATAAAGAGCTCGCAAATAAGCTCTTTATATAATATTTGTAATATAAGCTTGTTTAAATTAGGTCATGTGACATCTGACTTGATTTTTTTTTGGTGTGTGATTTTATATAAGAATATAAAGTACACTATATTGTAATTATATTTATTTGAAAACATGAAAATATAGAGTAAATAAGCAGAATAGTTTATGTTTTATAGAATATTAATAATAAAAATAAGTCATAAATTAATAGATTGTTATTTTTTAACATACATATGTATATATATTATCTAAACCATAAATCTGAATACACATTCAGTGATGAGAGCATAATCATAACTCTCAACAACAGCTAGTGTAAGAGCTACGATTATATTACTTGTCACCAAAAGGGCATTCAGCTTTATGATGTAAAGATAAGATAGAAACCTCTTTGTTACACACATGTACATATGTATGCTAAAGAATTGCGTATATAAATGAAGGGAAATTAATATTAAATAGAGAGTTAACATGTATTTCCTTCATCTCATTCATTAATTTTAAAGAGAAAGATTGGTCACTCATCACTTTATTTTCACATTTAACACCACCCCTTTTTAATAATAGGGCATCTGTTTTTTTAATATATTTCTGAACAAACATCAATCATTTAACTTAATGCTTTAAACTAAATAAGAAGTCTTTTTTTCATGTGTCTTGTGATTGATATTTAAAAATTGTTTTGTTTATCTTATTAATTTTTTTCAACTAAAGAAAAAAGGAAATTAAATGTTATTTAAACTTTCATCAACTTTTTATTTGGACATGGTTTTTATTTTAAAAGTAATCTTCTGCTTTTGTTTGATTATTATATTTTTTATCATAAGTTTTAATGTGCCCCTCTCTATATAATGCTTTCAACTTATTCTGGCATTTTTTGTGTGAGAAAAGTGTACTTTTTTTAAGCTTGAGCAGTCTGAAACAGTTTATTTTTTTAATCTTCCTAATATGTAGAATCAAGAGATGAAGAATGAAAACCATCTGTGTATTTATTTTTTTTAAATTTGTGCATATTTTTGTTTTCATTGCAAATGCAAATTAATTTACAAATATCAACTAATTCAGTCAACTATTTTTTCTCAAAATCTTTAATTACTCACTTGAAATCTCATCAATACTTAATTATTTACTTTTTCCTGCCTCCATCATTATATAATCTAGTTCATCTTTATCTATGTGACTATTTTCAGTTAATGTAATTGAAAGACTATTATTTCTGCCAAATTACATATAATTTTTCCATCTTTCAATGCATGTATTGTCTTTACCATTTTTTTCCTTTAATTATTACTTCATTTTCCCAGTCTAATTGTTTTATTTTATTGGATATTACATCAAATCTGCCTTTTGTTTGTAATTTTACTGCGTCTCTATATTCCTTTCTTCTAGTTTTATGTTTTAAATTTACTGTAAAGTCTTTTATATATTTTTTTACTGTTCAGTGAATTCATATTTTTCAATTATTACAACTCTTTCATTTTATTCATCAAAGCTTTTTTATTTATTTATTTTATAAACTTTTGTTTTTACTGAAATATCCTTTAAATATTTCTGCAAGAATCAGCTAGAAAATCTTTATGCTCATGCTTATTTTCTTATTAATAAATATTGTTTATATTTGCCACTATATAAGAGATTGTTTTAAATAATAAAATAATTAAAATGGATTACTTTCACAAAACTGCAAGATTTATCTGTAATGGAACTTAACAGAATATAATTTATGAGATTATGAAACTTTTTTGATTGCCTTTTTTATCTTTTGCCAATGTTATTGTTTAGAAGAAGTGAGATCATTATTCTGTGATAAACAAAAAGTGTACAAAACAAAGATCTGTTCTAGATTGTGTTTTTTTTTTTCATGTCTGCTGAGATGGTGATTTATAATTTAGGAAGGAAATAAAACTGCCTAATTATATTTTTGAGGAGCATAGAATGCTAAAGAAATATTTGGCACTCTCTTGATGGATGCCCCAAAAAAGAAAGATACAGGATTTTTATGGCATGATTGCTTAATAATAATGGATGACTAATTGCTAAAACAGTGATATTAAGATATAAGGATTCACATGCATGTGATCATGTGTATCGGTTATATAAGATGGATTGGATAGCTGTAGGGAGTTTGAAAGGTCTGAGTTCAAGTCCCTTGTAATTACATTAAGTTCAATATAGAAAATATTCATGTATTTAAATAATACATTGGTAGCCTGTATTCTTCCCATCCCTCTTCTGTATAATTAAATGGACATATTAAGGTCCTATAAGTGACGGGTCAGATTGACCCAAGGTCAACATGTGTATGACAATGATATTGGCATCAGCAAGGGCTTTAATTGTTCCATCTTTTGATTTTCAATGATATGGATGGCTGAAGAGTTGGAGAGTGGATAAGATTAAAGCTTGTCCATTGAAGTGTGAAGATTTACCATCTGAATATAAATTGAGCACTGATTGAATATATGTATAGGAGATGGTCATCTGGACCAACTGATGAGTGCTGGTTCAGCACGAACTATGTATATTGGAGATCATTTATCTTTTTCATATGCATGTGGTCATATGGATAGCTGTAGGGAATTTGAAAATCTTACATTAAGTTTAGTATAGAAAATATACATGTATTTAAATATTATTTATTTCTATTACTGAAAAATTCAAACTTTGACAAGAATCTAAGAGCAGGTTAATGCTTTTATATAGTAGCAGGAACAATTTACTAAAGATGGAAATAATGATCAAAAAATATTGAAAAACTAATTGTTAATGTTAGAGTAAATGAATTATTTGTTTATATTATTCATTTATTTGAAAATAACAGTATTTCTTCTTTTATTTATAAATAAATCTGTGTGAAGATTATAATTAATTATTTCCTATTTCTGCTTTTGTAAATAATTTTTTTCTCTCAGGTGCTTTGTCTATGGCATAACTCATAGTTTTTATTTTTGTTCATATTAGAAGAAATAAATTATTTATTTATTCATTTGTGAATAAATCAGGACAGAATTAATTAACCAACTAGTACATTATGCTTTATCAGTTATATCATAATTTCACTGCAGCTAATAATTTTTTATTCTGAAACACCAGGCTATGAAATAATGTAGGATGTTTTTTACCAAATTGTTTAGTGAAGACAATTTTTTAAATAGAATTTCAAATTAAGTAATACACTCAGAAAATATTTATATTCAATTTTATATTTAAAATTTGGTTTGGAAGTTGGGGGGAAAGGATATATGGAATAAAAAAGGAAGTTTTGATATTTGGATTTAGAGGAAAATAAAGTTTACACCATATAGTTAGGAATATAGAACTATTGAAAAGAACGAATATAAAAAAGAATATTTATTGACGAAATTAAGAAAAGAAATAAAATTGAGAAATAATTAGAGAAATAAAATTAAGAAACATTAGAAAGAGCCTCAAAGAGTGTTAAAAATAGACTACAAAGACTGATAAATAATTTTTAATGAATAACAAGGGATAAGAAGACTTTAAGAAGGTAATGAAGGATAATGAAATAGCAAGTAACATGATAATGAGTGTAATAGTTTACACTTTTTTTTTTTTAAAGTAACATGACATGAGGCCATTTTGGCTTCTTTCAATTTTTTCCAAATTATCTATCAAACACAACTTTTTTATTATTGACAAGTCATTACATAAAGTTTGTAAAATGACTAGAAAATAAAAGACCCTAATTATTCCAAGTAATTAAATATTCATATAACTGTATACATCTATTCATGTAATTATTGTTTTACTTGTTAATTTGTTAAGTTTAGCATATCTCATTTAAAATTTTGTAAATAGTTTTGCCAAATAAACATTGTTTTAAAATTTCATAATAATATATTGTATTCTTGGTTTTTTTATATTTTTTTTTAGTGCTTTAGAAAATGGGGCTTCCGTAGATGCGAAGATATTTGTTGGATCAAGACAAATATTAATAATCCTGGTCTTAATAAAAATTTAGAATCCAAAGCAGTTTTCCAGCGTACAAAGGTATAACATAATATATGTATGAGTATGTATTCAATCTTATAAAAAATTTACAAAAAACAATATTATTTTGTTTATTTGTTTTTAATGTAGTATGTAGATAATGTCTGTCTTAAACTGTCACTTTGTGGGATTTAATGTTGGGCAGAAAATGTGTAACAACAAAAAGTATTCTTGAAAAAATATAATAAAAAAAATATAGAGGTGAATGGTTAAGATTTTAAGATTATACATTATATATAAATTGATTACATCTAATAAATGATAGGAGTGACATTGGATGAAGAGTTATAAAGAAATTCTTAAATATTTTAAACAGAAAGTTTCAAAGAATATTTTCTCAAAATTATTGTTTACATGGCCCCAATTTTACCGTCAGAGTTAAAGCATTTTGATCCCATCAGTCTAATAAAATTCAATATGGATAAATAATAAACTATACTTATTTGCTTTAAAATTATCATCATTAACAGCCTTTCATAATCAAACGTGGTCATTCTAAATCCAAAAAATAAAAACTAGAGATAGAAAGATTAAATAAAAAAAATTAAAGATTAATTTTGGGAGGATTATACAAATCAGTCAGTGAACCTTCTATATATTCCCATATATCAGATGCTGCTTTTCTAGTTAGTTTCTTTGATATCTTGTCATGCCCTCTTAATTTTTGCTACAAATTTTATTTTTAGAAAAATTTCAACACTGTTTAATTGTCATTCTCCGTGCATTTTATTTTCAGCCTTCTCAGTGAAAAATTATTGATATTGCTATTATTTTAGAATGTCTTTAAAAAAAGATTTTAAAATAATATTACTATTCATTTGCGGCACAAGTCCAATATGACCAAGGTGTGCTTTACAATAGTGGATTCAATAGCATCACATCCAGAAAACTGCCAATAAACATTACATGATCACCATTTCTTATGCTTGCTTATAACTGTTGTTAAAACAGGCAAAACTCTCTATACAGTATTGCCACTCAGGTAAGCCAGAGTAATCATTGGATGCCAGAAGGCTCTGTGCATAAAATCCTCATCTAGTGCCTCCTCATCCAATATCCCCAAACTAGTTTTTGGCTTGTGGCCTTCGTCAGTGAGGAGCCTTGGATCTGAGAGCATTGTACTTAGATCTTAGGCTCTAATGCAACCCTTCAGCAGCTACCTTTTATCTCTACTTAACTACAAAACTATGAGTCTTAAATTGAAAACACTATAATATTTTCAATCTAAGCTCATTAGCTTATATAGTCATGTAGGTCTGAACTTAGTTCAGTACGTATACCATAGCCACCACTATTCTGTTAGGCAGGATTGGTTTTAAGCCAACAAACATCACATGATCACCATTTCTTATGCTTGTTTATAATAAATAAAATTAAAAGCGTGTGTAGTGCTTGAAAGAGAACCTATAATGAATGCACGAATATTAAACGCTTAGCACTTTCGAGGCAGGTTGCCTCATATTCATAGCAATACTGACTATTTCTTAAGTTTGCTTATAACTGTTATTAAAACAGGCAAAACTCTATATGTATTGCCACTCACTGCAAGCCAGAGTAGTCAATGGATGCCAGAAGGTTTGTGCATAAAGTCCCCCATCTTGCCTACTCATCCAATATCCCCAGACTAGTTTCTGGATTGTGGCCTTGCCTGTTTTAATAACAGTTATAAGCAAGCATAAATGTGATGTTTATTGGCTTAAAACCAATTCTGCCTAATAGGATAGTGGTGGCTATGGTTATTAAAGAACTAAAGTCACCAAAATTTATAGGTACTGAACTGAGTTCAGACCTATATGACTACATAAGCTAATGAGCTTGGATTGAAAATATTATAGAGTTTTCAAGACTCATAGTTTTGGAGTTAAGTAGAGATAAAAGGTGGCTGCAGGAGGGTTGCATTAGATCCTAAGATCTAGGTGCAGTACTCTCAGATCCAAGGCTCTTCACTAGTCCGGGGATATTGGATGAATAGGCACTAGATGGGGATTTTTATGCACAAACCTTCTGGCATTCATTGATTACTCTGGCTTGCACTGAGTGGCAATACATATAGAGAGTTTTGCCTGTTTTAATCCAGAAAACTGAAAAACATACTGATTGGTTGTTATGACTTTGCCATCATATTTTTTGGATTTTAGACACTACTTTTAAATGCAATTTTTTTAGTGCCTTTATTTTAACTTCTTAAGAAATCCATTCTTTATTTTAAATTTTTTAATAAATTGGACAAAAGAAAATTAATTTTGTCATTGTAGTTATAATTCTATGATGAAATATTTTATTTTTTAACTTGTTAGACGCAGCAGCAAATTGAAGTTTCTATTGTATTTCAATATCCAACTCAGTCTTTTTACCTAAAAATTTTTAAAATAAAAACCAAGTATTGATATGCAATATTTTTTTTTAAAAAAAAATTAGGAATTAACATTTTATTAAAAAACGGGATATTAATAGTTTCAAGATGAATGGTAAACATGTAATAATAATAGTAATGTTATATATAAATTTATATGAATGTTACTGAATATATATATATATATAAATTTGAATATTATATATATATATCTGATTTTGAATATTTCTAAAATTTCAAATTAAAATAATTCAAAGCTAATTCTCTTAATTCTAATAATTTCTCCAAATTGAATGCATATGGACCATAAGCATTGAACACAGCTAAAATTCTAAAATCTTCTATCTAAGGCAGCAAATGCTAAATTTGTTAGAATTATTGAATAAAACTAAGCTTATCATACCATTAAATTTGAAGTCTTTTGTAAGCAGGAGTTTTTTTTTTGTAATTATATATATATTAATAAGAAAAGTAAAAAATTTAAAGAATGTCAAATATATGTATGCAAAAGAAATTTATTTTGGAGACTTTACCTTTATGATAAATGACTATAATGACAAAAAGTATGTTTTTTACTGAACAAAATACAGCTTTTTTGAAAATCACAAAGCTCTCAAGCTAATTATTTTATGCTCCTTATTTTTCAATATATGGAATTTTAGATTAAAGCATATTTATTTGAAAAAGAAAACCATTAATGATGTTAGATTCTTTGCCATCAAATTACAGTATTTTATTTAATAAATAATATATTATTACAACACCTTAATGTCTTTTTAAGAATAGACATATTTCCATGTTTCTAATTAAAAGTAGAAGATAATTTGTTATATGTTATTCTCACTGATCATGTGGCTTCTAGATGTTGTACTGCAAGATATTAATTTTGTGGGAGTTTTGTCAAGTTAGGTTTTATTTCTTTTTATCGATCTTAATCAATCAAAAAAACTAACAAAATAGATTATGATATGTATAAATAATACTAGATGTTGACCAAATATGATACAGAATAAAAAAATAGTAATCAGAAGATCAATAAAAGATCTTATCTTAAATAGTAATTTGTATTGAATATATCCACTCTTGATATTAAGATTCTTGAGTAAGCAATTTGATGAGGATGAAGATCTTCTCTCACCACATTCAAGGATTTCAAATTTTATATTAACAGCATGTGGTTTCATTTCTAATCAGTTTATTATTGCTGTTTTGTTATTTAAGTTTATATATCTGTTCTTTATTTTATTAGTATCTATTAGCATTTTGCTTTAGATTTTTCCTTTTACTGGATGGTCACTTTTTAATTCATTTTTAATATTTTTTTGTTGGATTGGTTTTCTTTTCAACTCAAATCCTTGAAAACTATTGCCTTTATCATTATCTAAATGTAATTTATTTACACCATTTTTTATTTTATTAACAGAGGTACAAATTTTAGTGGATGAATATCCCATAAATAATTTTTATCTAGTACTATATGATTATTTATATAGTATTCGAACATGGATGAGCTGCCCACCAACATGCATTATTCAGAATGGTGAGTTTATTAGCTTTTTATCTTTGAGTTTAAGATCAAGAAACATCATGGTCTTTCTTTTCAATTGCCTGATAGGTCAGCCAAGACGGCGGTTAGTTGCCAAAGTGGAGGGTGCTAAGAATTTTTTGATTGTGGACCCAGACTGCCATTTAATGATCACCTTTTATTTAGGCACTTACAACTGCAGATCACTTTCAAGTAAAGGAAAATTGCAATAATTGGAAGGAAATCTGTCTAATATTAAATTATATTATTGGATTTTGTGGAGTTAGAAGAAAAGGTGAAGAAACAATAGTAAAAAATGGACATATACTGTAAGTGGAGTAGAATTCATTATGAATAGAAAGTGGAAAAGCAACATTGTGAAGATTGATAGAGTATCAGTAGAGTAGCAAGATTAGTTATTTAAGGTTTATGTCCCAACAAGTTCTTATTGTGATGAAGGAGTAGAGGATTTTTATGTGAATGTGCAAAAAGCTTGTGATCAAACCAAACAACATTTTAAAATTATCATGGAAGACTTAATGCTAGAATTAATAAACAATTGAGATATGAAAGTTACTGCAGATAAATTTGATTATGGTGATAGAAACAAGAGAAAATATAGACTTGTGGAGTTTTCAGAAAAAGAATATAGTATGAATTCTTTTTTCGAAAAAAAAAATGCTAATTAGAACATGGAAGCATCCAAATATGGGTACAGTAGAATTAGCTTATATTCTAACAGAAAATATATATTTCAAGATTGCAGTGTTTTTAATAATTTTAGTACAGAAAATAATCATCGATTAATGAGATATAAGATACATGTTTATGCAAAACTAGAGACAAAAATTATTAAGAAAACAGTATTTCTAGTTGATAGTCCTAGTCTTCAAAAACATTACAATGAATTTAAATTAGAACTTGCATATTGTTTTTAAATATTAACGGATTTTGAACATAATTCAGATCTGAATGAAATTAATAGAAAGATAACTGATACATTTTTAAAAACTGTAACAAAGATAGCTGGTACAAAAAATTAACAATTGACCAGAAAAAATTTTACTGAAACAATTTTTGAAGAAAAGGAGGAATATGAAAATATATAAAAATAATGCATTAAGAAGGATTGAATACCTAGAATTTTGTAAAATGATGTGAAAAAGAATTGATAACGATATGAAAAAGTATAATTATGAATTAGTAGGAAAGCTATAGAAGAGAATAAAAATCTTAAGAGTGCAAAGCATTATCTTAGTATTGGTAGGGAATTTATTTCTGCAATAAGAAAATAAGATGGAACTATTATTAAAAAGAGAGATGACAAAATGTGTAGAAAAGTTCTACCAATAATTATATAGCAATAAAGAACAAAGAAACATACTTTCTGCAATTACTATATCTTCTGAATTGCTCAGGATTTTAAATGCAATTAAATCTATGAAGAAGGGAAAAACTCCAGGTAATGATGGAATTATAATCAATATCTTAAAAGAAGCAGGTAAAGAAATAATAACATTTTTAGCAAAGTTATATACCAAATGTCTAAATGATAAAGATGAACCAGGTGATTGGAAAAATGCAGTATTAGTATTAATATTTAAAAAAGGTGATAAGAAGATATTAGAAATTACAAACCTATCAGCCTTTTATAAGTTCTATAAAAAATTTTTACCAAGATAATTAGAAATTGTTTATAGCAAACTTTGTGGCAATCTGAATTTAAATGTAGTTTTAGTTCAGTGGATCATATCCAAGTTTTGAGAACAGTTATAAAAAGGACCAATGGATATGAATTGTTATTATGCTTTGGATTTGTAGATTATGAAAAGGCATTTTATTCTGTAAACATTTTTTTTCTGTGATTAAAGTATTGGGTCATCAAAATATAGATCCAAAATAGTGTCATATTGTGAAGAATATTTATAAAAATGCAATAGTTAGGTTACATAATGATACTAGGAAGATCATAGAAGGATGTACAACTCCATATTTCCAAAACTTTTTACTGCTGTTTTGCAAGAAATATTTTGTGGATTGAAATGGGAAGCTAAGGGAATAAAAGTAAATGGAGATTATTTAAGTCATCTATATTTTGCAAATAATGTAATTGTTTTTTCAAATAATGCTTTAGAGCTTTAGGAAATGTTACAAGAGGTATCAGATAAAAATAACAACATAGGAATAAAGATAAATGTTAAAAAGACTTAAGTCATGTTCACTGGATTTTCTCAAAAAAAGAAAATGGAAGATTGATAATAATGAATTAGAAATAGTTAATAAACGCAAATATCTTCATCAGATTATTACTACAGATGGAAACATCATGGATGAAATTAATCATAGAATTAAACTTGATTGGAAACTTAATATTAAAAAGAATATGTTTGAAAAAGAAGGTTCTTAATAAATGTATTTTATCATTTCTTATTTACGGATTCGAAACTTGGACATTTAATAGAACAATATCAAGACTTCAGACCACTCGAAGTATGGAGAGATGCATGATAGTAATTGCAAGAAGTGATTGAAAATGAAATACAAGGTGGAGAGAACAATCAGTTATCACTGACGTCATTGAAAGAATTAAGACTGAAATGGAGTTGGGCTGGGCATATTGCTAGAAGAAATGATAATAGATGGACAGTAGAAATCTTAAGCTGGATTCCAAGGAATTGTAAAATACCTAAAAGAGACCACATGTGAGATAGATGGATGAACTAAGGAAGTGTGCTTGGAACAATGTGAAGAAAAGAAGCTAAAGATCAGAGAAGTTGGATTGAACTTGGAGAGAGTTTCATTCTAAAGTGAATTAATAGTGGTTGATAATGATGGTATTAACAATCTATGCATTTTAAATTTATAGAAGCTTTAAGGGATCACAATATATTATGTTTTTATATATTTTTTAAGTCATAGTAACAACTTTTAAAAACTCACTTTCTCCAAATTTCAGACTTCATTGTTCAGATTACTTAATTTCAAGATTATCTATTGCCCTTTTTTTTCACTAATTTTAAAATTTAGATTATCTTTGTTCATCTTTCTTTTCTACTTTTGTTGATTATATCTTTAATAAATCACATTTTTATTGAGATTTACAATAGTATTCTATACTGTTTTTATCTAATATCCGTCTCCTACTTTTTTATTGTTTTGTTTTTTTAATTTATTTTGTCTGCTATTAAAATGAGGAAAAATATATATATTGAACCGGGTTTGTTAAAAAGTTGTTTAATTGGATTTTAACCTTTTTAACATAATTTTAAATTTTATGTTTTCAACATTACATGAACAGACCGGCCTTCAAGCAGAGGGAAGAATACCATCGATAGAAGAGCTATCAATGATACCCACGGTCAGACCGAGCTATGCAAAGCATAACATGATCACATTTCCGTACCGTGGCCCACCTCGACTGCTATATTCAAACCCCTACCATCCAAAGCATTTTATTTGTTTAGAGGTAAACCTTAGGTGCCAACTAATTACACCAAATAATTAACAGTGGATGATAGACCCATAATCCAGCGCTTGAAATATCCCATGACTAGCTCATACTCTATCTCAGGGTCCAGCATATTTACTTAACACATAAAGTAACTTATACAATAATTGACTGGTGATGCACTGACAAGAGAGAATAGACAAAATAACAATTAAGGCAAACATTAATATTTATTTTAAACCCACACGTATATAATATAACACAATAATATTGAAATTTACATATAAAAAACATAAGTAATTACTCCGGCTAAATTATGATAGTCCTTCATTAATTAAAGTTTATTCATTTAAATATAAAGAGTCTAGACTATAATCGGAATATATTTTAAATTTACTTACCTAGGGTTTCATTGTGTGTATTTTCCAACCGGTTGGCTTTCTGGTTTTTCATCAATGCTTCATGACTTGTTTCCATTCTGTGACTCAGCAATGGGAGAGAGAGAGAATAGTGGTAGCATTTATTTTATGATTGTGGCATCAGTTTCCAGCATTTGTTTCAGGCAGAATAGTTGACTTGAGGAGGTTTGGAGCATGAAGCCCTGTCAGACACATCCATGGCTTATTCGGCTTCTTCATTAATGTTGACCACAGCAGTAATTGACTGGCTTACTACTGCATTTCTGAATATCTGAATCTCTGGTTTGGATTCTGCATTCTATCCGAACTGATGAATGATCTAGCAAATTGCAGCCCCGACTGTATATCACAAGCTAGACTATATCACAAACCAGACTAACTAATAATAGAGAGAGCAACTTTATATACTCTTTTCGGTATCTCTTCTATTATTTTAATTTTTTTATCATTATCTTTTAATTTAGATCTTAACTTGAAACGTCTTTTAATTAATTTTCCATTTCTGGTTATTTTAATCCCTTGCTCACATTTATCTAAGCATTCCTGATAAGATAGTTTACAGTTTTTATTTAATTAATACAACTATTGATTTTGACTATTATTAATCAAAATCTTAACTAATTATATAATGGAAGTTTTGCATTTAATTTTTACAAACTAATTTTCAGTCTGATTTCACATATTTATTTAGCTTTTATTTTATAAAAGCTGTTTTCTTTAAAAAGAGAGAGAGAAAAAAATTTAACCTTTCTTTAGTTCTATCATATACATGTCTCCCCCCTCTTACTAAGAAGTTTTATTCTAAGAGAAAACTATGACATAGTATTTTTTTTATTTATTTTTTTTAAAAAAACCTTTACGCCACTTAAAATTTACCTTTTTTTAAAAAAAAAATATGAAGCATATAACGCTGTTGAATAGTGGTACAATATATATATATATTGCTTTTATAGTTAATCTTTTAAAATTCTAGTTATAGATTTATTTATTTTTTGAAGAAAATTTCTTGTGCTTTTCATCCATGGAGAAATGATTTATTAAATAATTTATTTTGTAACAGTATAATAAGTCAGTATATAAATAATACTCCATATACTCATTATATATATATATATATTTTTTATTTCTTTATAAATTTTATTTTATTGTATGAATCTAACTTTTTTTATATTCAAATATATGATTAACATCTCCATCTATGTTTTGACCATATCCTATAGTCAGGACTATCACGTGAGTAACAAGTGCATTAGTGCAAGTTAAATTCCAGTTCCCCTCCATCACTTGAAATAAAAAATTTAAATTAAAACAAATTTAATTCATTAAACTATTTAATATAAGATACAGAAACAATAAAACATTAAAAAATTATAAATTTAATATTAACATTGTTTATCTTTTTATATACATATTAACTTTTCTGGTTTTAGCAGCCCCAAAATTTTTAATTAAATTGTCAATGCTTTTGTATCTATTTCTATAATGTGTATAGATGCTACATTCAGAAAAGTCTTACATAATTTATTTTGTTATATATTCAATTCAAAACAACACGAGAAGACATATAAAATATTATAAGATTTTCAGTTCCTCAAATAGAACCATACTTTCAATGTCCTGATTATCAAAATTTTTATGGTTGCATAGTTTTACATCTATAGCTTTGAAATGTTTTAATAAATCTTTATGACTTTTTTTAATTTGTTCATATTATGAATAAGTTTAAAATCATCATTATGTTGCTTCAACTACAAATCTGTCAGTAATTGAAGATATAATAGTGTCTAAAATTGCAAAAAAGTTGATTTCAAATGTTTAGTATCATTTATTGACTCATATAATGTTCATATTCAAGGCACCCCCCCCTTCCTTCTTTTATATTTCTGAAAAAACCAGGATCACTATCAAGTTGGTTATTACTTCTGTTGCAGAAATAATATTTTCAAAATTTTGATCAGTATTGAAATTCTTCAAATTGTTTGTAATGAATTCAAGATTTTCTATAACTGTTTGAATATTAAATGTTGAATTCTGCATCATTTTGCTTAAAATGCTTATAGTCTTAATGATGTAACAGTCCGCCAGAAGAAGGGGAACTTATTTCACTACAGTTGGACCTAGGATCTTCGGGTAGGATGCTGTGAATGAACCAATGAGGTACCTAACCTATGATCATATCTACCTTCAATGGGCTAGCTCTAAGTTTACACATTAAATTTAGATACAATTTGGCTAGCTCATCCATACCTCATCCCTCTTTCGGATTCCATTATGCCTTAGTATTCAAACTCGGAGAAATTTGCATTCAATTCTCTTCAGGAGTGAATTTACTCTAGATAGCAACTGTCACACCTCTATATAGGTTCCAATTAAAGATCCATCCAATCATATTATTATATTACCATATAAGAATAAAAGATTGTTTTCTCATCCCTGGTGTTCACCACGGGATGGCGTTGATGCTAATCAAAAACATATACATATAACGATTCCGGGCCAGACCTAAATGATGATTTGATTTCTTAGATTTGTAATAAAATATTTTACTAACTAATACTATTATATGATGTTACGTTTTTTCATTTTTGTAAATGTTTATTAATCTTATATTGTTTTTGAGTTTGTGTGTGTGTGTGTCTTTCAAGTTACGGTGTTTTTCTAATTTTTTTTTTTTTGACTTTGTGTGTCTTTTTAAAGTTACGGTATTTTTTTTGCAAGATTAAATCAATAATTTGATTCAAAAGCAATACGTAATAAGTCAATGTTTATTAATCTTAGATTGTTTTTTAGTTTGTGCGTGTGTCTTTAAAGTTACGGGGCTTTTTCTCATTTTTTTTGGACTTTATGTGTGTCTTTTTTTAAAGTTATGGTATTTTTGGTCAAGAGTAAATCAATCATTTTATTAAAAAAGCAATACGTAATTCTAAATCTATCAAAAGTAATGTAATTTATATTCTACAATTTAGAATTGATAGCAGACTATTATTAGTAAGGACCGTCATTGAAAGACTCAATTGAAAAATGATACCTGAGTAATTTCCATTTTCTTTTTTTTGGGGGACAATAATGAATCCGAAAATGGGTTATTTTTGTTAAATCTGTCTATATAAAAAGGGTACCGTTATTGAAATACTAAATTTAAAAATGATAGCCGACTAATTTGCTTTTCTTTTGACAGTAATTAATCAGAAAGTGGGTTTCTTTTTTTTTTTGGTAAATCTTGTGTATATATATATAAAAAAAACCGTAATTCAAATACTCCATTGAAAAAATCAAACCCTGTTGAATTTGCTTTCTTTTTTTTTTTTAAGACAGTAATTAATCAGGAACTGGGTTGTTTTTGTTAGTGTGTAGATATAAAAACTAATCTTATTTTCAAATAATAAATGTAACAACAAAAAAAAATAATACCCAACTAATTTTCTTTTTTGGACAAGTAATTCCTAATAATTAGACACTGGGTTGTTTTTGTTTGTGCGTATATATATATATATAGCAAAAGTAACTGGTCGTGGACAAATTCTCATGAAAACAGTACTTTTTGCGTGATCCTTGAAATTTTTTCCATTCCGCACCCTTAAAAGCAATTTTTGAGAGTTACCCATTCATAATGGAATCTTCAGGACATTATTACTAAACTTACAACAGTAAAGTAAGTTACAAAACATTAAAAAAAATAGACGTCTTATCAAATTTTAAAAAACTACGACTGCTTCAAATACACTCTCACACGAAACTACAGAGAAAATACATATTCTATTATTACGAGAAAATGATGAACAAAATCAACTATTACGGCAGCCAATCAAGGCATTTCTTTCTTTTTGCTTTTAGCATAGAAAAAGCCCTAACTGGCAGCCGTCGGGAACTCTTTCTGTGTTTTATCATAGAAAGAAGTCTCTTTATGTTGGCTTCTGTCGCCGCCGCTGCCTCAGTCCAACATAACGTGAGGACTCTTTTCTGCGTTTATAACGTAGAAAATTTCCTCTTGTTGGGTGAATGCCGGTGAAACGGTATATTTCTAGGAATTGACCTAGAAATAGCAACATCTCAAGGCGAACACCAGGGATGAGAAAATAACCGAATAAAATGTGTGTG
Organism: Epiperipatus broadwayi; assembly: GCA_028023455.1. Lineage (NCBI taxonomy): Eukaryota > Metazoa > Onychophora > Udeonychophora > Euonychophora > Peripatidae > Epiperipatus > Epiperipatus broadwayi. The sequence goes on along the minus strand of JAQFVV010012475.1, from coordinate 1,035,388 downwards.
GGTATATATATCCAGTTATAAGTTGATGAGTGATGGTGTAAAATATTTTGATAAATTAGACTTCAATCTAATGAAAAACAAGTTAACATTTATGATGTTTATTGATAAAATAAAAATTCAAACACTCTTTAACATGATAATAAAAAAAATTATAATTGTGTCACGAATGTATTTCTACCATATCAATGATTAATATATTTACTATTCCAACCCTTAACCCATGGTAAAAGTACATAACAAGGCACTAATTATTTACAAAGTAAAATAAATCTTTTATCAAATTGACCATGAAGCTGACTTACTAATTTATGATATTATAGAAATATATCCATGATAGCCTTGTCATTCAATTCCAGTTATTGGCGTTCCACCTTCTTTGGGGACCCCCTCTATGTATGTACAATTCCCTAAAGTTGATAGGAAAGAGCATCTACGAAGAAGATTAATCATCCTCACTGAAAAAATAAACAAATTGTTAGTTAATGATTAACAAATAAAAAAATTATTCTGTAGTAGTGAATGTACTTAATATGGAATAGTATCAAAAAATCTTCTCATTCCATATAATAGTGATGATGGCCAAGTCACTATGGAGGGGAAGATTATCTAAACTTTATTTAATATAAAAAAATATTTTGTCTAACTTAATAAATTTTTGCCCCTTTACTTTCTTGAGTCCATCATAATGGAATTTTCCAAGTTCTAAGCACATTTAAGCTACCAAGTATGGAGATAAATAAAATTAGATTTTACAAACAAATAAAATATATATATATAATAAATCAAAATGTTTATTAATTCATTTTGATTATTATCCATGAATTTAGGATAATGACTCATGGATTTAGTTTATTTTCCTTTGGTAAATCATTCATCACCCGCAAGAATTCAGCAATGCGCTTGAAATGGTGTTTCTATTTTTTTTGTTGCTTTCCTTCTGGATCCATTTAGATGTTTATTGTAAGACTTTTGATGTTACTTAAGGCATTGTATAGGCAAGTAGGTTAAATCATCACGCTTCTATGGTAGGACTTAGTGATCCAGTTCTATGGCAGTATTAATCTAGCTGGAGTACATTGCATCACAGTTCGTAATAAATTTTTTAAATTTACAATTTGGCATTTAACAATTTATGCAAGAAAAAATACTTCATTTGTATATATGCTAGCGATGTTTTATTTCTCTTTTCTTCATGTTTGAATAACAACACAGTTTTTAATATTTAAATATCAATTTAAAATTAATTCTTTTGTCAAGTTGTATGAAATAATCAAACTTTTCTTTGTTTAAATATTGACTAGAGTTTCTTATAATTTTGCACTACAAAGATTATATGAATAATTTAGAATGTTCGAACAAGTTGTCCATTTTCTGTTGGATTCGAACATATGATCTTTAAAAGTTGGCTCCATGTGGTTATTATAGCATTTAAAAAAATAAAAAAACGACAGAAATGAACTGGGTTTGCATTTATACTGGGCTTAGTTTTCTTTGTTTAGTATACGAGGATTTTCTATTGTTGCACATATTGATTGTAAGTAAAAATAAAATTACATAATATAATTCTACTTTTATGTTCCATTCTTGGTTACCTAGAAATTGGCTTGACATTAGGTCACCACTGTTTACTAGGTCTGTTTATTAGTGATGTTTAACACATTTATTAATAACTCATTGTTGGTCTATATTGTGACAGATGATGTATGTGGGTTTAACCTAGTTCGAATACTAGGCGGAAGTACCTTGAAGCCACCCATACGCGAGATATTAAATCAAGAATACTATGACCTCTGCCCTATTCGCCCATTCTTTCGAGGCTAACTACGAACCAACAACCTTATTTGAGCCATACATAAATTAATTTTCATCCGGCCAAGCTTTGCATCAGCGGTAGAGACGTGGACAGGAACATCTACGGAGCTAAATAGTTAAATGTGCATAAAAGTACTATGAAAAATGTGTTTTGCGTGTCTGGATCATTGGAAAAGTAAAATAAAGCATTATAATAAAATTAGGAAACTCAAACTTTTTATAGTTAAATAATATGTTTAATTAATGACTTTAAAATATTAAGAATGTTTTTAATGGCCTCCGCTATTCCCCTAAATTAATGAAAAACTAATTAAATAATAAAAACAGATTAAACGATATAATATTTTTGTGGTCTAAGTCTTTTCTTCCCAATTTTAATAAAATTATCAACTCGAATCTTCTCGACAAAGCATCATAAAAAAAATCTTTCGCAAATCATTTTCTAATTGCTTTGCGCTAAAAACAGTTTAAAATTATTTAAAACAAATATAGCTAAATCAGATATACGTAATAAGCTAATGGCGGACAAAAGAAGCGTTATCAAGGAGATCAAGTTGGCAAACAAAAGGAAACTTACTTGTATTGAATTTTACAAATATAAATGAAAATTGGAAAGAGATTTAAATGAAAAATTAATCTTTAAACTTAACCGCAATGGAGTACAAAATATTTATACATGTTAGTAATGAAGAATAGCGAAGGAAAAAGGGTTAAATATATATAGATAAATGATCACGCAATATATATATATATATCTAAGGCTAGTCGAAAGAAATAATTACGTTATAAATATCATTAAATCAAACAATTCAAAAATATAATACAATAATGCAATTTAAAAGGTATTATCAAAAAGGATAGAAAGTAAATAGTTCAATAGAGAGATACGGTTACCGTCCTGGTACCTTGGTCATGTTTCCTACGGCGTTCGTGGCTTGATCCGACCGTCGATAGGTATTTGTCCGGACAAGGAAAATGGATAGACGTAGCATGGGTTCATGAAAAGTCCTACAGACACGGCACAGAGTTCAGATTATATTGGGTGGATACTATGGCATTTTGATGGTATTTAGGAACCTCGGCGATAGGCAAAGCTATTTGCCTAGCCAAGCATAGTAGAATCCATCGAATTCATATGATTTTTAGCTTGTAGCATATTCAAACTTCTCCGTGATTTCGAAGACGACAGTTGTATAACTTTTTGGAATAAAATTTCAACAAGCAAAATCTGAAAGAGTTCTCCAAATGAATGTTATTTCCAAAAGGAAAATCTGAATAATCTAGTCTTTTGTTCACTCTCCTATTTATACATTTTTTTGTAAGCTACCTTCTATTGTTTTATGTATGATCTTAGATCTTGTTAAGCCCCCCCCCCACGCTCCTTTGTTTCAAGGTAAAATTTTCTAAAAATAACTTTTACTTTTTTTATTCTAAATTTCTTTCTTTAAACTTTGAATTTTATTAATTAAAAAAGAAAGAGAAGGCCATCTTTAATTTGCCTTGAATGGGCCAATTAATTAAAAATGTTGGTGGGCTTATCTCAAAATCAAATCATACTAAATATTTCAACAAGATTTAAAAAGAAAAGTACATTCTTATTTCTTTTAATAAATAAGCATTTTATTTCAGCAGAATTTTGCATTAACTCATATATATACGCTTGACGTATATATATATATATGACTAATAGGTTTTACAGTTAATTTTTATTAACAGAAATCTAATCTTAGAATGGAATTTATTTAAAATGAAATAGTTAAATGCAAATACAAATTATATAAACATAATTAATTTTAGCTTTAATGCAAAACCCTGCTGATATTGGACTATAAACTTAATTCAGGCCTGCAATACTAATTAAGTTTATAGGAGGCTGTGAAGCATGGATCGGACTTCAGATCCATTGCTTTATTTCCCAATAGTTAGTGAGCAAAAAAAAAATGTTAAAAAAAAATGCTGTTGCTTCAGGTCAGAGGTAAAAATTTTGTGCCAGGTGAGTTCAAGCCTACTTTTTATTTGCTGTAATATTTAATTTGTTACTGACTAACAGTCTTTATTTCTTTTACTATATAACTAATGGTTTATCCATAATTCAATCTCCTATATCTTAAATCGAGTCCGTGTTGTTTTTAGTCTAACCAGTTATATTTATTTTTAATTTCTAATTTTTCCGGGTACCGGTGGTATGCAAGGTTTTATGTTTGTAGCATTATACTGTCTTTGTATGCTGTGACTATCGTTCAACCGAAAAGCATTTTCTCCACACTTCTTTTTTTTTAACGCATATGGACCTTTATATATTGGGAAAAACTTTTTAACTTTCCTCCACAATTTACTACTTGGCCTAAGGTCTCTCAGCCATACTTGCTCCCCTTGCCTGAATTGATATTGCTGGTTTCGTTTTTTATTTTTCCTGTGCAGCACTGCCCGTTTTAATCGTTCATATGCTATCTTTTGATCTTGTAGTTTATCTATCTTTTCCTCTTCCATTGGCATTTTGGTTTTAAATAACTGAGGACATTCTTTCCCATAATGCAGGCAAGTTGGAGTAAATCCTGTCGACTCATTCATTGTGTTGTTAATATATTGTACCACCTTTTCAGTTTTATTTACCCAGTCCCGATGGTTGGTTGGTATATATGTCCTGAAGAGTCGCCCTATTTCTCGCATGACTCTCTCACAAGGGTTAGCCTGTGGATTTCTAACGGAAGTTAGCCTATGATGAATTCCTTGTTTAGCCATCCATGTCTTCCATTCTTTGGATGTAAACGCTGTGCCATGATCAGATATCACTATCTGACGTTTTCCAACTTTCGGCAACTGTTTTTCCCGAAGTGCCTTTATTGCTCCTCTAGAGTTTGCTGTCCTTACTGGGTATGCTTTCACGTACTTTGAAAACACGTTATACGTGACAAACAGATACTGGAATCGTCGAAACATCGGTAATGGGCCATAATGATCTACAGCTAGCAGCTCATTTGGTTTAGATGCGAGGTTCGGTTGTGGCTCTCCTGCATACGATCGATTTGGTGCCTTGCTCCGAGCACAAATCTCACAGGTTTTCAACACACGTAAGATGTGTGAGTACATCCCTGGCCAATAAAATTGACATTTTATTGCTTCTTCTACTTTCCGAGGACCATAATATCCCACCGACTTATGGATGTGGGTAATAATTTGGTTTCTCAATTTGTGAGGTATTAATACTTTCCATGGATTGTGAGGGCTTTTGGTATTAATCTGAAGGATCCCATCTGTGATTCTGTATTGATTATAGTGCCTACTGGCTGCCATCTTAGATGTAATGATGTTCATTATTTTCTTACATTGAGCATCCTGGGCCTGCCAATATGCTAAATTCTGGAGATGAGATTCCACTGTGTTTCCTGCTGTGGTTGTCATTATCTTCATTGTTTGGTTTCTTAAATCTGGATTCTGAGCAGTCATGGGCACAGGGTGGCGGCTTAAAATATCAGCCACAATATTCTGTGATTCCGGGCAATAAATGACACTATACCAAAACTGTTGAAGAATCAGGCACCAGCTTATCAATCTATCATTGTTTAAAAAGCTCTTGTTCAGAAATTCCAAACATTTGTGGTCAGTTATGATTACCACTTCTGATCCCAACAAAAACTGTTTCAGTTTCTGGCACGCCCACACTATTGCTAATGTCTCCTGCTCAGTTGTTGTATAATGCTTTTCTGCCCCTCTCAACGTCCGACTAATAAAGTACAACACTTGATGCTCATTTTTATCATCAATTTGAAACAACACAACCGCCAAGCCTTGCCTACTGCTATCTGTTTGAAGGTAAAAGGGGCGGGCAAAATCCGGGTGGTATAACATTACTGTTTCCAAGAACTTATCTTTTACTTTAGACATTTCTTGCTCATGCCTCTCTTTCCATTCCCATTTTTTATTACTCTTCTTTATTAATTCAATTAGCTGCGTGATGTCATAAGCAAATCTAGGATAGAAGCGGTGATAGAAATTACACAATCCTAGAAATGCTCGAACCTGCTTCTGGTTGGTGGGAGTTGGAAAATTCTTTATAGCTTCTATTTTTGCAGGATGGGGTTTGACACCTTGACTATTTACAACATGGCCCAAAAATTCAATTTTTTCCACTGCGAAGAAACTCTTTTCTATGTTGATGGTTATATTTTCACGTATGCATTCACGAAAGAAGCTTTCCAAATGACGCAAGTGCTCGTCGATGTCCTTTGAGGCGATCACGATATCGTCCATGTAACAAACCATGTGTTCCTGTATTTGAGGAGATAAAACATTCTTCAAACATCTCATGAGGCCTGCTCCACTGTTAATTAAACCGAATGGAACCCTCTTGAACATGTGAATCTGGCCATTGTAATGAAATGCCGTATACTTTCTATCACGGTGGTCCAATGCCATTTGCCAATAACTCACTGTCATGTCCATGGTCAAGAATACAGTCTTCCCTGCAAGCTGCATAAATGTTTCGTGCATTGGAGGTGGCATATCACGTTCTGGAATGGTCACATTATTTAGGCGGCGCGCATCCAAACACAAACGCACATTTCCATTTTTTTTCTTGATTACAATCAATGGATTATTGTATGGCGAAGGGGCCCATTCGATAATATCCCATTCCAGCATCTGCTTTATTTGTTTATCCACTTCCTCTTTGTATTGGAACGGGATAGGGTAAGTTTTTGTTTGCTGGTATGATTCCTCTCTAAGCCTAATTCAGTGAGTATACCCTCTAATTTTCCCTGATACACCAGAAAATACCGCTGTGTATCTTTGTAAAATTTGTTGCAACTGCTGACTATGCTCCTTATTCTTAATCATTGATATGCCAACTTTTTGTTTTATCATTTCCTCATCGATCGCTTGTACAACACAACTGCCAATGGAGTGATTATCTTGACCCACTGTTGTAAATGGGACTTGTATGTCTTCTAACATACATTTCTTCGTTAGGTAATGTATGATCCCTTGATACTGCTAAAGGAAATCTGAACCTAATTCTAAGTCGTACAACAACCCCTCCATTACTAAGAAGGCATGATTAAAACATTTGCTGCTAATTGTAATCTCAAAGCACATTTGGTATCGTTCACTATTCATTTTTCTTCCATTTGCCAATGTTAACTGGATAGGCGCATGGGAAACTTTAAGTATCTTGGGTTGCTTTCATATTCTGTGGCTAGTTTTTTTGATAGAATAGATACTTGACTGCCTGAATCAACTAATGCTTGTATTTTATTGTCATTTATATTTACTTGAATGACTGGGTTTGCGTTTGAGTGTATGTCTTCTTCGTTATCCTTTTTTTGTACAATTGCTGTATGGGATGGCACAGCTTCCCTATTTTCTACTCTTGACAGGTTTGTACTCTTTTGTTTGGTAGATTTATTTTGAAATTTTACCTCCTTTCCATATCTGTCTTCATCAAGATTTTCACATTCGATAGCTGTTAGTATACGAGTTGTACCTTCAATATCTTGCTCTTGACTGCTTATCAATATTTCCCTTATCCAGGGTGGCATGTTGTGCCTAATCATCCTTACTATCTGCATTTCTGGATAATTGAATGCACTTAGTGCTTTTATTCGATTTACCTGTCTAACAAAAAACTGAGCATAAGTTTCTTGATAGTTAGCCGGGTATCTTTCATGCATTATGGAATACATCAAACCTTCCTGCCGCTCTGCACTCCAATACATCGACATCACTGCATTCTCATATTCCATAAATGTTTGTGGTTGTATCGACAGAGTGTTCCACCTGTCTCTGGCAGGTTCTTTTAAGTGATGACTGGAGATCGCCACTTTTTTTTGTTCCATCATATTCTGGAATTGAAAAAACATTTTGAGACTGTCTAGGTGGTGTCTAGGGTTTCGACCCAGTTCCCCTCTAAAACAGTGGATATGGACAAACTTTGCCACAGGAGATGTCACCGGATTAATTATTATTGGCGTAAGGATTTGGTTGCCTTGTTGCGCCTGGATTGGGTTCAGCGGTTGACGATTATTCATTTCCTTTCTATACTCATTCATCTGTCCATTCTCTTCTCCATCCTGTATTTGATGCTTGACTGACACGTCCAAGGTATGCATATCCTTTCCTAATTCATTACCCATCAATGATTTAAGTTGCGTATCATCTTGTTTCTGTTGATGTTGCCATTTTAACTGAGAATTCTCGTCTGGCAATACTTTTGTTCTGGTAGTATGTTGTTGATGGAGGAGATCCATGTTTTCCTCCAAGTGGTTCAATCTTTGTGATGTAATTTTCATAACTTCTTGGAACATGGTCATCATCATTTTTCTTTTTTGTCTCATTTCTGTGATGAGATCTTCCAAATTGTATTTTTGATCACTATGAATAGATGTTGCTGTATTTGGAAGGTTGAGCACTACCTCCTCATCGCTGTCATAATCTTCATCTTTCTTCTGTTGTTCTATTTTTGCCTAATATTCGCTATTTTGTTATATAACAATCCCACCTTATTTGTAAAATGTATTTTAGTCTTTTATAAACAATGTAGATAAGTATATTATATCACATGTCTAGGAGCTATATCCTTCTGTATATCAAAAAAAAATTTTACTTCTTTCTAAAATAAATCAGTATTCTAAGTTCTCTATTTTATATAACTATCTGTTTTATTTGTATGTATTTAGAAATCAACTTTGCCTACCTCACGAGGTCCTATCTTAAACCTATGCCTATATGTATCTGTTTGTACATGAAAAAAAAATATCAAATCCTGCCATGTCTGTCTTTAATATTTATACTACATATTATTCTCCTCACTTTATTTATTTTTTTATATTTCATTAAAATATCACTGCTATTTTGTCACAATACAATTAAAATAATACACTTACAGCTTGACCTGGCTTTCTCTGACACCTGAAACAACTAAAAAATGCATTTTCATTAATATACAAGTATATATATATATGTCAAAAGGAATATGTGAGCAAAATATATATGTCATATTTAAAATTATTTTGGCTCACTACACATACATTTTTATTTTGATCATCTACCTTCAATGGTTTGTTAATGGTTTGTTTATTTGTAATCCGATATGAGAGATTGCACTTGCCGACAAATTTATTTGATAAGGGCGCCAGTCGACAAGACAATGGCCATATCAAATATACACATTAATGGATAATGATCCAAGCACACATTGATAAGGATTATAAAGTTTAATTGCGATTAAAATTTATTTTGAGTTTCACTTTACTTTCAAAAAAAAAATCTCTGCATGAATAAGTAAATGCTATTTTAAATGACAATATTAATTAAGTCTAAGACGTATATCAACTCAGTAAGGTAACGTCTGACCTGGGTTTGAAACCACGCTACTGTTTTCGTCAAGACACACAAAAAAAAATCAATTTAAACAGCCAAAGTATGATTAACAAAAAATATACACAAAAAAAAATTAAAAATAAAAGTAAAAATCCCATGATAATTGCCACTCCGAATTATGAACCTGGGGTCGAAACCAACTACCATTTTGGTCACAACCCGAAATAGATTAACAATTATCAAGCAATTTTACAGAATCATGCATTGAGATCAAAAACTTTACAAAAACATATAAAAACGGGTTTTACCGAACTATAATGAAGTGTATACCATATACACCCATATATATAAATATGTACGACATTAAATAAGCATATATATGACTACATAAAAATACACAAACAGATATATCTATACAAATATTTTTTTTATTATCATGTACATGATTTTATTAGACGATTCGTCATATTGCATACCGCATACTCCTTTTATTTCAGGCTAGTAAACACTGGTCGCAACTATAACAAGGAAGCAATGATTGCAGACGTAGACCTATTATTTTAGGCTACTCAGCAACTCTAAAGTGTAAGGGGTCTTCACCTAAACGGTTACTAAGGGGGTCTTCACCAAAAATGATCACTAAAAAACAAGGGCTTCACCTAACGGTTACTCAATAAATGATTCAATAGCATAATCCGAATTGAGAAAAAAAATCTTAACTAAAGGTGGCTGACATATATGTTATACAAAAAAAAAATATCTTATATATATATCTTTATTAAAACGAACATAACACATTTACTTTTTATAAAGTTGAAAATTAAGTTTGCTATTATTGAAACAAAACTTATTTTATATATATTTGTGAGGAAACCTAACTGCAAAATATTTAAAAGTGAAAAAAAATTTTTGCATGATTCAAATTATTGATTTAAAGAAACGAAACGCAGAGAAAGTGAAAAAATATTTGCCGACACTGTACGTTGACAGGTGTTAATTTGAACTTATCAAACTTTTTGATCTTAGAAAAAAAATTTCTATTAACGGAAAAAATTGTTATCTATTAGATCTTTACAAAAATTTATACAAATGGAAAAAAAATTCTATTATCTATTTGTACTTTTTTACTAAAATATTAACACACCGAATATACACTATATTTCAAAAAAAAACATTATTATATTAAAACTTCTCATGTTTAAGCAATACTAAATGTAATCTACAGTACGAACACTATTTTAAGAGAGGGCGGGTGGATATTTATTTGACACTTCCGCCTCATCGAAGCTATATACTTTATATGACCAACAACAATATGGCGACTGGCCATGAGAAAACTACTCATTAGGAAAAAATTTATTTGCTATAATTCTGAAATTCATTCTAATTATATATTCACTGAGGAAAAAAAAAACTAACAGAGTATTAACTTTTCTAAATGTAAACTCTTCATTCTATCTGATTTAAAACTCGGGAAAAAAAATTTTACCTTGTACATATTTAACTTTTTTAATTAATCCAACAAAAATGACATTTGGCTCACGTTAGGAGACAAACTCGGAAAAATTATACATATATTTTTATATAAATATATTAAACTAAAACAAACTTCTCAGGGTACTAAATTTTTTTTTAAAAAAAAAATGACGTACGTCCCACTGCGACAAACTCGAAGCAAAAAATTCTACGTATAACTAACTATTATTTCGTGTTATTTAAAAAAACATTATATATATGCGTACAAACCTGAGGAAAAAAAATTTTACATACATATTATTCATTAATTTAAAACAGAAGAAAGAAAAAACATACACACATACAAATGTTATACAGGGCATTGTAGGGTATAGAAATTTCGAATAGCAACATGATGGGCGACCAGAATGCGGAGAAAAAAAATTTACTGTGACAGTCAGATGATGTATGTTGGTTTAACCCAGTTTGAATACTAGGCGTAAGTACCTTGAAGCCACCCATACGTGAGATATTAAATCAAGAATACTATGACCTCTGCCCTATTCGCCTATTCTCGAGGCTAACTACGAACCAACAACCTTATCTGAGCCATACATAAATTAATTTTCATCCGGCCAAGCTTAGCATCAGCGGTAGAGACATGGACGGAAACACCTACAGAGCTAAATAGTTAAATGTGCATAAAAGTACTATGAAAAATGTGTTTTGCATGCCTGGATCATTGGAAAAGTAAAATAAAGCATTATAATAAAATTAGGAAACTCAAACTTTTTATAGTTAAATAATATATTTAATTAATGACTTTAAAATATTAAGAATGTTTTTAATGGCCTCCGCTATTCCCCTAAATTAATGAAAAACTAATTAGACAATAAAAACAGATTAAACGATATAATATTTTTGCGGTCTAAGTCTTTTCTTCCCAATTTTAATAAAATTATCAACTCGAATCTTCTCGACAAAGCATCATAAAAAAAATCTTTCGCAAATCATTTTCTAATTGCTGTGCACTAAAAACAGTTTAAAATTATTTAAAACATATATAGCTAAATCAGATATACGTAATAAGCTAATGGCGGACAAAAGAAGCGTTATCGAGGAGATCAAGTTGGCAAAAAAAAGGAAACTTACTCGTATTGAATTTTACAAATATAAATGAAAATTGGAAAGAGATTTAAATGAAAAATTAACCTTTAAACTTAACGCAATAGAATACAAAATATTTATACATGTTAGTAATGAAGAATAGCGAAGGAAAAAGGGTTAAATATATATAGATGATCACGCAATATATATATCTAAGGCTAGTCGAAAGAAATAATTACGTTATAAATATCATTAAATCAAACAATTCAAAATATAATACAATAATGCAATTTAAAAGGTATTATCAAAAAGGGTAGAAAGTAAATAGTTCAATGGAGAGATACGGTTACCGTCCTGGTACCTTGGTCATGTTTCCTATGGCGTTCGTGGCTTGATCCGACCGTCGATAGGTATTTGTCTGGACAAGGAAAATGGATAGACGTAGCATGGTTTCATGAAAAGTCCTACAGACACGGCACAGAGTTCAAATTATATTGGGTGGATACTATGGCATTTTGATGGTATTTAGGAACCTCGGCGATAGGCAAAGCTATTTGCCTAGCCAAGCATAGTAGAATCCATCAAATTCATATGATTTTTAGCTTGTAGCATGTTCGAAGACGACAGTTGTATAACTTTTTGGAATAAAATCTTAACAAGCAAAATCTGAAAGAGTTCTCCAAAGAGAAATCGGAATGCTATTTCCAAAAGGAAAATCTGAATAATCTAGTCTTTTGTTCACTCTCCTATTTATACATTTTTTTGTAAGCTACCTTCTATTGTTTTATGTATGATCTTAGATCTTGATAAGCCCCCCCCCCACTCCTTTGTTTCAAGGTAACATTTTCTAAAAATAACTTTTACTTTTTTATTCTAAATTTTTTTCTTTAAACTTTGAATTTTATTAATTAAAAAAGAAAGAGAAGGCCATCTTTAATTTGCCTTGAATGGGCTAATTAATTAAAAATATACATTCTTTTAGAAAATGTTGGTAGGCTTATCTCAAAATCAAATCATACTAAATATTTTAGCAAGATTTAAAAAGAAAAGTACACTCTTATTTCTTTTAATAAATAAGCATTTTATTTCAGCAGAATTTTGCATTAACTCATATATATACGCTTGACGTATATATATGTTTGACTAATAGGTTTTACAAGTAATTTTTATTAACAGAAATCTAATCTTAGAATGGAATTTATTTAAAATGAAATAGTTAAATGCAAATACAAATTATATAAACATAATTAATTTTAGCTTTAATGCAAAACCCTGCTGATATTGGACTATAAACTTAATTCAGGCCTACAATACTAATTAAGTTTATAGGAGGCTGTGAAGCATGGATCAGACTTCAGATCCATTGCTTCAATATCTATATAGGAAGGATTTATTTAACTTTTTTTATTTCTTATTTAACTAGGGAAATTAGTTCATTGTGACATTTGTTAAAGTTTGCACTTAATAAGGCAAACGTATGTATATATGTGTATGTTTATAAACAAAAAAATTGTATTGCATATTTAACCACCTGCTAGCTAAGTTTTCATTTGGTGGTGTGGATGGATAAAGGCTGGTTTCACTTGGGCTGTAAGCTACACTTACAACTTCCCTACTTTTACAGGATTAAAATTTTATGACATAATTAAAATTTTAACACTTCAGCAGTATATATGTAACTAATTTAGCATTAGATTATTTTTTTTTTATTTAAAGAAGAGTTATAAAGCCTAATTATTTTTATCTTTTGATATTTCCTTTATATCTTAAGTTCCTTCTTATTTTTCTACTTATAGTAAAGTGAGATTTATATATGGGGCTTTTTTATTTATGATGGTTACATGGTTTGAAGTCAACTGGCAATGTGTATTGCAGATGGCACATAGTTAAACTCATCCTAACTCTTTTTTAAGGACTAAATTAAATATTGGAGTGGCCATCATTCTGTATGGATCAACTACATTTGTTGGTTCTAAAGTATCCCAGTAATTGCTTTTGCACTTACCTGGGTATACTCTCATTACAAATTACTGACCCTATTTTTTTTTTGGATGTCATCTCCTTTTCTTCTCTTGCTTCAACTAAAGCTCATGCCTATCTTTCAACTTGCACATAAATCAAGTATGTTAGTTATGTGGTCATTCTGACTGACCAAAATGTGGCTTCAAAATATGGGTGTTGTATGTTCCCTTAATTTCCGCTTCTACATCTATTCAAAATGCATTTGGACCTGATTGCTTCACAATAGTGAGTGGTCTTTCATATGTGTGATAAAATTTTTGGTATTGAGTTGTTTTTCCAAAAACTTTTATCTCCTATCTTGAAATGCTGTGTACTTCTCTTCTTGATTTTGTTCCTTTGTTCAGTCTCATCTATAGATTGCTTATATGTTTTTTGTATATTTACTTTCTGTCACTTTTGGTATGTTTAACAGTGGTTGATACTTAGTAAATAATGTTGCTTTCATATCACTCTTGGGTGCTTGGTTGGATGGCCATAAGCTGTGATTTAGTGAAATATGTAGGTGCATCTATATACATGCTTTATTTACTTTTGAACATCTTTTCCTTGCATTTATGATATCAGTTATTTTCTCCCTTTTTTTAAACATTATATCTGGGTTTGGTCCAGTTTGCATGTTCTCTGTCATAATTCTTGAGGTCCATTCTTGATATTTGCTTCTTAAGCATCATTATTTATGTACTTAATGAATGTTAAGAAGTCTTCATAGGTAATGCATAACTTGTTGAACTATGAATTTTTTTGTTTCTTGATTTGTAGTGTGTTATTTACTATCATGATCCAGTAGCTTCCTCTGTTTGTATCTTCTACATGATGGAGGATTTTAGGTGCCGTATCAGTCATCTAAGGTGGTCAGATATATTGTCTTCATCTAACCTTCCCAAATTGATGGGGTTTGACAGTTTTCTTTTGTGGTGGTCTTTTGAGCTGATATCGATCTGCTCCGAAGACTGTCATCTTATTTGCAAACATTGTGCTTGGAGTTTATTTCAGGTTCCTGGTATTGGTCACTCATTTTATTTGGATCTTTGATGGCGATCTCTGGGTTGTTTTTCATACCACCTTATTATTCTGGGTCTTTGGGTTGATCTTGGTTTGTCACACTCCAATGGCTGGTTTCCTTTGACACAGTGGGACTCAATCACCACTAATCTTTGAATGAGGGCTTCATCCATCCTGTCAATCTCAATACACATTTTGGTTATATTTTCCATCAGTTTCTTTAGAGTCATTTTGTCCATGATTGTGTCAGTTTTTACTGAGGGTACCTTGTCCTCAAGTTTGTGATGATCCAGAGTCTCCAGCATTTTGTCATGCGACTGCCTCGATGCTCGGTTGTGTGGAGAGTTTGTCTATCCTCAAGTGTACATCCTGGAATTCACTTTGGACCTCGGCTTATAGCTTCTGATCTGTGTGTACCTCATTTCTAAAGATCTGACTTCTGTATACCTCATCACACTTATTATTCTAATGCCTACTTTTTAGCTTGTCCTTTTATTCGCCTAACTCACCTATTTTAAATCTAGTTTATTAGTTAATTATGTATTTATGGTCTCAGATTATCATTTCATTCTCATCAGTCAACTTATATTCAGTGTTTCATATGAGGTTTTTCTTTTATGGTTGAGTGTATTAATTGGTTGCTACTCAGGTAAATCCACCAGGGTAAATAAGTTGGTTGGACCTCCTTAGAAACTTCTGTTTCATGCCCCTAAATTCTGGATGCCAGATGTAATGGTCCACCAGAAGAGGGGGAATGCATCTCACTATGGTCGGACATAGGGTCTTCGAGTAGGATGCTATGAATGATGCGATGAAGTACCTAACTTATGATCATATCTATCCCCAGTGGGTAACTATAAGTTTACACATTAAATTTAGATACAATTTGGGCTAGTTCATCCATACCTCACCCTTCTTTCAGATTTCATTATACCTCGGTATTTAAACTCTGGGAGAAATTTGCCTTCAACTTTCTTCAGGGATGAATTTACTCTAGTTAGCAACTACTGCACCTCTATATAGGTTCCAATTACAGATCAATCCAATTACATTACCATATAAGAATAAAATGTGTATGTTGGTATATATATCCAGTTATGTTGTTCAGTGAAGGTGTAAAATATTGTGATTAACTAAAGACCAATTTAATGAAAAACAAGTTGACAATGTTTATTGATAACAAAATAAAAAATCAAAAACTCTGTAATATGATAAAAAAAATATAATTGTATGTGTCATAAATGTATTTCTACCATATCAGTGATTAATATATTTATTATTCCAACCCTTAGCCCATGGTAGAAGTAGATAACAAGGCATTAATTATTTATAAAGCAAAATGAAAAAAATCTTATCAAATTGACCATAAAGCTGCCTAACTAATTTACGATATTATAGAAGTATATCCATGATAACCTTGTCATTCAATTCCAGTTATTGACTTTCCATTTTCTTTTGGGACCCCTATGTATGTACAGTTTTCTAAAGTTGATAGGAAAGAGTATCCACACAGAAGATTTAATCATCCTCACCGGAAAAATAAATAATTGTTAGTTAACGATTAACAAATAAAAACAAACTCTGTCTTATAGTAGTGAATGTACTTAATATTGAGTAGTATGAAAAAATATTGTCTCATTCCATATAATAGTGATGATGGCCAAATGTCAAGTCACTATGGAGGAAAGCTGACCTAAAGTTTATTTAACATAAAAAAAAGTATTGTCTAACTTAATAAACCCCCCCCCTTTACTTTCTTGCTTCAATCATAATGGAATCTTCCAAGTTCTAAGCATGTTTAAGCTACCAAATATGGAGATAAATAAAACTAGAATTTTTACAAAGAAATAAAAATAATATATAATCAAAATATTCATTAGTTCATCTTGATTATTGTCTATGAGTTTAGCAGTAATGTCTTATGGATTCATTCTATTCTCTTCAGATTGTCCTTCAGTAAATCATTCATCACCTGCGAGAATTCTTCGGCAACGTGCTTGAAACGGTGTTTCCATTTTTTGTAGTTGCTTTCCTTCTGGGCCCATTTAGACATTTATTGTAGGTCTTTTGATGTTACTTTAGACATTGTGTAGGCAAATAGGTTAAATCTTCATGCTTCTATGGTAGGACTATAGCGATTTAGTCCTATGGTAATATTAATCTAGCCAGAATATATTGCGTTGCAATTCATAATAGATTTACTTTTTCTTAATTTACAGTTTGGCATTTAATGATTTATACAAGAAAAAAAATTACTTCATCAATTATATATATATTTGCTAGCAATGTTTTACTTCTTTTTCTTCATGTTCAAATAATAATGCAGTTTTTAATTTTTAAATATCAATTTAAAATTAATTCAATTTTTTGTCAAGTTGCAAGAATAGATCAAATTTTTCTTTGCTTAAATATTGACTAGAGTTCCTTATAATTTTGTGCTGCAAAGATTATATGAATAATTTAGAATGTTCGAACAAGTTGTCCATTTTCTGTTGGATTCGAACATATGATATTTAATGGTTGGCTCCATGCAGTTATAGCATTTGAAAAAAATAACAAAAGACATTTTTTTCTTCCATTGCTGTATATGTTTACTATTGCACATATCATTGATTGTAAGTAAAAATAAAATTACAGATTTCTATTTTTTGTTCCATACTTGCTTATCCAGTTAGATTGGCTTGACATTCAGTCATCACTATGATTATTAGGTCTAAGTCTTGATTAGTCATGTTTAACACATTTATTAATAACTCGTTGGTCTATATATATATAGGAAGGATTTATTTAACTGGGGGGGGGATGTTCTCATTTAACCAGGAAAATTAGTTCATTGTGACATTTGTTAAATTTTGCACTTAATAAGGCAAACATTTATCGCATATATATATATATGGGTGTACGTTTACACACAAAAAGTTGATATTTGCATATTTAACCACTTGTTAGCTAAGTATATGTTTTTAGAGTCGAAAATGAAAAATAATTTACAATTCATGTGTTATTCCCAAAAAATTAACACTTTCAAATAAAATTTTAGCTGTGTCATTAATTACCAAATTTAATGAATATGAAATGAAAAAAGGTCATGAATTTACTTCACTAATCTTTTGTTGGAGTCTATTAGGTTTGCACTGGCACTATTAACACATGCATATCATAAATCTGAAATATTAATATTCATTAATTTTAAAAAAATTATAATAAACTCAAATAATCCTTGACCTGTATTATCAATTACAGATTGAAAGCCAAAAAATGTTCATGATTTTCTGCATTATTTATATATTTATTGTGATAAACAAATATAATAATAATAGTTACTGTTTGGTATCAAGAATTAATGAATAATATTTTGATTCTTTAACTATTTCTAAAAAAAATTTTGTTTTATAGTTTCAGATATAATATGTATGATTTCATTTTGAATTTAATCACTTAAATAATGAGCAGCATTCTTTCTTTTTTTTGTTGCAATGTTTGGATAAGATTGTTGAATCGAATTTAGCAATAATTTCTATTAATTTTAAAAAATTACCATTTATCATTCTAAAAACATTTTTACAAGAATCTCTGAAAGCTAAACATAATTTTGATAAATATTGTGCTATATAAGTTAATCATTCTACAACAGATTGACGGTATTTTTTCTCCATTTCATATAGTTTTTGTTGATTTGAATATTATATTTTTAGTATGCTATTTTGATTTAATTTTAATATGTGTGAAACTTGTTTCATGTTGTTTTAATATTCCTAGTCATTACAACCTTACTCATTAATAAATTACATATTATAATCTCCAAATAATTTTCAATAATAATAAAAAACTGCCTTTCATGATTCAGATTAAATTAAATAGTTTCTTGAAATTTTTTCTCCATTTGATAAATAGCCATAATAATATCATTCTAAAAACTTGTAGCCAAATTTGTCTTTAAAAAAATTCTTATTAACTATTTAGCTAATAATTTTTTTAACTAAACAATCTCTAATGTTTATGCTTATAACTTTTGTCCAAGTGCCTGGATCCTTAATATTAAAATTTAATATAAAATGAATAGTTTCAGGTTTCTCCACTCACAAATCGCAACTTTCTTCAACTTCTGGTGATGTTAAAAGACCAGTTGCATCTTGTTGCAACATTCGTTCTTCACTTTTTTCTATTGAAGTCCTCAAAATGCTTGCCAAGATACTTGTTTCTTCAAAACTATCTGTCTTTTGTTCATTTATTGTTGATGTTAGAAATTTATTAACTGATCTGTTCAATTTATGTTCAGCCTCATTTCATTGTAATTGTCTTTTTCTGTTTTGAGCTGCAGATAACTTATTTGACTTTTTATCCAACATCTAGAGATTAACAATTTGCATTACATTATTATTAAACAGAAGATATTTTAAATTTTTTATTCAATAAATTTTTAAAAGCTACTAGAAAGCTTTCATTGTATTTCATTTTGTTTAATGTTAGGTTATGTTGGATAACTATAAAAAAAATCAAAGTTTTGATTTGGTCCACTAAATAACAAATATTTTAGGTACTTTCTCAATAGAGTGGACCATTTAAAAGAAGTTTCAAATGATGTTACATGATTGCTACAATTGTTAGAGAGGCATTAAATGATAATATCGACATAATCAACTTTGTTAAGAAATATATATTTTGGCAAATAATAATATCTTCTTTAAATATTAAGTGTTTTTATTAATTTTCTTTTTCTTGAGTTTTGACTGTTGGTGGAGTTTGTTATCTAACTCAAGTAGGCCCCAAGTTTGTAATGAAAAACAATTTTTGAATATATTTAGGTAATATTATAGATGAATTATGAATTTTTCATTGTGAATCTGCAGTCCTACTTTAGCTTAACATAATAGCACAAGTCCAAGGAAATGTAAATTAGTAAAATATTTAAAAGATAATATCGATATTTTAAAAATATGATTGATAATTTAATTATCTACCATTCAACTGTTGTCCACTATATTGCAGAATTACCACAATTATTATGAAGTAATATTTTTTAAATAAGTTTATTTTTAAATAAATTATTAACAATATATATTTTTGTTGACTTTTATTCGTTTTTTAATGCAATTCATATTGGAAAATGTTTATTTTAAAATAAATTTTTAATAATAATATCATTTTTTATAAAAATTAGGATATTTAAATAAAAGTTATTTTCTTGAAGGAATTGGTTACTACAAAACTTAATAATATTAGCATGACCTTTTCTGAATGTGGCACTCTATTGTGAATTACCATTTTTTATTTTTTTTAAATATATGATATAGCATATTTCAAACAATTATCAAAAAACTAAGTAAGAAAATGATAAATTGATCCAGTTTTACTATACACCACCCAGCATATTTATAAGAAAATTGATTTGAAGGGCATTTACAATTTATAACATATAGGTATTTTACAATGATGTCTTTGTTGTCGAAACTGGTTTGCAAGGGATTTGCAATTATAACTTATTTTATCCTGCTTAACAATTTCAACTTTTTCTAGGTTATAATAGCATATATACTATTAAATGAGTCAATTATTTTAGGAATTCCAAGTCAGTCAACAGGAATATTACACATAGGGTTTTTCTTACATTTACAACAGTTTTCTCTCTTTATATAAACCAAGTACAGGTAACTTTTTCAATTGACAATTTCAATCTTTCCTTTAATTTTTTATGAAATTTAAAATAAAGTAACATCATCATTATTAATGATTAATCCACATTCAATGAGAATTTTTCAGTTTACCTTGTAACTGTTTTTTGACAAATTCATATTCACAGATTATTTTTTATGTTCTAGGCATATTAATTCTACAACAGCTATAAACTCACCTTCATTAAACAATACCAATCTTTCTTTTTTTTTTAAATTTATCAAAGGCTGGAATTGTGTGCATTGAAAGGGAGGACAGAAAGCGATAGATTAAAGAGGCCTGGGCAATAGCAAAAAAACAATACTCAATAAACAGAAAAGATTCAAGTATTCCCTTCTTGAAAAAGTGGACTATGTAAATATCTTTAAATATTAAGCATTTTAAATATTTACAGATGTATATAAAAGCTGGAAACATTAAAGAAGATAGATTGCTATAAATAAGATATTTCACATATTGAAAGCAAAATTATTAAACTGTCTTTTCTGAATGAATGTCCATAACATTTATTTGAATAAACTCACTTTCAGAAAATGTTTTTGAATTTTATGCTTTTTTTAAAAAAATAATGTAACTTGCTTTCACAGAATTATCTGACTTAATTGTACTTTTTATAAAACAAATCAGTCACTTGATGACATTCCTTTTCAAATTTTCTATTTTAGTATAGTATTTCTTTTTTTTCCCCCAACTATTTTGTTGTAATCAGAATGTTATGATAAATAATGCCTTTTAATATTGTGTTCTTTATTAACTAAAATATTTTCCAGACATATCAGGCACATCGATTTATTATTTTTATATATATAAAAAAAAATATGCATTGGTCCATTACTTTTGAAATTGTGCCAATTTTTCTTATCTTATATAGCTATCTTAAAAAAAAAAAAATTTCAAAACAATAATAATAATAATTTGAGATTTATTTTTGCTAGTAGATATTCTTTTGCAAAAATCACTATAAAAACTAAACAAAATGCTCTCATTGTCATAGATTAAATCCATAGTCAGATACACTGCACAATATACATAATTTTTCAGAATAGAATGAATTAGAACTATTATAAAGGTTGTAGAGAGAAAAATATATAGTTGAGAAAATAACAAATATTTTATTTAATTCTTAATTTAATATTTACACTAAGTGAATGTTTAAATAAAAGCTTTATACAGGGCCATTTCATATACTTTTTTGAAAAAATCTGTGGGCCAGATTGAGAACTTTCAAGGGCCAGAGTTGATCTAAGGGCCAGGGATTCCCCATCCCTGATATAAATGTTTTAATAGTATTAATAAATGCAAATTCTGTATTTAGAATCATATAATTACAAATAATATTAATTAAATATCTTTATTGTTTGGGAATTGAAAATCTAATTTCCAAACGCAATGGATGTAGGCATGTTCAATGGCCTATTAAGCTTCAGGGTGCACTATTCTAACTTTGCACCAAACTACTTGTAAATTTTATTATGTAAGATGATGCTACTTTGATCTGTAGAAATATATTTTCTTTACTGACTGTTTTTTAAATCTCTTAGTGCCATTTATCTTAACAAATCTTCAATTTGGCAGTACCTTATGGTAGAAATCTGATTTTAATTTTTATTTGAAATACTTAATTTCAAATAAAAAATTGAACATTTTTTCAATTTCTTTAATAAAATCTTTAATGCAGCTCATTAATTTTTTCATTAATAAATTAAATCCTGTTCCTCAAAAAATTATATTCCAAAACAAAAATAAATATATATTAATGTTGTGCTTTAAGAAATGATTTTCTATTATATCCTTTCATATAAAATTTCTGCACAGTTGCTATACTTAACCATATTTGCAAAACATCTTTAAAAGAAAAAAAAATACCAATTACTTTTTCATCTTAAGAAAACCTGCAGCTTGCTATAATCCAAACTTAAAGCATCTCTTGCGAATTCTGAAATGATAGACAGAGTATTGTGTTCTTGAAATACTGCTGAATTTTTGCATTTACTAATATATTTGCACATAAGTTATTCACAGCAATATTTAGATAAATAGTGGCTTTTATAATAGCTTGATTATCTTAGAATTATTATGCGTCAACTATCTAGTTTGCATTAAAACTTTTTTTCTACAAAGTCCTTCCTACAGATTCATCAAATTTTATTTCTTTTTGCTTTATTTCTACTGGGGTTAGCTTCATTTTTTTGTTTGCAGCATTGCATTGGCTGTCTTTCAGAATTTTTCTTTGCAATTACTTTTCTTATCTACTAAATCTAACTAAATTAAATACATTTCTTAGTTACTTAGCATTCACCCATTGTAATTAGATCCTTCAGAATTACAAACATTATAATATATTTTATCAGTAACTTCTACTTTGAAATAATATGCTTATAAATTTATTATATAAAATAAATTTCAAAACCAGAATGTGATTCTTAAAACATACTATTAATTTCTCTTTTATGCTCCCCATTTTGTAATATTGAATAGTACTTTTCAAATAAATCTTCAAGAATTTTTTATATTTAATAATAATATGAAGTACAACAAATTCTCTTTAATATAATTTTAAAATAATTAATGATTAATTTACCAATTATAAATTCCTGAATATACTCTTTAGTTAAAACATCTATGCGGATTATGTGCTCTATGGATATGACCTTGTGATGGAAATGACTCGCAATAAAATTACTAGTACAAACTTTAACTTAAAATACTCATTTATTTTACAATAACACCAATTAATAATAAATAGTTATAAACCTTATATTACATAATAAAATAATTATTTAAATATTCATAAATTTACAAAAAAAATTATTTACACTAATAACAGATAAAATAATAATCATTCTATACATTCTATCTTTTACTTTGTAATTATTATTTAATTCATTCAAATAATAAATTCATCATTATTACCATCATGTATACTTTTCTTTTTAACATTATTAAACAATTTTATTGTCCACAATTTATCTTGTGATTATCTTCTTAAATCATCTTTCCATAGTTATTTTCTATTTTATAATTTCAACTATTTCAATAAAATTATAATAATTTCAATTAGAATTCATACTCAAAAATCCATATGAAAATATGGCACTACCATTTTATTGATAAAATTAGTGCTGTTGTGGTAATATTTTAAAAAAAAAACAATGTAAATAATGTTTTCCCCTTTTTCTTTAACTGAATAATAAAATCAAGAATTCTTTTTCATGCAGTATCATTCTTATTATATATTCTTCTTTCTCATTTAGCTTTACTGGTTTATTTTGATCTCATTTTAATTGAACACAAAGTATTTGTTTTGCGTATGGTCGTATGACTTTGATGCTAATCTGACAAAACTTGGGAAGAAAAAAAAAATTATAAATTTCTTTAAAATATCTAGTCAACTTTCTATCCTTATTACATTCTTATATCACAACTTCTCAGATAAGAAACTGATTCTATTTAAAATACTATATCAAAATATAAGAATGAACATCTCCGTTAATTATGAGGTGTCATATTTTGGCAGGTAATTATTTTTCCAAATGATCTTACCCCAATTTCTTCTGGCTTATACATCAAGCTCTTATGGTATATACAACACTCATGTTTTGTCGAAAATCCTCTAATCTTCTAATAAAACATATAGGTATCACATAGATTAATTCCCTTAAACTATCTACTCAGTTCTGCAGGATGGTATTTTATATTCTCTCCTGGAATTTCAACCTATCTTTTCATATTATATCTTAACATTTACTACTGTAAACTACTAAACCAATAATAGAATATAATCTTCCTCTTGTATATTTATTTATCAACATTAGAGATCATGTGACAAAACAAATATTTTACCTTTATCATTATCAATATGATACTTTTTCTAATATAACAAATGCGATCACATTTTCATTCACTGTTTCATACTATTTTAGATAACATTATACTTTATAGTATATTTATTATTATTTTCATAATATCCTGTAATTTTTTATTCATCAGAATTTCAGTCCACTCATCCCATATATTTTATTATAATATATTTTAAACTCATTTAAAATATATTTTATCACAATTAACTTATAAAAACTTTATACTTACTAAAACTTAAAATTAAAGTATTATAGTATCCATACTCTCTTATTCTGTAACTCATGTATACTCTCTTCATTCTCTGAGCACACTCATTATCTTTTTCTTTTTTTAATAAAAACAAATCATAATAAATTAATATCTCTTAATCCTATCAAAATTATTTCAAGTATTGCTAAACCTACTACAGAATACTCCATTTATATAAAAAAAAAAACAGATCAATATTAAAATTAAAAAGAAATCTTTTTCTCTTTTTTAAAAAAGAGAACCAATCCATTTTACCTCCTAGTTTAATATCACCATGTTAACCAAATCAAAGTTCACAATTCCTTGCAAGCTTTGTACTTCTCATCTCTTCTTTTTGTTAATCACGTATATTTAAGTAAAACATTTTAAAAAAATAATCCTAACAACTTAATAAAAGGTTCTAAATTTGGTGCATCCTTAATGACTTTTCCAATCTTGATGGATTTAAAGTTAAATGTGCATAAATATCTATTGTAATAATATGCTCATGAAATAGATTTATGAATATTCACAATAAATCTTAACATTAATCTTCATGTGTTAAAACTTTAAGATATGTCAAATTAATTCATCAATAAGTTTTACTTCAAATTATTCCTTCGTTTCTCTATTTAATAGTTTCAGAAGTTTTTTTTTTTATAAACATCCATATCTTCAGATAACTTTATAACATCGTAATATATCATCTTTATTATTGGTACGCTCTATTAAAAGTTGAACAGACTCTCATGTAATCCTTTTTAATATTTTTTCTTAGGTTACTATAACTCCATTTGCTAATATAAAAGTAATCTTCATTTAAATTAGATTTCATCTTATATTAAAACTGATAAATATTAATTATTCTTTTTAACTTTTATCATTTAATCATCATTTTTCTTATTTTAATGTTTCCAAGCTATTCATAACATATAATTCAAGAAAATTAGTTTCAACTAAATTTATCACTATTCAAAGTCATTATCTTTAAGATTCGATTAACTAATTTTATAACTTTTGGAAATTTATATCTCAGTATTTTATCTTTGTTCCTCGATTTTAATACTCTGGTATACGTAAACAAATGTTTTTTTTACATTATAGCAGATATATTTTTTCTTAAGTAAATGTTGTTCTTTCTTTTTCATCGTTATTCCAAACAATAATAATAACTTTAGCTTTTCTTTTAGAATTCATTTAGATATTTTAGTTATGAATTGAATTTCAAGACAGCAATTAAATCACAATAAAGAAACTGGTTTAAACTCACTTTATGACGTTAACGATAGCTATAAAATATATCCTTAGTCAGCTTTTAAGTATTACTTTTACCATTTAAAACTTAAAATATTTTTAAAAATTTTTATACTTTTTATGAAAAAAATTGAAACAGCTCTTTATTTTTAATGAATTCAATACCTTGATCATCTCTTTTTTTAAAAAAAAACCCTGGAAAAAGTGAGGACAAAGTGACGTCAGAAAACTACTTAATTAAATTTCATTAGTCAATATCCTAAATTAACTATCATTACTTTCAAATAAATATTTTTCGGTCTATATTTAAAATAATTAAAACCAATATTTTACAAACGAAACTAATTTAAATCATTTCTTTAAAACTGAAATATTAAATAATAATTTTAATATATTATTAATTGAATTTAAATGTAAAGTTTAATAATAAATATTTATACATAAAATATATTATTGCAATAATTTTAAAATAAATTATTATCTTGTAATTAATAATTGTTCATTCTTTTATGTAATAGAATTCTATATTTTTAGCTTTTAAAGGAGCACTGTAATGAAAATAAATTAAGATTGAATTTATTACTATTGCAACCTTTACTGAATCTAATAAATCCATATAAGTAACAATGTTTGTTTGGATTGAAAACTGTTGTATTGAAATTATATAGTGGATTATAAGATAAATAATTATAAATAAAGAATGGTTAATAAATCTCTACAGAATTCCATCTTTAATTATTATGTATTAAATTATTTATTCATGTTATATTAAAATTTATAGCATTACTATTATCTCAATTTTAAAGCTATAATATACATTTTATATTCTACTTTTACTATGGATAATCAATCAAAATGTTACAATATATATATATAATCTTTATTTTTTATTATTCAAAACAATTAATTAATTGATCAAATTTATTTATAGGAGCATTGTCTAATGGGAATTAAAGGTACAGTTCGTCGCAGCACAGATGGAGATTTCATACATGCTAATGTGGATATTGACTTAATTATTTCTGAAGAACCAGAGTATGGAAGTTTAGAAAAGCCTGTTGAAATTTTTCATATCATTGAACATTTCTGTCTAGGCCGTCGGCGACTTCATGTCTTTGGACGGGATAGTACTATTCGTCCAGGATGGTTAACAATCGGTCCAGAATTAACAAATAGCAACTTTAATAGCGAAGTGTACAATTCCTATTTTAATAAATCACCAAATGGGCACTTAACTGGTTGCACTGAAAGAATTGAAGCTCTTCGACCTAAATCACCACCACCAAAAATAAAAGGTAGTGCAACTCAGGGATCAAATACTCGTGGAGGAATGAGTCGTGGTAATAGTCAACAGAGAGGAACTTCAAACTCTCGAGGAGGTGCAACAACGAGAGGAAATATTACTCCAAGAGGTAGTACTGTTCAGAGAGGTGGCACAGCACAGAGAGGCAATTCTCAAACTTGGGGTGGGAGAGGTAATAATTTAAGAGGAACCAGTAGTAGAAGTAGAGGTTCTCACCATAATCGATGATAGAATCATGAGCTCATCAATAGTTTGGCAATCTTTAGATGCCATTTTATAATAAGTTTTATAATTTTATTTTTCTTTTCAAGTCTAATTAGTAAGTGAAATATTGAATAGCAGGTGAAAGAAAAAAACAATGTAAAATGTTATTTTTAACAAGATTTTTTTTTTATTTTTCACATATTTGTTTTAATCTTAGGCCCTAGTTGAAAATGATTTAATAAGAGCATTTATTCATTTTTACAATGCTGTACATTATTTAACATAATCATAAATTTTTAATTTGTGCCAAATTGTATGAAATGCTGTATGTCTTATATGAAATTCAAAAATCAACTCTCAGAAATCATAATTATTTGTGAAATATTAAAATGATAATGGTGAGAGAGAAGCATTTTTAATGGTAATATTTTACATTTTTTTAAAAGTTTTTAAAATCAACCAGAAGCGTCAAACATTTATAATTAATATTTCTAGTATTTACATATGAGATTTTAATCATTCATTGGACTTGAACATTAATAAAATTTAATATGACTTTTTGTAAAATTTGTTTTGGTGGTGGTGTTTTTGTTTTACTTATAATCTAAATATTCAATAACTTGAAATAAAAGATAGTAATCCATTATTCTATTCATTCTTTTTATATACAAATGCCATTGTTTTCTCTTTAACTTTGCTTAGCAATATTTTTTTTACTTAACTATTATCTTTCATAATACAGCCAAAATATATGTCATTTTTCTCTTAGAACTTTTATTTCTAATAAGCATTTATGGTTGAATTTCCTCAGTGACTGCTATTCAGGGAGTTCTAAACAAACTTCCAGCACAATAATCAAAAACATCTATCATTGTTTTTGAAAGTTCAACTTTCATAACAATACGTTAGCATTAGAAAATTTTATGCCCACGCAATTCTTTGTTTTCTTCAATAATGAAAATAAATAACAAAGTGTTGCTTTTATGAATCACAACTATATGCTGGATTTTTTTTTTTTTTTGTATAACTGCCAAATGTTATAAATTTTAAACTTTCAAAAAATTAATTCATCAAACTTATTTTATGGCATTTAGAAATAGTCTAGTTATTTCACTTTCAAAATAAGATCTTTCCAAATTTTCTTCATTTTAGCTACTAATGTAGAGTCTTGCATAAAAAAGACTTAAGAAGTTCAGCTTATTGTTAAGAATAAAAAAATCAGAATAATTTCTTTTTGCGCAAGTATTTAGAAGTAATTTTTAGAAACTGCTGAAATGTTATTTTCAAAATAGACCTATTTTTTTAATTAAGGACTTTTTATTTTATAGAATTCTGGAAGCAATGTGAACTTATAGTTTTCACAAATGCTAAATTTTTGCTTCTATTCCACAAAAATGATAATTAAGAAATATTATTCGGCCATAATATGTCTAGTTCTTTAGGCATAGAATTGAAGAAATATAAAAAAAAATATTATGCAATGGTTGATATTCTTGTAGAGGATTTTTGTTGTAATACAATTAAATTATTAACATATTTTGAGCAATCAAGTATGATTACTTGATCACTATTGGCTAGTTAATTTAAGTTAAAAATATCACATACTATACATTTTTATAAGGAGAAAAAAAATAATGTGGATATATTTTTCAGAGTATGAATAAATAGCACTATATCTGTTTATCAGGAATCAAGAATAAAATAGATTATCAATTTTTTAAGCTTCTAATGTTTATAAGTTTATTCTTTGCTAGGCATTGGTGGATGATTCGGAATGAAATTAATATACCTACCAGATAAAAAAATAAGATATTAATTATTATTAAACTAAGGTTTAATTAGAAGATATAAATTATTAGTTTAATAATTATTTAACCATATTTTTATCTGATATATTAAATTCATTGAGAATTTTTACCAATGTTAGCAAAAGTAAGCTTATAAACATCAAAAGCTTTAAGAATAGATGGTTCATTTTGTTCTTGGATTTTTATTAAACATAGATTATTTATTCATAATCTTAGAGAGACCGGTTTGCTCCCCTTAATTACATCTAAATTATACTATGGCAATTTCGTGTATATACACATGAGAGAAATTGGAATATAAGTTAAATAGCTTTTAAATATCTCTTGAAGTTTTAGTGCTTTTTAATTCTCAAAACAAAAAAATACGTAGATATTCATATCTGACCAATACTGTTTTGTTGGACTGACTAGCAGAAATCAAAAATCCCATGCCTGGTTGGAACCCAAAGAAATTTCTAGATTTTAACTATCCTGGATTAAAATCTAAAGTCATGGGCCTCTCAAAAAAGTAAATGTTCTTAATTATTGCACATCACAAAATATTCAATATTATCTATTCATAAGTGGGGAAGGGGGGGGGGAGTTGTTCAGGATAAAATAAAATTAAATGTTGATAATTATTTTGGCAAATATTTCTTTTCTTGGATCATTTAATAGTCCTCTCATAATATTGATGTCTGAATTTATTTATTTTGGTGCTTTTAATACTTTTTTTATCTTAAACTTTTCTGAGCCTTTTTCAGAAAAATATATTTTCTAATTACACATTCATAATAATTTTTGCCTCCATAAGGTATTTTAAATGAAAGTTGAAACTTTTCATTTGTTTTTTTTTTGAGTCATTTTATATATTTCAAAAAATTCATATGTATTTTTCATTTTACTTCTATATATACACACAATTCATATTTAAAAGGAATAATGTATTTGGTGGTTGTATATTGGCCAATAACCCTCAGTTGTGGTGGTTGTTCTTTGAAAGCAGTTACACTTTAAAAATTAAAAAAAAAATAAAACCACAGAAATCAAATTTACTTATTTTAGCATAAAAAAAATGTTACTTGAATTTTATTGATTATCTAGAATAAGGCATGTATATATTACATGCATGGGTGCATAAAATTATATATATACATAGGTTATCATTAATATTTTTAATCCAAGGCATATCTTACATTTGCATTAGCTTGGCTTTTTTTATATCTCTAAAATAACTAATGTAGCATTAAAATAAAATCCTATGCCATTTTAATTACCATAGTATGGAATCAAAAATGATATATGCAAATAATTTACTAATTTGTTAGGTAAACATGCAAATAAATGAACCAGTCTTTAAAAAAAAAAAACAATTAACTAGGATACCGTACTCTAAACAATTCTTTATTTTTAAAGCTATGTTTTATTTATTTTTAGAATTATTCTAATTTACATAGTATTTACTGATTGTTGAATTTCTTATTGATGATTAAGACAAAGGGACAAAAGCTTTCTCCAATTTATGATTTAACCTTTAGTTTATATTCACGATTTCAAATAAATGGAAAAAATTTGCAAATATAAAAATTAATTTTCATTTTAATTTTTTTTTCAGTGCTTATAATGTACTTACCATAATATATGTGTTTAAAAGTTGTTCTAGTGCGCTATAACTTGGGATATGACTTCAAACTGATTGGTACAAATATAGGCGAGACATAATTGCCCTCTGGTCATTATTTCATAGAACTACCATTGTAGCAAAAAATATTTCCACCAATTTTCAATCTTATTTTACTTATTCAGTGTTTGATATATATTTTGAATAAGTAAAATAGCAATGTGTAACTAACTTGATTCTTTGTCAAAGAAAGAGCTTTTTTTTTTTTTACTTTTCTTTATGTATAATGTAGTCAAACAGTTGGTTGCTCAGATTATGATTCTTGAACATCAAAAATGACAGATTGATATTCAATATGAAATCTTTAGCTCTCAAATTGACCAGTCTTTCACTGCAGTAAACGTGTAGTCATTTTTTGTTCTTAATTTGTAACTACTAATGCAATATGAACATTGTACATAATATCAATCGCATATTCTGGTTTCTCTGAAACCATTTTTATTATTGAAACAAGAAATTTGAACATTGGAAATAAAAGAATTGGTTGCAATCCATAGAACTTGGAACTTCATGGATCAACTTTGCAGTTTGCTGCAATCATTAAATGTATATGTTATCTTTTACCATTTTCTGCATTCAACTTTTAATCCTGGTAATTATGATTTTTATTATATTGTCATGTGATATAAATGAAAATATAGAATAATTTTCCAGCTCTAATTAATCTCTTATTTTTCAATAGTAGAAAAACAGATCTCTCTCAGAGCAATCTATCTATTTTTTCAGATTCATTTTAATTTGATATTGATCATGTGAACTTTAAATAGAGTAAGTTTAATTTTGTGATTCAAAACATTAAACTTCATCATCTTTGTTGTAGTTAATGTTTTAAACTACTATTTTGACAGAATGTTTTCAACCTTTTTAATTATAACTCAAAAAATAAACTATATTACTTGATTATGGTGCTTTTCCTGCTACTTGAAAACTTTTCTTGTAACTCATGGTTTCACTGCTATATACTGTTTAGATCTTTTTAAACATTTTGGTAGTACATTGTTTCATTTTGATTAACATACGTCCATGAATCCAGACATATACCTTAAAATGTTTGTAGTGAATAGCTAAATATATCACTATTTAACATGTTCATTCAAAGATGACAATCCAGCCACTCTTTCATTGGTATGCAGTGTATGTGAGCTTATAATTCATGTGGCATTTCTTTAACTTAGAATGTTTTTTCCTCAGTCATTTATAAGTACATATATGATTATTACATTTTATTTATGTTTTTCTTAATTTATTAAAATAACAGATTTCAACAAAAGATGGATCTTTAATTCTGGCATTGCATGCATAAATTAGATAATCATTAATTGTATTTTATAATATTAAAATTTTTTTCTTAGACAATTGTAAATTATAATTATATGCACTGACACACTCTCATAAAAGCTAATTGCATGAAAATTATTATCACAGCTATGTACTTTTGAGGGCAAAAGTACTCTTAACTTCAATAATAATTTTCATGCAATTATAGCTATTTAGTCATTAATTGTATGATCTATAATTTCTTTGACTTTTTTGTAAGTGGAAGCTATTAAATTCCAATTAAGAAGCAAGTAATTGCAGTAATTACAAATGGTTTTGAACATATAGGAATATAAAATCCAGTTGGCTTTAATAATATCTAAAATGTTTGACAATTCACATTAAAAATATTTTTGCTCTTGAACCATAATTCTATATTTTTTTTGATTTTCTGATCCAAAACCCAGAAGAGATTTTGACTAGAATTGTTAGTAAAATTGTCTTTAATTAAATTGTGATCTATCGTTACTTTTATTATATATACTTTTATGAGGGTTTTCTTATCTAATGGAGGAATATATGATAGGACGAGAAGTGAATATAAGGGGATGTAATATTTTTAATAGTTTTATAGTGATCTGAATGCAGTACAGTATTCAACAATAGAATACACCAAGTATCTCTTCTTAGAGAATATGCCAATCCCAAATAACAGCAGGTAACTTTCCAAAGCTGTTCCTAAAAATAATTTTAGATTAACCTTTAATAGATATTGGAGATAATTTAAGCTGTGATAACATAAGATTGAAATATACCATTAAATTGAAGACTATTATTACAAATATAGAGCCCCCATATTTGAAAGATTTCTTAAGTTCTATATTCTTTAGATTTTTTTTTTTTGAGAGACATATAAAGGGACTTTCATTTTAGAAAAACACTAATGTTAATTAAATTGAAGCATTATTAAAGACCATTTTCTAAAATTGTATATGTCACAATTCTGTTTCTATTAGTGGATATTTTAATTAATTAGATGTTCTGTACTTAAGAATTTTCAGACTTTTAGAAGAGTTGTCAGTATCAAATGTTCAAAATGAGTAATAGTCAAATGGTTAGTTGCTCAGAAAATCACGATATTCAAGCAACAAATTGAATTTCAATCCAGGAATCTAGCTTTTCAGTCTGTCAGATGGTTCTCAATTTTTGGCATAATTCTTAAGATCATTTTCTTAAGCTATTGTTAGATTTTTTTAGAAATTCGTAAAATGTTAGCAGTTTGAGCCTTTCATGGTTTAAGATAATCAAGAGTTAATATTTTTTTCTTTTGTAATCTCTCTTTTAATAATTCCTTTTCTTGATATCAATAGAGTTTAAAATTTGAAACATAGCAATGTCATACGCTATATAGTTCTTTTAGATGTTTCATTCCTCTACAGTATCGATCTTTCTTGCATTGAAAATTTTTATAAGATTGCATTTTCTGTATCTTGGAGCTTAAAAAATGTTTCTAACCAGGAAATAACTTTTTTTAACAGCTGTTTTGAATTTATTAAATCTTTCATAATAAAAGTGTAATTTGCCTTATTTGTTTTTCTTAAATACTATTTAGGAATATATAAATTATGTAAATTCTAAAAATGTTGAGATAATGTTTGCTAAGCAAAAAAATCATTTCATTGTAACTGAAGAAAAGTCAGAGATTGTCTCTGTGCTCTATCTACTTGAATATATATATATTATTAAAGGCATCCATTCTGAAAGTTGGGAATCCACTTTATCTTCTTACATATCCTTAAAGTTACTGTAAGAATTAAAATTTATGAATATAAAAATGGTATGTTAGTAAATGTTACTTAATGCCATTTGCTTTTTTATCTTAATCTTTAATAAAGATTTTTGATTAATATATGTCATAATGAAGATATGAATTGTTTGGCATGCATTTAGTTAATTATCAAAACACGAAATTTTTAAAAGATGAGCATCATTACAAGAATGATGAATTTTCTGCAATGTCAATACATCAGTTTTGTATTATATTATTACTTTTATAGGATCTCCATTTCAGATTTTAGCATAACCTCAATTTCAGTTGTCTGATTTCATATTGCTAAACAGGAGTTTATAAGATGAATGCAATTGTTTTATATGCTAATTTATACTACTTCAATTTTTTTCTATGATATAAAATGTCAAATAAAGACAGAAGTACGTATAGTAATAAACTTTGTATTAATAGAATATTAAAATAGAATACAAAATTCACTATAGAACTAATTTTTCTCTTACATTTTTTTGTGAAAATAGCCAAAATTCACCATACATTTGCAGTAATATTTATATTTTCCCCAATTCTAAGTACTTTGAACAAATGGATAGTCCGTATTTACAAGTTTATTCTTATTAAAAAAGTACTTCAAATGTATATGCTACTGACAGAATTTATTGTAACATTATATCTTTAGATAATAGACTTTATAACATCCATCACAAAAGAAAAAAATACCTAAAGTTGAGCATATATAAAAACAAGCATATACAGTTTTACTTACTAAGAAAAAATAGAGCACTTGTTTGATACTTATTAACCAAATTTAATATAAATTTCTACTTTCTTAAAACAAGCACAATGTTTTAGCAATGTTATATAATAAATGAATGTTTTTAAATTTGGAAAATTAATTTGACATGCTTCATTAGTTTTTCTTTTTTTCCATTTAATATTTTAAATTACATATTTTGCAGCTATTTTTTTAATTTTAAATATTG
This sequence comes from Epiperipatus broadwayi, assembly GCA_028023455.1. Lineage (NCBI taxonomy): Eukaryota > Metazoa > Onychophora > Udeonychophora > Euonychophora > Peripatidae > Epiperipatus > Epiperipatus broadwayi. The sequence goes on along the minus strand of JAQFVV010012475.1, from coordinate 1,000,653 downwards.
TCATAAAGTAAAACTTATTGGAATTTCATGCTCCAATGACTTGATGATCAACTGAAATATTATTTATTAAAATATCTTTATTGATAAGATCAAAAGTGAATGTTTATGACATTAACAGTAACAAATCATCATCTAAAACAAGTTGAATTAAATTTTCCTGTTATTCTTATGTGCAGACTTGAACTATTACTTGGTTTCACTTGTATCTATTGCAGACTCAGCATTACTGATTGATCTCTTAGAATATTTATAGCAACTATTTACATGAAAATATTCCTTTTGAAATACCAATCCTATCCGAACACATTCTGAATTAGTTTTTACTTTTAATAGCTGTTATATTTTAATAACATGAACCATTTCATATCATTTTGAAACTCATTGTTTTTAAGCTATTACACATTTTCTGTTTGCTAATCATGCAATTGACAGCATTTTAACTCATTGGTTTAAATTATATTTTATTTAAACTGACTGCATTTAACTCATTAATACATACCAGAATAAATATGTAATTAGGGAACCCTGTGCAATTTTTTTAATTGATGTAAGCCTTCAAATAGATAATTTATGAAATATTGCTCATAATTACACCTGGGTCTCATTTTACGTGATGGGTTCTTCAGAAAACACGCGCAAACGAAATCACGCAAAAATAGACGTAACTTACATTGAGGGGGGGGGGAGATGCGGTCTGTGATTTTTCAAAATTCGCATAAAAGCAAAGCACCAACGTAAAATTACTTTAAAATTCGCGCAAAAAAAATATAAGTAAATAAAATATGACTAATAAAAAATTGATAAAAGACAAACTTTTTTTAACTATAATATTTAATTTTATTCAAAATAATATATTTTTATGCATAATTTACATTTTTTTATATGTTTTAATTATTATAGCTATTTGCCCAAACACGTTCGTTTGCAAACAACTAGCGCCAACTTCACACTCATATTGTAACAGTGGTTTTCAGGTGACAACGTAATTAGTAATTAATCTTTGAGGCGATGATTTTATTAATTGTTTATGAAACTAACAACTAAAAATTAAATTCTTATTTTTGTCTTTAATTTTCAATTCGGTTTAAAAATCAAATTTCACATCAATTTCAAGTCGCAGTAATTTTTAAATTGTTAATTACAATTAAAAATCAGATTTTAATTTTTAATTGTCAAATTTAATTATGCCCACCGCTATTACTGACCTTTTAAAAATAAACTTGTGGACACTAAATGATTAATAATTGATTACGTTCTTTTTTAAAAAGCAAAAACAATGTGATTTAAAATGCAAAATTAACACATACAATGTTAATGTTTGAACAAATTTACATTATAATCTTGTAAAATTTAATGTGGAAATTATGATTTTAATTTCATTATTGCATAAAATTTTACTATTATAAAGCACTGAAAATATTGAAATTATTAAGATGAAAGTCGAATTCCAATAATGTGCTATTACTTTCAATATAACGTAAGTGCGGGAAATTTATTATTTAAAGTAATAGCGCATTATCGGAGTTCATACATGTGGGTCTCTTTTTATGCGGACTTATTTAACACACTTCCAGTGAAACACGAATCGCGTAACTTCAAAATCGTGTTAAATAAGTCCGCATAAAAAGAGACCCAGGTGTATTATCATCCAAAGAAATGTGACTTCTTAATCTTTGAGAAAAATTTAAAAAGTTCTAACAATTTATATACTCATAGCTAGGAATCTGCCTCCTATTCCTTTTTTTTTATAAATAAAAGACTCCAATGGCAATTAAATTTAGTTTATCAAACTCTGTAGATAAGTGATATGCATGTTTTTTAAAATCATGAAACAAAAAAGTTGAAAATTTTGTATATTAAAAATTGTTTTGATCAAATCAATCGTGTTACATGAAATTTTTATATACTTTATCATACAATAACTAGGCCACATGAATTTTTCAATGCTTTTGCCAGGCTTACAATGGCATGATTGGTCTAACAAACGTGATAGCAATTAGAAAAACTTACAGCATTGTTCAAATAGGTTTACAAATAATTGGTTATTGGATAAATTTTGTTTACTTAGATTATTACAGTATAATTAAAGGGGATAAGATTACATAGGAATATTTTGCAGTATATAAATATTCACATTAGTGATCATATATGATTTCTATTAATAATTTTTGATAACTTATGCCATAAGGAATAGACAAGAAAACAATGTGTTATATAAGGGTGATTGGGGGGAAATGGGAGATTTCTATAGTTCATATGTTTGAAATGTTTATCTTGAGTTTGGCTGGTGTGGTAGAGAGGCTTTGTTCAGCACTGGACGGTTGCAGTGAGAATGTCAAGGAAAAATGGCCATCATAGATACAAGTCTGGAATAGATGAGATATGGTGTGATGGTGATAGGGTTTGGTATATGCTCATTCTGAAGGGGTAAATACTGATAATGTTGGTTTATAAGTTATTCTTTGAGGAGTGATCATGTGGTTGCAAAAATGTTGGGAAGGCCATTGGTAAATGTGGATGGATGGATGCCTCCTGGTGGTGTTGCCAAGCATGAAGCTATGTGCACCAGAAGCCAACAGGATAAAGATGGCCACATGCAGTGGGATGTGGATCTTGGAAGAGCCAAGTTATGTTTCATGGAAGTGGGGGAGGGGTCACCAGTATGTGTTCAACATTTGTCATGTGGAGTTGAATGCTTGAGTCATTGAAGAAGTGTTGATTAGTCTCTTTGGCTGAATGGCATAGTCCACACAATGGATAGATTTCTGTACAGGTGGTGATAGCATAGAAAACCAAATGTTGAACAGAAAGACTGATAGACCAGGAAGTCAAAAACTTTGGCTCCAGGGATCATTTCCTAAACTGGCCTTTGCTGAGCTGTGGGTGAAGTAGATTAGTTTTTCCAGTAGGTGTACTTGGAATTATGGGACTGATCTGGTTGACTATGGTTAGTATTTGGTAAATAAGCTGTTAGACATGGGATTGAGGGGTGGATTAGTAAAGCCACTTTTAGCAGGCACTGGATGGATTCAAATTTTCTGGTCAAGTTAATGGCTTTCTGCATGTGGAACACTCGATGCTGTACTAGCCTAGATCATTTCAAATGGGCTGCTGGATGAGCTGTTTGACAGATGTTCTTCAGGTTCCAGATCAGTTTATTACAAATGGAGTTGATGGCATGAATAAATGCCTTTGTGAATTTGGTAATATGTAACTTTGATATTAAGAATATTGAATAGGTGAATTATGGAATAGAGGGAGAAGTATGTGTTAGAAAGTGAATTTGTGATTTGGAGTGCATTACCAAGTGTGGAATGGGAAGCCTAGAAATGAAGTGGGTTTTCCTTGGAACTTTAATATATTGAGATCAAATTAAAGCTTGTAGGCAAACGTAATCACTGAGAATGCTTTGCAATATGGGTAGCTGTTTCTGAAGACAGTAGTGTCCTTGTAGGCTATGCAATGAATGTATTGTGTGCATGGTATTTGAAATTCTGACAATTTTGCTCAAAGTAATGAGCTGGTCTACATAGAGCATAAAAAGTGAGCTGAGGGATGGCCCCTCTGAGATAGACAGTTTGAAGGATGGGAAATTTTTGCCATGGAGGGTGATGTGGATCTTTTGACTCAGCAGCAGGTTGGTGATAAGAGTGTGGTATTGGCATCTGAATATGTTGATGTAGGTGGAATCAGATACTGCTTATATGTCCAGCTGGACTGCATACAAGTCTTTCTTGGCAAACTAGAGGGATATGTAGCTCAATTTTGTTTTTAGTGACGAGCAATTTTATGAAGTGGCCCTAAGATTTCAAAGGTCAGATATGGATAGGTTACAGACCTTCGATACTATATTCTTTGAGATAGGAAATTGGCAAGATCAGTTATGAAATGGCTGAGGTAGTTAAAGATAAATGCAAGAATACCATGAGGTGCTGGGGTGACAAGAATTATGGATGGTGTTGAAGTTTGTCAGTGAACTGGCCAGTCTGAAAAGATGTAGTTTCTGGTGACAGATGTGTTAATGATATGAATGTGCTGGGGGTTTTAGTTTATTTTTGAAATGTAGATATATTTAGAGTGAATTATATTTGGTTTGGTACATATACCATTGCCAGTTTGAGATGTCATGAGAATCTTTGATATACATGAGTGGCCCAATGCTCAACATGTTTATTCTGATCCACGTAGGCAGAGTTGAGCAAATTTTTTTTTGATGGAAGGGTAGTTTTTAAACTGGTTACAAATATCGTGATGGCTTAAATGAGACTGCAACTGATGAATTTGGTGGATTCAATAGTGATGATTTGCTTGTATAAATCATTGGACAATGCCAGATCAGGTGGTGGAGGGGAGCAGCGGTTAAATGTTATATATTAAGATAATGTGGATAAAAATGAAATACCTTTGAATTGGATGTTGCCTGGAGTTCATTGAGATTAAATGACTGTTTGGGCTGAATAATGTGGGGTTGAGATTAAATTCCATTAGATGATACATCATGGGGGAGGAGGATAGGTCAAATGTGGCATGTTGGTTATGAAAGGTGAACAAATTTGGTGGTAGAAAGTCCTGGGTCCTCAAGAGTGGGAATTTAGGAGATGAAACCATTTATTAGTAAGATCATTGGTAATCTAAGTTGAAGTAGCCCATTAATATTGCTGGGTAGGGCTGTATGTAAGTAGTGAGTTTTGGATATATTTGATAAATTCTACAATGGGGGGAGGAAGAGGTGAAAATACACAAAAACTTTAATGTTGCTCTATGGCAGGGAAAGGCAGTAATTAGGTAGGCATCTCATGAGTGGGAATTTAGGAGATGAAACCATTTATTAGTAAAGATCATTGGGTGATCTGCTCATTAATATTGTTGGATGAGACTGTATTTTAAGTAGTGAGTTGGTTTGTATGTAAGTATTTGATAATTCTAGAATAGGGTTGTGTGGATGTACACAAAAACTATTTAATGTTGCTGTTGGGTAGAGAAAGGCAGTAATCAGGTAGGCATCTTTATACTTTGAATGAAGTGAAGTCATTCAGAGGTGATGAGAAGAGCAGTGACTGCTGGGGGTACAGAGTATCCCTGGAACAAGCACAGAAACCATCATTGAAGAGGCGGCAAAGTCAACCCAAGATCCTTTGTAAAATTTTTGTTTGCAGCAATCCTAGGATGTGTTGGATGATGGCAATCCTTTTTTTGCAGTTGGTATAGTTTTGTAGGTGAATCAAGTCCTCACAAAGTGCTCTTATTTTCAGCTTCACAAGGTATAGGGAAAGTTAGAGAAGGGGGAGAGGCGGAGTGGTGTTAGAGGTTTCTAATGCAAACTAGCTGTGAGAACGATTGTTTGATGAGTGGTTATGACTGGACATAACTTATTAGCTGAATTTAGGAGGGGATACATGCATGTGGAAAGTAAACTTCTTGAGTCAATGAGTTGGTCTGCTGTTATACTTTTCATGGGCATGTGATTATCTGGAAGTTCAATAACCAGTTGCATGCTGTCTTTATTAGTGATTTTTTGACTGATTTTTTTTGCATCTGGATTTTCTTTTGGTTTCATGGGAGGTGGAAGTTGTCTGAGTGGTGAACATGGAGCAATTGTTTCCAAGATTTGCATTGAGGTTTTGTTTTTATGTTATGAAATAATTATTTTTATGTTGCTGTTCTAATCAATAGATAGTAACAGTAATGTTTGTATGTTTTTTAATTAGATTAAATGTATAAATAAAGATACAAGTTTCTATTATTTTATTTATATTCAATGGAAATGTTTTGTACATGTGTTAATTTTTTTGTTGAACCATGAAGTTTATATATGCTTTAATAATTTTATATACAGTATTTGGACCTGTTATTGTATAAAGCCATATTTAATTATAGTATCATATACAATATGTGATATTTATTTTCCAGTATAGTACATTTTCAGTTGTTTTTTTTTTAATATTTAAATAAAGTTTAAAATTAATACATAATACAAAAATGTTTTTCTGCTTCAGTATTTTAGTTGTTTTAGAATTAAAAATAGCTGTTTCTTTACTTGGTTTTTAAAAATTATATATACATTTTTTAAAATGGAGCAAAGAAACTTATCTATTTTTAATTGTACATAACAACTAAAATACTGAAGCAGAAAAAAAAAGTTTTTTAAAATTAGAAAAATTTGAATTATGTAATCAATAAAAAAAAAGGTCCAATAAATAAACCTATTATTATTATTTTCTGTTTAGTATTTTTAATTGAGATTGTTTTATTCAGCTTTAAAAAATTTAATCTTTATAAGAAAAAAAAGGAATAACTTAGATTATTTCTATAAAAAAATTTTATAATTGATCTGCAGTAAACTAAATAATATTATTATGTATTTCAAGTGGGTAGATAATCAATTTTTAATACATTAAATAAAGTTTTGAATTAATGCACAATACAAAAATGTTTTTTCCCTTCAAATTATCTTCATAGTCTATATCTTGCAAATTAGAAAATGATAACAGCTCATAAAAGCATGCTGATTCTTGAATTTATTCTGTTTTAAACATCATATTTATTTCAGAATACAAATAGCTAGAGTTGATAATTCAGTGTTCATGACCAGAGATTGATGTTGATAAAATTATTAAAGAAAATATAATTATAGATGATATTATGATGTCCTATTGGAATATTTTCAAAGAAAATCTCCAGTGTATAGTTCTGGTTAAAATACATTACTGTTATTAGGGAAACCATTACAAAAAATGTTTTCTTGATTCACAATATATTTTTACAAAAATTGCTTCTTCAACAAACAAAAATTATTTATCATGTTAATGATCTTATGGCGAAATAAGTAATAACAAAAGTACCATGAAGTCAATATTATTATAGATAACTATACTTAGGGTCCTAAGCTATAAAAGCAGCAAATAATTACACAGCAATAGCAACTATGTAATGCTTCAAGGGCCAGGTATACTTTCTACAGAGAGATTTCTTCAACTATGAAAGTAAATATAAAAAATTAATATCCTAGACAAGGGTCAATGTACAAACTTTATGAGCTATGATATAGAAAAATTTCAAGAATTCTAATTTAATAGTTTTAAAATAAGTAATATTTTTTAAAGATAGAAGAAATTTATGTATTCAGTCTAATTTTATACATAAGTTCCTACAATACTTTTCAGATATTTATTATGGATATGTTTACATTAATTACTCAAGTTCTCAGAAAGAGTTCTATACCTGACATTTTCCGTACATTATGGATTTGAGATTCATACAGACCAAGCACAAATGAACAATTCAAAAGGAAATAGCAGCCAAGTATTTGATGTAACTAATATTTGATGGAATAGAATCAACTGTACTAACAAAATTAATCAGATGTGTTTTAATTTCTCTGCATTTTTATTTTTTCATTTTTAGTTTGTCACCAGTACCTTTTTTTTTTTAAAAAAAAAAAAAAAGTGCACTGCACTTCTCAGATTTTTTTTCACTTAATGGAAATTATTAGACATTTTCACTTATTCCTATGGCTTATTGATTTTCATCTTTTAGACCCTTTAGGTTTGAGTAAAAATGCAAATATCATTCATTTTTTTGAAATAATCATTTTATACCGCCACAGATGTTTATTATTTTCAAATTAATGATGAAAAAATTTTAACCTTTCTCATGCTTTGAACATACTGAAAAATTTCAGCCACATATAAACAGGTGCTAATGACAAATGTATAGCTTAATTCAGACTTTTTTTTATGAGTTTTTTGACTTTAAAATTTTTTTACTTACCACCTTCTTAAAAAACTCTATAGCAAAACATTTTACTAACGTAAAGTAATTGTTCACATTATTAAAATCAATGAGACCATCTGGATAATAAAACCCTTCCTACAACAAAAATTATGTATTTAATATTGTAAGTACATGTTTTCATTTAGTTTGAAAAAAAGTATCACATTAGTTTATTTAAGAATTAGTTTACTTTTCAACAACAACAAAAAAAGAATAAACAAAAAATATTTGTATATTATTTCATATATATGTATAAACATTGAAAGAAAAAAAAAGAATACATCCTGGGGATTTACAAAAGTAATTATAAAATGTAAAAAATATGTATATATATATATTTACAAAACCATATGAGGTTCTTGGCAAGGATTACATTGGCATGATTTTTAAGCAGTTCTTTACATGTATAGTATTTTCTTTATATAGTTTTTTTTTTTTTTTAGCAATCTCTTTAAAAATTGTCATCTTTGCTTTTAAAGTTTTTTTACATATCTAATCTTATTTAATGATGAGATTTTATCTACAAATAATTTTCATTGTTCTGCGAGTAATCCAAAATCTCAGAGTAGAAACTTGTGATATGTTCACTGTCCAGTTTCATCAATGTGACATCGCCAAATTAAAACAGATCGATCACAAAAAGAAATAAATCGATAAAACCAACTGCACCAGGATACAGCTAATAAACAAAAGAAAAAATTATGAACTTATACAATATAATTTTATTTTAAAAATTAAATTAAATAAAGCTTTATAAAAATAACTGCATTTTTATTTTTTTTAAAATTCCATCACCACATCACTCGGCCACAGACATATGAACCCAATGATTAAGATAATCTGCAAAGCAGTAAAATAAAAATAAGCAGAAAAGAGTCTCTTATTAATATAAGAAATAAATGTAATAAATATTCGCAGAAGTTCAAAGATTGAAGCATTACCATGCATGCCACGGGTTCATAAGTAAGTGGTTTCACCTAAAAATAGAAACAATAATTAGAATAATAATACAAACTAATTAGTATTAAATAATTACATATAAAATAACAGAAAAAAAACAACTAATTACAACAAAAATATATACTTAAATACAATTTAAATTTTGTCAAATTTGACCACATATGTAATGCATGATTTTAAAATAAAATGCATTTGTTTAAAATACAATTTTAAAAGTATTCTAGAAAATTCAAATTTTGAGATAGTAACATGCTAAAAGTTATAACATTAACAATATATGACCTTACAAATATTGTTTTCTTAGCATAGAAAAAAAAAGATTCTAAAAAAAATGAGAGAACTTTGTATTAATAAGGGTTTTGAATTTACTTCAGTAATAAAAAAAATTAAAGTATTTCATCTCTGGACATATTAAAAATTGATTTTAGAATTATATTCATAAAATACTCTGAAATAGTGTAAAAATATAGTCTTTTTTTTCAAAAGCAGCAGTAAATTATATTTGAAGCATATTGGAGAACTACTAAGAATCTTCTCCACCCAAAAAATGTTTGATAACAATGAAGAAATTATAAAAATAATGAAAAAATAGATTGGTAGAAATAAAATAAGATTTTGTATATATTCTATGGCATTATAGTTTATATATTCTATAGTCCTTAGAGAAATGAAAGGATAAATATTAAAAGATGGACAAATTAGAGATAGAAAAACTAATCAAAGAAAAAGATGCATAATTAGATGACCTCCCTTAAAGAACCATAGCATAAAAGATAGGAATATAAATCCATTTAGTTTTTCTCAAAAAGATATGTACTTGAAGATTATTTCATCAATCAAAATTACCATCTCAAACAAACTGACTGCTATTTATTATATACTTGAATTTTCACCTATCTTGGATCATTGGAAAACTAACTTGACAATCAAGATACAAAATATTAAAAATACAAAAATATTAAACCATATTTTTATATTGAAATTTATGATATTACTCTCATTACTTGCAAACATAATCACACAAATCCCCCTCCCCCATTTATGAATTAAATAATAAATTTATTGAATAAATCTTAATACTCATCTTTTAAAAAAAAAAGGAGGATAAAATTTCCATTCCTAATAACTGCATCAAAAATATATATTTAAAAAATTAAATATAGCCTTCTTTTGCGTAATGATTATTCCCTGTAGTTGGGTTAAATAAAATGGCTTGTAAGCAAGCATAGTGTTACGATAATACATGTTTATTAGTATAGCATTATTTAATGCATCTTCTAAATATATTCACAAGATAAATTGTTAGCCATATTGAATGAGGCATTTGTTAACGTGTATATCTGGATGTTCATTTGTATTAAAATAATTTATCAGATTGGTAATCCTTATAAGAAGTGATAAATGGGAATTTCTAACAGTTAATTCTGACAATAAAGGTTTGTGCATTGGTATAACTAATGCTTGGATACTTCATCAATTCTGTAATTACATATTATTAGCACTGTGTTAATCAATATTTAAATATATATATACAAAGGAGTAGATAAAATAATGGGAACATTTGTGATATTTTAATCACATTCCTGTATCAAGAACTATTTATATTCCACATGAAATAGAAGTATATGACAATTGCATGGTGTAGAAAAATATTAAGCCACCCCTCTTGAAGAAATGCCAAAAGAAACTCAATATGTAAATCGTGATTTAGTGCCTTGCAATATTTAATCCAGATGGTCAAGTGTCAGACTCAATGATTCTAGCACTTGGACTTCTTATGTAATTTCAAGCATTAAAGTCATTTGTTTTTTTTAAATTTATGCGATTTAGTATGACATGAAATACGTATAATGGAATCTTCATGTCCTTCAAACCAAGGACAACAGTGGATTGTTTGGATTAGATTATTATCATTTTAGAAGATAATATTACCTAGTAAAAATATTTGTGCAATAGAATAAATCTGGTTTCCCAAATTATTCACATAATCAGAGGCTAAAATATTTTCATACAAAATCATGAATAACATGATAATCATGTCCAATAGCTGGGAAATGACAATTTTGTTGACAATTGTTTTTGAGAATCACCAAACACAAGGACCTTCGACTGGTTAAGAAAAATATAGTAATTCATTCAACTAAATTTTAGTTATCCACTACCCCAGTCTTATGTCTGTGACATTATTTCCATACTATAGCATTCACATTAAAAATTAATAGAATTATAATAATAGTTAATCCATGTTTTGTTACTAAAGCTAACACTGATTTGGTAGACACCAATAATTCAAATAAATATTGACTTTTTTTAATAACTTGTTTCACAGTGATGGAAGTCATTGATATTTTATATATATATTTCTTTATAGCAGCTAGAAGTCTTGGCAATAATTTCCTATCAATTAATTCTTACAGGTTTCTTTTGGTATCTTTAATGAATCCAATCATCACTTTTAAGATTGATAATCTTGAAACAATATTAAACAGCTGATCTTCAACTAATTGATTATCAAAATTGTGACTTCTTATAAACTCAAAATAGATCAAATATTTTTCTCAAAGATTTTTGACACTACCATCTTCTCTCCTTACTACTCATTACTACCTATAAAAAATAAATGTAAATATTAGTATTATTTCTATATTTGAACTACACCTTCAAAAATAAATTTTCCCATTATTTTATCCAATTCCTGTATATAATGAGAATTTATAATTATAATAAAAATTAAAAATGTTTAAAATCTGTCAATTAAATTATCTATACAAATTATTTAGTAAAAAAAAAATGGAATTTATTTACAAAAATAAAGATTCTAAATCTAAGACATTAAAAATACAAAATAATAATATTGTAAAGTTATATAGAAACATATCAACAAGATATATAATACAATCTTTAGGTTAATATAGTATTAAAAATACATATTTTTTCTTATTGGATTGACAGTACATCAATAAGTTTAATCAAATTAATTAAAGAAAACAAATATTTGAGAAAGATAAAATATTTTAGCAGAACATATTATATATTAACACATGCTAGATGTTATTAATTTCAATTTGCTCTGAATTCACAGAAGCTTCCCGTGAAATGGCATTACCAATTTAAGCCTTAAATATATTAATCATATTGAAATTCTTACATCTTCAACTTTGTTCTAAAAATCAAGCAAGTATAATTCATAAATCCAAGTGCACACGACATGATTGCTCCAAATTTCTGGATATTCCAAAATATTTGTAGGATTTTTTTTTTTAAAAAAAAAAAAAATAGTGGCAGTTAGCATGATTGCATAATAAAAACACTTTCTTTACTTCAGCCATAATAAAAAATGATCCAAAGATGATGTAATTATGTTTGCTATCACTATTCATAATTTTAAATTTACTGATTCCTTTTCCCAAAATAAATAATGTTTTTAACATTTAAACTTTTTTTTTTTTTTACATTTTTATAATATTTATGAAATTAAATAAATAATCAAAATTCTTAATCCAACTTTTACGATTTATTTAAACGACATATTTGAACAATAACCTATTTTAACAAATACAAATTACTAATGATGGTATTATAATGAACATATAATGCAACAATCTTATTAATCATTGTAAAGCATACTGTAGTTAATATTTAATGATATCATAAGTATCAGGTTATAGATACTTCAGGGTGAATAGTATTTATTTAGAAATTAAAGACACCCTAGAAGTTAAAAAGACAGGAAGATGTACATTATTGATATTAATGGACATGATGTTGAAAACTCATTGATATTGACGAATGAAAGTCTTAAATTTATCAAATTAATCATTTGGATAGCTCTATCCGTCTAATCATTCTGGTAGCATTGAGATGAGAGTAAAAAAATAATTCTATGAAAAACTTTTTAAATTTATTTTAAAAAGCTTTGCATGTGGGAAGGGAATATGTTGAAAGGTGAAATTTTTATTGTTTAAAGAGATTCATTTTAATAATATAATAATAAAGCAATAATCAAATAGGACGATCTAAAACAGAATTTAAATGGGAACACTTTTTCACATGTACAGCGCGAGTTTAAAAAAGTGATTTTAGATGAAAAAATATCCAATAAAGCAATAGAAAAATACATTTTTATATATAAATAATACATGATGATTAAGCTCATGGCTCTAGATGCTGACAAATATCTTCATTTTTAATTTATGATTTATTTAATCCAACTACAACAATTTTATAAGCACAAAATATTTGGCAAAAAAAATTTTTTTTCAACAATTCAAATGCGACTGTAAGGACAAATGTCAGAAACACAATAACCCGTATAATTATAAATGAATATGTAAATATGAAATCTATTAGTTATTTATTTGTGACCTTTATAGAAATATACAATATAGTAACATTTCATGAAAAATCAATTAACTTTTTTATAAATTTTGTCAATCAAACCTGATATCATCAGTCCTCAGGAGATCTCATATAACATAACAATTCGCTTTCTACTTAAATAGACTCGAAGTGATAGTAAAGTTTGAATGTGAATTTTATCAGTAATTTAACTAATGCCTCCTTTGTACCAGCTTAATTTTGGTTGACAAAGCAGAGTTTAATCCAACTCATTTTTAAATTACCTTGCCTTCAAATAAATATTTTTAAGTATATAAATATCACATAAATATATAATGTATTAGCATTTTTTATGACCTTTATAATTATTCAAACAGAAGCCAATCTCCGATAATGTGCTATTTCCTAAATATTATAAATTTCCATGCACTTGCCTGCCGATAAGAGTTTAAAAAACTTAAGTGAATCACTTAAGTTTAGAGCGTACATTCTATATACACCAACTCTTACAGACCAAGCTTAAATCAGGAGTTGAGTCTATTTTGTGCCTGATGTTGTAATCAAATATTCAATTGTACAAATCTTAAATTTTTTAAACTCTTACGAACGAGCGAGTGCATGGAAATTTATAATATTTAAGTAATAGTGCATTATCGAAGATCGACTTCCATTTGAATAATTTCCAAGTTTTCAGAGCTTTATAATAATAGATTTATAAGTCATATTTGTCTAATCGTAGTGGTTAAAAATTAGACACTATTTTTCTCCTGTGATGGGTTAAATAGATTTGTACAATTAAATATTTGACTTTAACATCAGGCACACAATAGACTCAAGCCCTGATTTGAGCATGGTCTGTAAGAGTTGGTGTATATAGAATGTATGCTCTAAACTTAAGTGATTCATTTAAGTTTTTTAAACTCTTATCAGCAGGCAAGTACATGGAAATTTATAATATCTAAGAAATAGCGCATTATCGGAGATTGACTTCTGTTTGAGTAATTTCAGTTTTCAGCACTTTATAACAATAGATTTATGATCTTTATAAAAATTTATGTAAACTTACGATCTTATATACTGCAATATTCGATGAAAGATCAACCTCATCCAGTACACTTGTTTCTGTCAATCATTCAACTTTAATATTAAATTGGGCACTGTGCACATCTCTTTATATAAAAATGATTTTGCTATATTTGATGTAATCTCAATTGGTCTCCTAAAAAGATGATGAAATTTGAATGACTGAAATGATTGTTTTCCAAGAAATTGATTTTTCATCAAATATTGCCATATATAAGATAGTAAACTTTTCCACAGGAAGTGTAAAAAAAAATGCTAATGTACTTTATTATTCAGCAGTTCATAGGAAGTTTGAATGACTCCAAATCATGCACATCAGTGTAAATAAATAACATTAATAGATTACATATTTATGTCACATTTAATTAATATTTACATATATATAGATACAAACATATAACATTAGTTTCCATAATTTTGTAGAAAGATGACTAAATTAACAAAGATTCCCCCCCCCACCCCATGCATATATTATATAAAAATATATATTTATATAACTTATAAAATTATGTAGTTACATATGACAAAAAACTATCTTTTAAGTTTAAAATAATATTTAACATTCAAATCTAATACAAGGAAATTCAAAAAAACGTAAATGCTCATTAGCAATATTTTTATAGCTTTCAATTTTTTCGCAATAGTGATGTTTTTGAAAAAAAATAACTGCTTATTATTGGCTTAGTAAGGCAAGCAGTATTTAAGTATCAGAGTAATAGTCTATAAATCTTTAGCTCTAAATCTGTTGCTTTAACAATGTGTGTAAATGGAAATGACTATCATATTAGAATAAAAATAAATACTCAAATGGTTTTATTGCCCGAGAGTTCTTAAGAAGTTTGAGCACCAGAACTGTATCAATCTGAAAATATTTTACTATTACACAAAACCATGTGGACAACTGAGTTTTATGCAAAAAAAGATTATGATATGGATGCAACTCTTTCAATTTCTCATATTTGTCATAAAGCTTTTGTAATTCAAACCTAAATCGAAAACTTTGCATGCGAAAATATATTTGTAAAATAATATAGGCGCTATTGCACCTGACCACAAAGCTACTTTTTACTTAAAAACAAAATAAAATTATATTACTCTGCAAGCGCTTTCAAGAGACGTGCTCTCATCTTCATAGCTCTGAGTGAAGTAATTATATGCAAAGTTCAAAGGTTAATTACTCCATTTCTTTGAGATCATGAAGCATGTGTCCTTGCGGTTGATGGTGTTGCAATCCATCGCAATAAAGCAGGCCTCCTTAACTTTTCTTTTTACGTCATGCCTTTCTTTGCAGACCAGGTTACTACAACACAATATGGATCCATCAGTCAGATCCATCATGTTATTCCATTTTTGCACTTCATTAGAAACTGACAGGACCCGAGTGTGAACCATAAGAAGTCAACCTGATCTGCAAAGAAAGGCATGACATAAAAAGAAAAGTTAAGGAGGCCTGCTTCATTGCGATGGATTGCAACACCATCAACCGCAAGGACACATGCTTCGCAATCTCAAAGAAATGGAGTAATTAACCTTTGAACTTTGCATATAATTACTTCACTCAGAGCTATGAAGATGAGAGCACGTCTCTTGAAAGCGCTTGCAGAGTAATATAATTTTATTTTGTTTTTAAGTAAAAAGTAGCTTTGCAGTCAGGTGCAATAGTGCCTATATTATTTTACAAACATAAAGCTTTTTTAAAATATATATACAATTTAACTAAATTTTTATTTAAATTGGTGTGAATCAATTTTTTCCATTTGCAGAAATGTGTATTTTTTTTTTACTTTTAAATAATTTCTGTACAACAAAATATCATTATTATTTATTTATTTACTCTGTTAAAAAAAACTTTTTAAAATTATTCAATCACTATTAACTGTACAATAAAATTCTGTATACATAAAAACTCACATGAAAAATTAATCTTTCGCTTATCTGCAAAACAAACTGATCAGTGATATATATAATTAATTCAGTATTTGCAATGCTCTTTGCTGTCTAATGCAAGGTAAAATGATGGATTTCAACTTACGCTCAAATGCCACATGACATCTACAGCAACAACATATTTGATTCACTAATACTTATGAAAAAAATGTAACTTTATGTGTGAATGAGTTATTGACAGAAAGTATGAAAAACCATTATCACCATTATTCTAAAAACTACATCAAAAATTATCCTTTCATTTACTTCCATAAAAATCAAAATCTCAATTGCAGTTCAAGATTTCATTATTACTTTAATTTAGCATTTTCAAATATCAAATCACTTATTTGTAGAATTTAGTTTATACACTAAATGTTATTCATAAGCAAAAAAAAATTTCATATTTTGAAACTCCTTTCACTCTTACTATAAAACAGTATTACTCAAGAAAAAGATAAAAAGTTTCATGTTTATATTAGAAATGGTTTGTATCAATACGAATCTTACATTAAAATTTGACATTTACATCAGTTAATGAAATAAATACATTAAAATTATTAGAAATGTTTGTATATTGGTAGGTGAGGAAAACTATCAGATAAACATTATACTGATTAGAAGCTTTAAATCCACATGCCTTTTTAAAAAAATAATAATAATTTCATTATCACATTTATATATAATAAATAAATTGGACAATATTTCATTGCAACTTTTTTAAAATACAAATTAAAAAATAAGCTAAATCTGAATTTGAGAATTACGTAGATCTACAAATTTAATATATTTATGATAATTTGCCTGTAAAATCGAAAACCATCATGATAAACAATAAATGCTTAAACTATATTAAAAATTCAATGATGATCCTTTCCTTATTCATTAAACATGTAATACCAGACTGAACAAAACTATCCAATTTAAATAACACTGCCGTCAGAGCTGAATTATTGTTTTATATATGTTTCAACATAATCTCCCAATTATCATTTAAAGAAGCATAAAGTTTTTAAATATTTCATCTTTTTAAGTATTTGTAATGTTGTCTGAAATTAAGTTATTAATCACAGACCATGTTAATAAAAGATATATATCTTAATATTTTCCAATTTCCAAGATATGCAATTTTTACTAAGCTTTTTATTCAATTTTTTCTAGCAATCTGTCTAATTCATTGTGAATCTAAAACTTACAACAATGTATCTTACTTAATATTTTCCAAATACTTGAGAATAAATTTTTAAAACAATTTGAAATTACAATTTTAAAACAAAAGGCAAAATAAAATAGTAGGCCAAATAAAACTAAAAAAATTTTTTTTTGCTTTTCAATAAAATAATTGAAGTAAACAACTCTATATAATATAATACTATTTTTTTTTTAAATGTAAAAGAGATTCAATTTAAAACACTCACAACCATAGAATTATATCCAAATTTGATAAATATGCTTCACAGAGATGTCATATTTAGCTACATCTAACAAAATAGCCATTATCTAATAAATGTACTGAAAAATATATCATTAAATAATTAAAAAAAATTATTATACATGTACCATAAATATACTATATAATTATAAATACATTCTACTTCCTAATAATGAGTATATAAAACTTTAAATAATAAAATTTATAAATAAAACTTTAAAATGCAATGGTAAAATTCCACACTATATTATCTAAGCACATGCGAAAAATTAAAACAGAATATATAAAAAATTACATACGCACAATTTCCATCAACATGATTTAAGCTTTAAATGTAATTTCTAGCATTAATAAAATGTATAATGGTAAAGTGTTTTGCAATATTAATTATTCAGTGCAAGGCAAAATTAGATATGGCTGGAAATGTTAGCCGAAAAGACTTTTAAGCAATTAATAAGAATATGTGCACATGGTTTATACATACAAATATTCATATATTAATTAAAATAAATAAATAAAACAACACAAGAATTTCAAATATTCTTTTGTTTATTATGAAGTATGTATACGTACACAATTGTAAACATTTTTTTTCTTCATAAGAATGACATGTATATAAAAATGCTATATACTCTGAATGTCATGAGAAAAGATTAAAAAAAAAAAAATCCAGATATGATTTGATTTGGATAAAAAAAGAAAATGAGAAATGAGAAACACCAAAACAATGACTAATGCAATACATTCATAAGCAAGTCAAGATTTGCAAGGACCATCTGTCAATATTTTTCTTTTGAAGTTTGGAAATGCAAGTTTAATCTACAAAAGAGAAGTTTTAAAATTGATAAAATGTTAAGCTGTAAATCACAACCTTTCATCCATTCCAACAGATGGTTCTGAAATCAAGCTTGCAAATATAATTGAGGAAATAAACCAAAATAGGAATTCTGCAAAGCTCAGTTTCATATTATTATTTTTTCTTTGATATAAATAGTGATAATAATTACAGAAAAAATAAAAGTTGAATTCGTAGCAGTGAAATAAAAATCAATACATATAAATTATATTGTTTTACAGCTTAAAAAACACATATTTAAAATAATCATTCCAATGATTATTTCATTAGTTATATCTTTTTAAAAAAAATTATGTAACAGACATTTTTATATAATAATTGTACAACGTATGTTTAAAATAAAACTGTACAATTGATAACCACTATTGGGTCAAACTTTTTCCATAAATATTATAAGCATATTCTTTTTTTTTCTTTTTTTTTTTAAAAAAAAAAGTCTATTTTACCTATTTAGAATCTTGACAATATTTTTAAAATTATAATTTTTCCCTCTTTCTCAAGTTGATGAATTCACACCAGATCAACTCTATAGATTTATATAATATATATATTGAAAACTATAAGGATGCAATTTGATCACTTGTAATATATATAAAAAATCACAAAGATAAAACTTTATAGTAATATTTTCTATTCCTGTTTGTAATTTAAAACATACATCAAATTTATAAACATATAGGTATGCACATTAATTCCCTTTTAAGTTTGTCTATAATGAGTATATAAATTATAACTTTCTACAGAAAGATCTATTTATACAGAATACAAGTTAATACTAAAAATCTTTATCTATACTCAGAGGCATTCTACAAGGAGTAAGCTATGCTAATGATGGTAAAATTTTTGAAATAACTGAAAATATTAATGATATGAAACAACCTCAGAATAAAAATAAATGGTTTTATTTGTTGAATGATGTAATGACAATATGAAAATTAATATTAACAAATGTTCTGCATAAAACAGAAATAATGGTTTCTTTGTTAATCAAATCAATAAAGTGAAATAAAAATATATAAAATTTTTTGGACACATTTGTAGAATTGTCTATCACTTCTCTAAAGTTACTAAAATTAAATTATTTCAATTTTTGGCAATGCCAGTCTTATTTTTTCAATCTGAAATATGAATTCAGAATACAAATATATAAGAACTTTAGAATTTCTCTGTACAATAGATTCTTATATATTGCAGGCATTCATGAATTACAAAATAATACTATTCTCAAAATAATGACTATCAAAGATGGAAGTTTATTTTATGATTTTTATAATAAAAAACACAAATTATTTTGGATGAATGTTCAACTAAAATCAATAAAGGCAACAAAAAAGTGAGGGAAGGTCCAAAAAGAATATATGAAAAAAAATATTTGAATAATGTCATTAAAAAAAAAAATTATTAGTGTGGATATTGGATAAAAGTGAATTTATTAATACTATAAAATAAAAAATTAAATTTCATCAAGATAGTTTTAAATGAATGAGATGTTATTGTAGTTTACATTGTAACTTTTATAAATTTAGATACTATTTAATAATTTCATACTTAAAATCAAATATGTAAATCGCAACATCTAGTAACAATTGAATGAATAAAATAATGTTCATTTTCATACACAAAATACAAACATTTTTTTAAAACTTTTACATATTTAGAATAAAATTCATTACAAATTATCTACAGAAGTCAAATGAATACAGCAAATAATCTGAATTTAAGTTATACAGAAAAGTTGTAAAAACAAATAAAAACTTATCAAATTTTGAATAGCAACAAAATAAACAACAGGTTAATTTCATCTCTGAAACTTTTGCATCAGTTTTATACCAAATATTTTTTAAATTCAAAACCGGCGATAAAAATAAATAGAAATTGTTTAAATTATCTGGATTTTGTGCGTTATCTGTGCAAATAATGTTTCAGAATTGCAGGAAATATTGTAAGAGTGATCAGATGAATGCAAAAAAAAAGGTAGGACTAAAGATAAATATTGAAAAAAATTAAGAAATGTTCCAATGATATACTTTAAAAAAAAAAAAAAGATTGATAGTAGTAAGTTGGAAAAACTATAAATATTCCATAATCAGACTATTACTGCATATGAAATGAACAACTATAAATATTTTGGACACATTATTAATGCAGTTAAAAACAAGGCATTAAATAAATTCAGAATCATTCTCAAGACTGATTTAAGTAGAATAGAATTTAGTATTAAAAGAAATATACTTGAAAAAAAAGTTAATAAATATGTTCTACAAGTATAAGTTATAGATTTGAAATTTAAACAAAATGAGAGAAATAAAAAATTGCATACCATATGTCAAAGTATAAACAGATGTATATTAAGATTTATAAGGATGGATAAAAAACAAAATGTAATTAATTAAAAAAAAGAATATCATTGAAATCGTAAGTAAATAATAAAAAAATAATTAAGAGATGGAAATGAAATCACAAAAGATTTTAAAAGCCCTAAAAATAAACTTAGGACATAGACATCCTGCAGTAGCTCAATTATTGTTGAAAATGATGATGAACACATAAGTGAAATAACATTTAAATCTGTTTATATGCCAAACTTTTATATATTAGTTTCAGATCACAAATACTAAGTTTTTCAAACATTGATATTAATCTCCTTCATAGATATTAGAGCATTTATTTCTATAGGATATAATTTATGTCGAGTATTTTTTTCCCCTCAATTTATTCATTTAGTATTTATTATTGATAAATTGTTAAGATAAAATTATATTTAATCCAATTGTCAATAATAATATATTTTGGTAATAATATTAGCAATGTATTGCCTCAGATCTCTCTTCTTTTTTTTACTATTAAAAATATATATTTTTTTATTCAATATTTATTAGGGTGGGCAAATTCAGAAACATGTTACATGGCAATGTACTGTAATGGCCAAGTTATAATCAAAACAATACATGGTTTATTAATATTTTTGAATTGCCACATGTCTGTTATAAGTTTAAAGTATATCTTTTATAAATATAGTGTTCTATATCCTTTAGCAAGGATATAAAATTTTAGTTAAGTAAAAAAAAAAAAAGCCAGTGGGATTTGGTCTACCTAGGTGTTACTGGAATCTCATAAATAGATTCAAGACAACTCATAGTTGTTGCTTCATAAATGGGATTTAAGAGTTACTGATCTATGTAGATGAAAACAAATACAAACTATGAACTACACAATAAATGACCATTGAATCTATGGTTATAGTGAAGAAATGAAGGATTAAATAGAGTCACTAGTGATTATCTCCTGATTAGTATCTTTACAGATTCCTTTATGCCATTTCATTAATAGTTAAGCTTTCTAAAAATTCTATATGCTAAGTAAAAGAATAGAAAACTTTTGATCTTTTATTTGTAGCAAATACACAGATGTATATTCTAAAAACATGTAATATTTTCAGAAATACAAAAAACACTCTGCTACAATCTTTTCTTGTTTTTTTTTATTATTATTCAAAAATATTACTGTATATGATATCACTTTATGCTAAGAGTTTGCCCCACTCTACCTCCAAAAAAAATTTGTTGTGGATAATTTTGTTTTCTAGAAAGACATACAACTAAGATTTTTTTTTAAAAAAAATAACTTTTATTTGACTATTTTAACTTGTATTCCATGCAACTTAATAATTTGTTATTACTAGGCAATTCAATCTTAGTAATGATGTTTTACTCTGAAGGCTTGCAGTCAAGATTTATAAAGAATATATATATATTTAATTCAGTTTCATTATTGAGCATTATTTGACTTCTAAACAAACTGTTTTACATTTTAGACATCTAGCAATTGTAATAGTAATAATATATATGATGTCCTTATGTCACCGACATTCTTTAGAATTTTCAAAGATGAAATCTAATTAACTGCATTTTGGTTTTGTTTAAACATTATAATGTTAGCAAATGATAAAATAAAACACTTGTAAAGTTTATAAAAATAAATTAATTACTACATAAAAATATCACTTATATTAACATAAAACAAACATATGTATGCTGATTATATTTTTGAATATAAAATTCTCTATTTTGTTGATTCAAAAGAGCTATCTGGAGAAATTGACAATTTAATCAAATATCACTGACTTTAATCTGCAACTGCTTATTTTTAATTCTTCAAAGCATCTATTAATTCTGACTTTATATCAGTGACTTATAAGATTTATAAATAATTGTCAACTTTGTATGTTTCTCATTCAATATTATTTTGAGAAGATTTAAAAAATTGTATCAGTGGTAATGTAAATGGCATGAAAAAAAAATATTTTTCATAAAAAAATTTTCATGATTACATTTTATTATTAAAGGCTATATATTTTGGAAATATATGCACAATAAAACTTCTCCAATACTTTTCCACAAAGCTCTATAGCAATTTTTTCCCACAACTGTTAGATTTATTTTAATAATTTTAAAACTTATAATTTATATCTTATGAAAATATTGAAATAATATTTTGCTATTTATAGTTCTGATGAAGACTGCTAAATAGTTGAAATGCAAAAGGATAAAGGTTTGGAAAAATCATAAAATTAATCATCAACTAATATTATTGCAAAATATATGCTCTTTTAGAAGACTTTTGTATGTACAAGAAAGTTAGATGTTTAAAATTACTCATTTGTACCTCATCTCATTTTAATTTTTCAATAATTAACCAACACAAGTATAATTACCTTTAAAATAGCTCACTACACTGAGTGAAAGCCTTTCCAATAGTTTATCAGAGGGAATAGTGAAGGAGAAGAAATTATTAGGTTTTGCAGGTAATGAAACTTTTACTTGTTTTTCATCTTTATTCTACCTTTAGCTAAATATTATTAAAACTTATTACTAACCAATAAGTGGATAGCATCTAAATTGTCTAAAATCCTGGATCACACAACATATGAATTCTAGTTGAAAAATACTGTAAATATTATCAAAACTCTTCATTGACTCAAAGAATTGTGCTTAGAAAATACTTCCAAATATTGGAATGTGATATAATTGTAAAATTATTCTAGAGCACATATAACAACTGAATAGGAATTTGAATAAATATATTAAAATAATGAAATATCTGTAATGGCATTAGAAGATATATATTATGAAGATATTCAAATGTTGAATTTTTAAACTAATTCAGAAATATCCATTGCTAAATCAATACAAACAAACAAAAGAAATTTAATATACACCATGTTAATATGAAAATGGAATTATTGGATGATAAGCAATTCAAATCCCTATACATGATCTTTAATAAAAATAAAAAAATAAGATAGTTAAAATTTAATCATTAATAAATCAAAATAGTTAATGTCCCAAATGTAGTTAAAAACATCTAAAAAAAAACAAAACAGGTGTTTCAATGAATGGAAAAAGATTAATTTTTTAATGCTAAATGCTGAAAAGATTTTAATGCATGGAAAAACGTTCATAACTTAATACATACTTCCTTATTTGCAAAGGTATACTTTAAGAATTTTAATTTTTGATATCTATTCAGGAATTGCCTTAAATCACTAATTATCATTCCTTCTTTTTGCACATCCATCTAATTCTTTAACTTTTACAATAAATCAGACTAAGATCAAACCTATTCATTTATATATATAAATGCAAATAAATTAAAATATGACATAAACACTTAAAATAAGATGTAAATCAAAATTCTTGGTTCACAAATAAATTAAAATAATGCATTTAATTTATTTTATTAAAAGGTTTAGTTTTATTTTAAAAATCTTCAAAATATAGACATTTACTATTGCAGATCAATAAATCTAAGAGATTATTATAAATATATTTTAACCATGTTGTTTTTTGTTTTACAAAAAAAAATATATACACATTATTCAATATAAATATATTCACAAAATAACTCCAAAATATATTATTAAGATAATTTACAAATAAATAATGCCCATCTTTTCTGCCAATCTATTTTGTCACATATAAGAAAAGGGTGGGCATTACTTACAAGTTCATTTAAATGATTATTTGGGAATCTTGTTTGTGAATTTTCTTAGTAACATATTCTGATTTAATTGTTCCATGAATAGATTAATATTCTTAGTGTTACATATTTAATAAGTTTTAAAATTATTTATGTACTCATTAAAATTATTAGAATTACTATTTCAATATGTACTTTCATAAAGATTCATCACTACTAAACAAGGTAACATAATTATATATACTGGTTAGCAAATTAGCCAAAGTTAAGGTTTTTGAGACAATAACTATCAGCAAAGAATTTAATATACATAACAACTTGAACATTAACAGAATATAAATAATACAAAAAAAAACAAAAAAAAAACCATTTATAACAATAAATGCCAAACTATTTTCCCCTATCTGTATGTTAATCCTTTGGTATTAAATAAAACAAACAAACATGAATTAGTTTATTTTCCAAATGGAAGATATATCAATCCATAAATTAATAAGAAACTGAGTTTCGTACACACACACAAACACAAGTGAGCATGAAAAATGATGATATCATGTTTTATTTTATAATTACAAAAGATAAGCAACTCCCTGAGTTCAAATCATTTTTAATGAATCATTTTTATTCTTAGTCGATCAATATTTGTATTTTTTTTACACTGAATGGGGGAAGGGTAAGCTAAACTTAGCATAAATAATAGTTCACTTCTAGTTCAAAACATAAAACTGTCGAACATGTGTACATATCCGTGCATCTACATACATCTGCACATGTACATTAATGCATTTTTAAATATACAATTCATATACAAAAACACATATTTATTTTAAAAAAATAAAATTAAATTAAAAATATTTTGCAACCCAAGAACTTTCAGTAGGAAATTAAAAAAAAAAAAAAACAGATCTTTTTGCCCCCAATAAGAAATATCACATTGATAGTGATGATAATAACAACGATCACGACAATTCTAATAATAAGTTGTTGTTTTTTTAAGTAATGGAGTAAGAGGAACTTAAATAAGAAACTTTAACATGTTCATCGTAACTAATAATAATAATTTAATATTGTTAAAAAAAATACACCAAAATATTATAGGCAAGGTTTCAAATTAAGCAAGTTTATAGCTAAGCAATAGAATGGTATTAAATGCAAACAAATGTAGCAAAAATGCAAATTTATGCGTGAATTATATGTAATAGGTATGTATTTACATGTAAAACGTATATATGAAAACTGATGAACAATGGAAAAAAAAATTTTTTTAATATGAAATGACATGTTCAAATAAAATAAAAAGAATAGTGTACAGCAATATTTTAGAGAAAAATTCAAAATCCATACTTCACAATATTACATTACTAAATATATAGATGCAATTAAAATATTTGTATATAGTTATATTCTCTGCCCAAAGACAAATGGAGTAAACTAGGCAATAAAGTATTATGACCAAAGAATATCTGATCATCAATGATGGAAGTTTACTGCACTCTTAATATTCTAATATCTCAATATTTACAAGTACATCATGAACCTTAATGAACACTTACATAATTAAGATGCATAAACAGATATCAGCTATTGGGTATAACTCATTTTGTAATATATTAAAATATGTTAAAAACAATTAGAAAAAGAACAAAAGTTTTTTTATTTTTTTAAACCATTTGAAAATTAGTTACAAGACAGTAATTACTATTAAATGATCAAAATCTGAAATATAAGCATTCTTCATATACCTGGAGCTTAATTGTAAATGTATGGGATTTGAACACAGACTTTCAAGCATCCTTAAACTATCCGCACTATTTTATAGCACTGATACACATGATTACACACATGTAGAAAAGATAAATAATCACCAAAATAGTATTTCATGCCAAACCAGTTGGTCCAGATCATCATCTCCCACACACATATATATAATCAGGGCTCAGATTATATTAAGATAGCAAACCTTCACACTCTAATGGACAGATTTCAATCCACTCCAACCCCAATTCTTCAGCCAACCACACCATTGAAAATCTGATGATGAAATGCCCAAATCCTGTGCTGATGCCAATATTATTGTTATGCCCATGTTGACCTCATCACTCTGACCCTTCATGTATAGAAACTTATTCACTTAAATACATAGAAGAGGGATAGGCAGGATGCAAGCTTAATATGTAAAATTTGAAATACAGGCATTTTTCATATACCTGAAGCTTAATTGTAAATTACACATTAAGCCTACACCCTGCCCAACCCTCTTCTATTTAAATGGATATGGTCCTATACATGATGGGTCAGAGTGACTGGAGGTCAACATGGGCATAATAATAATAATGGCATCAGCATGGCATTTAGGCATTCCATCATCAGATTTTCAATGGTATGGATAGGTGAAGAGTTGGGGGATGAAGTAGATTGAAGCCTGTCCATTAAAGTATGAAGATTTGCTATCTTAATGTAAACTGAACACTAATTATACATATGTGTGGGAGATGATGATCTAGACCAACTGATTAAGTGCTGATTCAGCACAAAATACATATATATGTAGTCATGTATATCAGTGATATAAGATAGTGTGGATAGTTGAAAGGCGTTTGAAAGTCTGTGTTCAAATATTTATTATTAAATATTATTAAATGATCAGTAAATGCATATTTTAAAATAAATTTTTAAAAGTTTGAAATTCACTTCCAATAAAATAAATAAATAAATTTACATTTAGTGCATACAGTCATATGCAAATATATTTATATTTAGCTATGAATCTGGGATAGAGAAATATAAAAAAACCTGGGATATAATTAAAAGATTGTGGTGAGATAATCTCATGCACTTTTTGATTATTATTTATAATTATATTAACTGTGATTAATAAAAAGTACACCTGGGTCTCGTTTTATGTGAATTATTTTAATGCGATTTTGAAGTTATGCGATTCATGTTTCTGCTTAATTATCTTTCATATTTCACTATATTTATTAGATATTAAGAAATTTAAATTATTAATAACTTATTTTCACTTGAAATACTTTTTTTTTCCAAAAATATGTTATATTAGCAGCTAACGTGAATATGGCCTGTAGCTGTATTTAGAATATTAGTTTCTATGTAAATAACCTATTTATATTAATGAGTACATAATAATAATAGATTTATACTTACATATAAAAATATCACAATAAATATTCAAAAAAATTAAACTTTTAAAATGTATATTTTGTTAAATATAACAGAAATAATCTTTTAAATGTTTAAAATAAAAAACAAAGATTTTATAAACTGAAAATAATCTTTCTAATGATAATCTTTTTGTTTTGATTTCGATCTCATTTTTTAAATATAAAAACAGAAAACCATTAACACAGCACAAGACTGAAAATGCGCTAGTTGTACATCACATCACGAATAAAAATAAAGTGGCTAACAAGTTTCTCTGGGCATAATTGCTGAGAGATTCTTGATTTCATTTAAGGAGAAGCTATAATACATCACATCTGATTTCTTTCCAGTTTACAAATGAACCCTAGCGGTAATGATTTAAATATGTATGAAAAATTAAATATTGTAGCTTATAAAAAAAGTAAAAAACGTTTGTCTTGTATTAATTTTTTTTAAATATTTGAAATTTTTTATTAATCATAATTTATTTGCTTATTTTTTTAATGTGAATTTTAAAGTAATTTTTCTTTGTTGCTTTGCTTTTATGCGAATTCTGAAAATTACAGACCCTATCCCCCATTTTTCAAGGTAAGTTAAGTCTAGTTTTGTGCGATTTTTTTAAATGCGGGTTTTTTGTGGAACCTATCTATCGCATAAAACGAGACCCAGGTGTAGTTAAAATAGCATTTTCAACAATGCAAATATATATATTTAATTATAAATATATGACTTATCAGGATCCATAGTTTTGGAATTTTTATTTATAAAAGTATGAGATCTTTTAGTTATTATGTTACACAAACAAATCACCATTTAATTTTTGCAATTAATCTAAAATTGTTCTATTAAAAATAACAGCCAGTCTATTATAATATTTTTTAAATATCTCTCTGATGTTTAATTATAAAGAAGGCAAAAAATATATAACCAAATGAACTCTTATCTGACCAAGAATAGGACTCTAGATCAGTTAATCATTTTATATATATGTATTTATATATTAACTTTACTAATCAATCATTTCCAATTTTTTTGTCTGTTTATTAACTAAATTATTAAAATGTATTAAATTTAAGTTGGGTGTAGATGACTGCATAGATTTGTTAAAGTTTATATTAGTTTAAAGAGGGATAATTTCAGACTATTTGTTTTGTGGTTTAGTGATGCTGGTAGAGAGATGTATGGGTGTTTATATCAATGTAATGTAAAGCATGTTAGCAAACAGGGCACCATGCCCAAATAAATACATGGCCCAGAGATATAGCCATAGCGCTGCAATGGATGCAGACATACTCCCTGTGATATTCATCTCCTTTCAGTCTATGGATGGGACCATAAAACAGCAAGGACTGCTCTCCCTCATACGAAGCACTATTTTTAATGCAAGTTACAGACAACACGGTCATTATTTTTTGAGTGGAGATTTTTTTAGTGATTTTTCTCTACTTTTTATCATCTGTTTTACAGTTTGCTGTGTTTAACATTAACTAGCATTTAATTTGAGTTTTTCTGTGTTATTTTCAAGAACTTATTCATATAAAATTTATTCAATTTCCAAATATGCAGAACCCATTTACTCCCCCTGAAGATTTGACTGTCAGACATTTATCATGGTTAAATGATCTGTTAATGAAAATAAGAAATGAACCAGCGAGGATGGGAGTAGCGATAGAATATTGAAGAAAAAATTACTTACCATACCGGATATTGATAGACATCCAGTGCATTTTCTGAAAATGACTATCCTATTGCATAACTTGCCACAAAACTGTGTGCACCACATGTATAAAATGGTCAGAGATCCACTTTCTGCATGTCTCCTCTTCCCTGGAAAAATCAAATCATGATGTGGTTAAATTAGTGCAAATTAAAATTGTAAGATTACAAAATAAAGCTGGGAGCTTGAAAGCATAAATTTCCATACTGGATGCAAAAAGTGATATGACAACGTATACCATTAAGATGGAGAAAAAAAGATGGATGTTGTAGCTGCTAAGAGCAGTAATTTAGCAGTGTTTAAAAAAATTACAAAAAAGTTAGAGACTCTTATTACAGAATTAAATAGCTCCCAGGAAACCATTAGAAGGTTGGGTGAACAACTTGCAAGGAAATGTAAAATTTACTTTTTTAAATGAATGCAAAATTTCCTTTTTCTTATCAGATGTTATTGGTATATCAAGCAATGACCAGAAAACTGTTGCCCTTGAAACAACTTCAAAAAGAATCCAAAGAACTCTTAAGACCAGCAAAGAAGCCGAAGATCACCAGTCAAGATATGAAATCTCTTGGACCATCTATAAAACATAAAACCACTTACCTGATAAAATATAGAAAAAATATGTAAAGACTTAACCGATAAAATATAGGGAAAATATATGTAAAAAAGACCTAACTGATAAAATATAGAAAAAAATTTGAAATTAGCTAATTAAATGTTTCTTAGAGGGGTAACTTGGAATGAGATTGTAATGAGTGGGCTATATAAACTATTCACCAGGGTGTTTGGGGCAGTGAAACTTACAAAGAGACACAGAGACAAACAGTCAGCCATTCAGTGAGTTATTATACAATTTTTTTATATAACGCTGGTGAAGAGCAACTTTCAAGATGATTTTGGACTACAATATCATTACTAGTGCTGTGCAGAACTGCTTTCATTGGAGAGTTCATGATATTGGAAAACAGTAAAAGAGAATCATTACCACAGCTGTATAATTGTTTCATATCTGGGAGTTTGCAAACCAAGAAGAAAATCCTATTTGTGTGGTGACCAGAGTGAAAGAAATGTGTTTCAGAAAGTTAACAATGCCAAGGCCAACTTGCAGTAAATAGTGGGTGATCGGTGAGCACCAAAGAATAAATTAAATTAAGCTTGAAGATGCAACAGATATATTCCCCCATCTGTCAAATGGTCATGGGCTAGGGACCCTATTCAACATGTCCAACCAGCTCCACTATTACCATCAAAAATGTAGTCTCCTAAATCCAACCACCAAATGATGATGAAGACTGCTAAATAGTGCTGTTTTCAAGTAAAGTCCTTGCTGCCCTGGATGAACAGATGTTTAGTCTATTCAGAGCCTGGAGAAGTATGAAACTTAAAGACTTTATAGGGTACAATCTATTTTTATTAATTTAATATTGATATTATTATGTTATATATATCTTTGGCCTACATATTTCATGTAAAAATATAAATCCTATTTAATGTATTATTTGTTTGTGTAATGTATTCTTGTGCGAGGTTAGTTCTCAGACCACTTCTCACTAATTGATTCTTTTTCATTTTGAAATTATATTTCTTTTATCAAAATGACTTTATTATATACTACTTCTGCATTGGGGGTTATTATTATTATTGTATTTAGCTTTGATTGTAAGTTGTGAAGGGATATTGGGTTTAATAAATATTTATTTAATGATTTTTAGAGTTGCCTTACTGCTTTGATATTTTATTCATTTGTTTTCTCTAATACATAATTAAATAATTAAGCGAGTCTTTGATCCACATTTCTTTAACTGAGATAAAGAGAATGGAGAGCTAGCATATGGGATACTAATTTATCAGGATTTAAACATTTTGTCATTAGGATATATATTTTTATTAGATTTTTTGTTTTTCTCTATTTCACATAATTATTAACTTTGCATATCCTTTCAGGAGTAAAAGTATTTTTTTCTTTCTGGGGGTGGCATGAGGGATTATATCTAAAATTAATCCTTCAATGATATGCAAAAGTCAATACTTTAATAACTGTCCTTATACTGTATTAACGTGATTGTAAAAGGGTTTAAAATTACTTCTAAATCTGGCATGTCAGCATATTTTTTTCACATATTCATCTCAACAGGATTTGGATGAACTGATACAGAAGGAAAATTTTGGTGCCCAACATGGGATGATATACTATAAACCATGAGTACTCAGAATTTTAAAAGAATTATGCCAGTGTTTTATTTTTAAATGAAATATTTTTGTCTATATTTACATAGTTATACTTTGAATATCTTGTAAAAGTATTGCCAGTAGAAAAATTGTGCATATATGAATAGACTCTAGGAATAAAATGTAATAATATAAATAATTTTTTAAAAATGCAGATTGAAATTAATAAGTAACCTGTTTGATTTGCCTAATCAGTATACGAAAGGTAGGGAAAAGGGAACTCTTCAAGGAGGCATAATCTCAGTTGAGGTAAAAAGGAAAGAATAGTCAGCATTTTTTGTGTGTGATTAGTAACCAAAGTTTTTTAAAAAAATTCTAGCATCAATTACTGTGTGTAATGTAATTACTAGCACTAAGTAAATTCTTTTTTTAATTGTTTTTGTTTTTTGAGGAAGTTCAGTGATATATAATGGTGTACATATGCTGTTACATTATTTTAAAATTAAAATAAAAAAAATAATCGTAAATAAAATTGATTTTTTTAAAAACGTAAAAGAAAATTTAAATACTTATTTAACATATATATTATCGCACAGACAAAAAACTATTTTTTTAAAAAAGTATTTAAAAGTAAGAAATGTAAAAAAGTAAAGATCTGCAAATTAAATAATATGAAAAAAATAGAAAAATGTTGATTAATTTCTATTTTAAAATCATGTAAAAATCTTAGTGAATGAATGGAAATGATTGAAATATAATTGTATGTAAAGCAAACTAGTCCCTGGGGCATTTAAATGATTGTAAGGTCAGACATGATAAAAATTGACAATTTAGTGTCCAATGCAAGCACCAAGCCATGCATGAGCCAGAAAAGAAAACTTCTGGATCTTAAGAACAGATGAATCATGTCCGGTTGATCCATTGAATTTGTGATAAAGGAGGTCAGAAATTATAAAAGACAAAATAATGGAATTATTCTTAATCTGACTATCAACCCACATAACAGCTAGCTGTAGTGCAGACTTCATGATGTAGGAGTCTGACATGAAATTTAGTTTCCTGATATTTGCTCTGGATGATGAGGCCTCCCTAACCATGGTTCCAGAAAGTATGGCTGGTAAGAGTTGTTTCCAAAAAGTATGGCTTGTAGCCATTATGTCTCCTAAGAAACAAATAATATCATCGGCGAGGGATTTCATAAGCCGGATAAATTCTGAAGCAATCACCAAATATAAACAGGAAGTATATACTTTTGTCAATGCCAACCATTTTTAAACATCTCTCCAATAAATGTTTAAATTGAAAAGGAAAAAATGTAACTAAGTGAACTCTTATCTGACCAAGAATAGGACTCTAGATCAGTTAATCATTTTTATATATATTTATATATTAAGTTTACTAATCAAACATTACCATTTTGTGTGTGTGTGTTTAATAACTAAATTATTAAAATGTATTAAATTTAAGTTGTGTGTAGATAGTTGCATAAACTTGTTTAAAGTTTATATTAGTATAAAGGGGGTTAATTTCAGACTATTTGTTTCATGGTTGAGTCGATGCTGGTGGAGGGATGTATGGATGTTTATATGAATGTAATGTGAAGCGTGTTAGCATACAGGGCACCAAGCCCAAATGAATGCATGGTCCAGAGGTGTAGCCATAGCGTTGCAATGGATGCAGACATATTACCTGTGACATTGATCTCCTTTCGCTCTATGGATAGGACCATAAGATGGCAAGAACCACTCTCCCTCCATATGAAGAACTTTTAATGTTTTATATATGATTCCTTCACCAGATGCACATTCCTGTACTGGACAAAGATAATTTCTTTCAAATAATATGTTGCAGATGCACATTCCTGTCAGTTTATGCTAACATCACACTGCATTGGTTGCGTCTGTATATCAGGAAGAGCATTGGTTTAGCTACGAACTTTTAGTCTGAGGTTGAATGTTTTGAAAAGTTTTTAATTGTGTAGTCTATGTAGCTCATCTATACTCAACATTCTAAAATATATATAAATTGTCCATCTGTGCGAACTCACTAAAATAACAATTTAAATTTAAAATTAATAATAAAATCTAAAGCAATATTAATTTATTCCTCAGAGTTATATGTGCGTAAATGTTTTGTGATTACTACTGTCAGTGGCTCATTTTATTTATATTATTTTGAAATATTGACATACTTTTAGGAATTTTAGATTTTAAATCTTGGTTACTCCTTGGGATAACAGTCAATATAAACATTGGATTTTTTCCCAAGGTGTATCTGCCTACATTATAAATTTTCTGTGATGTGATGCACTGTGACTTCTCCTTATACAGAGTCAGGAATCTCTCAGCAACTATGCCCAGAGAAACCTGTTAGCCATTTTACCTTCCCCTTTCCATTCCCCACTAAGTTTTCAGGAATCTCTCAGCAACTATGCCCAGAGAAACCTGTTAGCCATTTTACCTTCCCCTTTCCATTCCCCACTAAGTTTTCCCATAAACTGCTCCATCCCATTTCCACAACATAATCTTTGTCAACTCCATGACCTTCATATCTAAATCCCGCTTATCTTTTTCCAAACCTAACATAAAAACCAATAACTCACTTTCTGTATAATCACTTTGTTCATTTTTAATCTTCCACAACTTCATTATTTGTACCTATTCTGATTCCAAGCATTTACATTG
The DNA here is from genome assembly GCA_028023455.1 of Epiperipatus broadwayi. NCBI lineage: Eukaryota > Metazoa > Onychophora > Udeonychophora > Euonychophora > Peripatidae > Epiperipatus > Epiperipatus broadwayi. The sequence goes on along the minus strand of JAQFVV010012475.1, from coordinate 966,574 downwards.
AAGTGACAGATGCCTAATATTTTATATGCCTTCCTTACACCACTTGCAGACTAAATCACCCATATTTTTCCATTTACCTGTATATTCCCTTGATCCTAAAGATTCTGTTCGAGCCTTAAACAATAAACTACTTTCCTTACTATTATCATAAATTAACTCACACCCAATGTTCTGTTTACTTCTACATATATTTAAACTTGTTTTACTCTCCATACTAGTTCTCCATCTCTCCAATTCCCTATTTTTTATTAATGCATCTATTCTTCTATCCCACTCCTTACCACTATAACACTCAACAATCCTCCTAACACAATCATCCTACCTTTTGTACAAGTATACTGACATAAATTCTTTATCCAAATCTTCTGTATATATCGCAATACCTTTCTCACTCATCTTGTTGCCATCCCTTTACTTGTAACCCAATTAAATAATATTTTGGCTATTCTTTTATTATCCATAAACTGCAATCTATCGAACATTTTCAATTTGCTTTTTGCATCCCTCATACAAAAACTTGACCATCCCATTTCTCCTTCAATTGCCTCCTTTGCTTCCACACCTCTGCATCTAATGCATGTCTTCCTACTTCCCTTTGTACTTTTTCTAATAGGTTCAAATAGCTTAGTGGCACCCTATATGGTAGATAGGGAGTGCCCATATACCCTGACCATTATACTACATTGCAATAGCAGTTGATGTTTACTATCATGCAGTAAATTGTCTGATACTACAATGCTTAACCACAACTTTTTCCAGTACTGAATGAGAACTTTTGGATTTTTAATATTCTATTATGCATGTATGTGTAATAAGTAAAATAGTTGTCATTTGGACATTATATGCTCACATTATAATGTTTTGCTTAAGTACGTAAATAAAATGGTCACATATATTTAAAATAGTAATTAAAAGTAAGATTAACATATATTAATAATGGAATATGATTAACATTGTAATTAAATGGAATATCCTAATATAAATAGATTATAAATTACTAATATATTTACATATCCAGGGGGACGGGATGGGACTATTTTGTTGTACAATATTGCCTAGTTACTTATCTTTCAACAGAGAACTAAGATGATTATTTAACATTCATGTTAAAAACCAACAGAAAACAACATTTATAAATACTTATATGTAAATTATTTTGTAAATATATTTTTGTTAATATGTCATGATAGCATATATATAGTACTTGTTAAATATTTTGTACAAATAGTATAAAAATAATAATACAAATCACTCTGCTTATTTTGACATAATACTATAAAAAATGTATCAGTTACATCATATGTTATCTATTAAAATAGTATTAAATGCAAAAGTAAATGTACATTAATCAGAATTTAATGGACATTGTAGTTTAATGCCTGTAACAGCATTATTTATTATTCAAATTGTAAACAACTAAAGTATACTTCTAGAAATAATGTGTAAAAAAAAAAAGAATTTGAAATATTCCAAACAGTAAAAAAAAAAAGTCAAGTAGATTTAATAGTAAACAAACTGAATTTAATCAATAGTTCTAGGTCTAACCATTGCATTAAATAATCTGAAAAATATGTAACCTATTATTGAGCAGAAAATAGTTATCACTAAACTATATAACAAATAAATTATTGTCTTTGTTTGCCACAGTAGATATAAATCATTAATAAAAAAAGGATTTATTATTACTTATTTCATATACAGTATGTATCTATATATATTGTGGGATAAATGCACATGATAATAAATATCAACTGAAAAAAAAAAATTGAATTTTTATCATATTTGATATAATACATGTTAATTGTTTGAAAAATTATAGATCAATCATCAATTAAAAATACATATATCTGCTATATTTGTTCCAAGCTTCCTTCAGTCCAACATATAGCATACATTTTGTTTATTGGAGTACAAATTACAGTATTTTTCAACATGCATATATATAAAGCAGATGCTTTTTTATATATATTGTATGCATATATAAAGTAAGTTTATAGTATAAACAAAATTTTAAAAAATAGTTCATAATAAATTGAGGGAGCACATTACATATATATTTACTGTGATGTGTTCACTCATTCACATTCATTCAAAAAATAATAAAATCTTACTTTACCGTAAATTTATTTTAAAAAAAAAAAAGTGAAATATCAGATTTTCATGCAATATAAACATGCTTTGCCTATCATTTTTTTTTTCAATAACTTTGTTTTTTTTTGCTTTGAAATTGTTAACAACAGTCTCATTATCAAAAGACAATGGCCTTTTGAGAATTATTGATGTTTTTAAGTCTGTATGGGCTTCAGAATTAATACTCATCCTTGCTTACCTTTAAGTATTTCAATCTCGATTACATACTTCAAATTTAGCTTTCTGAAGCAATACAAGAATATTTTCTAATCATTTTTTGCCTTTACTATATCAAAATTTTTCATTTTATTGCTTTTAAGAAAGATACTTTATAAATATTAAATTTCATAAAACTTTTAGCTTTTGTGCTTAGAAAATATTTCATCATATATATCTCTTTACCACATCAAAATGAATAATAAAATGTATATGATTTAAACTTAATCCAAAGAAACATTATTAATAAACCTTAATCATATACAATGCTCCAAGATGGAAAAATGACTACTGCCATATCATAAAATTTCTCAAATTATTATTTTTTATTTACAATTTTTTTTAGGATAGTGTATAACTAAACTAGGGTATACTAATACAATGTACAACATGATTTCAATGTAATTGTTGCTTATTTCATAAACATAACCAAGATAACATATATAAATCTTATGATTAAAAATTCATTTGTGATATTTCATATTTCTTAAGTAATTGCAAAATGTAACTATAATTTTTTTTTTAACAAATTATAACCATAAGATAAAATGTTCACTCTAAAATGGTTCTGTATGAAAAAGCACAATATTTCAAAAGATGCCAGATGAAAAGATGACAAATGATTTACCTGGGTTGTTAAATTCAAAATTGCCTTAACTAATACTATTAATTAAAACAAAAACCTAATCTAGTAATAAAAATGAATAAAATAAAAAAGACATAAACAAATATATTTTAAAACAGTTCAAATATAAATACATATAGTAGTTCTCCCATATTCATATTTGGTTCCAAGCTCATTGTGGATATAGAATTTTGTGAATAATAAACAATATATGCTTTTTAATGTAGATTTCATGATGTATTTACACTATGTATACATACTTATAAAACTATTTTATTTAAAATAATATATATTAAGATATCAACAAAAATAATTAAAAATAAATAAACTCTAATTAGCAATTTTATATAGTTAATCTTGTATCTTTAACAAAGTTTGAGTAAATGAAAAAAAAGTTCAAAGGAAAAATTCACTAACAATTAAATAATTTTGGTCCTTTTTCTTTTGAATGAAAAATAGAATAAATATATTTATCAAATAAAAATACTGTAAAGTTCTTTATTCTTCTCTGTGTGATATGGAAAAAATAAGCAGTATTACATTAGAAATTTTAAATTACTTCACTGAAAAAGATTATATCAACAATTGCTTGTGATTATTTTAGAGCATAACACCCAATGAGTTCACTGTGAATTAAAAAAATTAAAATTTCTTTTGTGAGTATGGCCATTCTAACTTCAGAAGAAAAAGATAAAAGAAATAAAAAATATATAATAAAAAGAACTTTGGCAGTAATAATAAAAATCAATATTATAAATACATATAACATATTAATACATATATAGAATTAAAAATAATCAATTTAAAACAAAATTAAAATAGACAACTCATGATAAATAAAAATATTATTCAATACTATAGGGTAATGGTCATGTGATATCAAAAAAAGCTAATAAAAACTAAATTATACATATCAATTAATGCACAAAATTTGACAGCTACTGCAAGATAATAAAATAATACTAATTAGCTAAAATGCACTCAACAAAATAAAAATATGTTACTGAGAAAATATCAATAACATTAGATATTTAGAATTGGATATAATTAGCTCTAAAATAAAATGTCAGATCATCATCGATTCAAATTTTCCATCACAATCATTATGAATAATGATTAACTAATAAGTTAACATTTTTCATTTTAGTTGATTGTTCCTACTGTCCATAGATCACTTTGAAACTCATTGAATTTATTATTATAAACTACACTCATTTGCATATACCACCAATACTGTAAATATTGTTTAAAAATCTATTTTTAATATAAAAAAAAAAAATCAGAATTTTTATATCCCCTCCCCTTCCCCCATTCCTAATTTAAAATAACTTTTTTTAAAATTATTTTTATAATAGTTAAGGCAATATTTGTATGTGTGTGCTGTTTTTTTTTATAATACTAATGATATCCTAATTTTAACTTTTTTTTCCCTTTACATGTAATATATACAATATATAGCTTATTTTAGATAATATAAAAGTTAATAGATACTGTATTTATTTACAAACATAAATAGATATATACATATAGATAGATATATAGTTCTTGCATCAATTAAAGATTTGATTTTAGAAATAAAATAACAAAAATTAAAAATTATGATAGCATTTTGATTTCAGAATTAAAACAATGTGCACGAAAAAAAATTAAAAAGAAAAGGATTGGGTGAAAAGATTTTCATTTTTGGATGTTTTTACTTTTTTATTCATTTTTAAAAAAATTACTCAATAACTATCATCTATATTTGGTCAGATATGTGTGTATTTTTTTTTCTTCTCTTTCCTACTGAAAAAAAAAAACTGATGATAAATTTTTAATATACAAAAAAAACAAAAACAAATAAGGTATATTATGGAAAATGCCTTTGAATGTACATGTTCAAAAATATTTAAAAAGAAAAGAAGTGTAAATTCATATTAAATAAATAATATAACTGGAGAAGAAGTAAGATGAAATGTTCATACAAATGTTCTAATAATTTGAAATATATTAATTTTATCCTATTAGATGCTTTTAAAACATTTTAAATTGTGGCATTTGATTCTTCTCCATCCTCTTTCAATTTTTTTAATTTCTATTTTATGACAATAAAAATGATCTTGAACTAGGTATAAATATTAGCACAAACAATAATAATATATTACAAATGTGTTCATCTGGTTTCCCAAGTAAACAAATAACGTTTTAAAAAAAATCTATATGGTCACATGATTGTAAGAACTCTGGCCGAATATTCAAATTCCATTTTACTAAATGAAATAAGTTAGGAATCTCAAAACAAATATTTAATAATAAGAAACGATGTTGGAATGGGCCAGGGCATAACAGGGGGAGGGGGGCTGTACAAATCCACAATTAGTTTACTTATAACAAAACTAAAAGTAGAAGAAAATCATTTTACAGGGACTATTGTGAAAACAAAGAAAACATTTTGGCAGTTGTCAAAAATATAAAATTTCTTTTTTTAAACCACATAATGTCTAACATTTTAAATGTGCTGTGTCCCAAATTTATATGCAAATGATTGTTTTCTACTTTGGAATGGTGGCCTCTCAGACATGAGTTGTCTCACAACCTTCCCATTCATCCTCTGTGTCTGTATCAGATAAATTCTCATCCACAATTTCATTATCACTGCTAGCTTCACCATGACTACTTAGATCACTATTTGATGTAGTAGACACACGTTTTGGCTCACCAACCCGGCTAAATATTAGACGCACCTATAAAATATATACATATTATTAAAAAAAATGAATTCATTGAAGAAATATGCATGAAATAATTAAAGTGTTGTTCTTAATAATAATCACTACATAAAAATCTTAAACACAATATTAAATTTTGTAAATGCAACAACAACAAAAAAAGTTTCAATTTAATGTTTTTACCAAATATAGATTCTAATTTCTATTGTGTTACATATAAATACTTTCTATCTTGAGTTAAATATAATATTCAACACATCCTATGCAATTCAGCCATGACTTTAATTCCAAGACCATATAAAAATAAATAAATTGCAGATACTAGTGAACATTATGTTTTATTTATAGACATACATCCAATATATACGTGAATAATGCAGTTATGAAAAAGACTGAAAAAATAAATTGAGTGTGCACACATACACTTATGTATATGAAATATATAAAATTTAATAATATTTATTGTACCAAGTATACTTTTGACACTTTTACAGACTGACCATGAATTTGGTGCAAAAGGTAGAACATATACTTAGTACAATAAATATTATTAAATTTTACATTTTTTTCACATTAATATTTAAAATAATAGAGAATGGAAATGTAATTACATATATGAACTGTAATCAAATTTAGATCTATGCGTATGTATATATGCTCAATCAATCTTATTTAAAGAAGTTTAATATTCTTCATTTTCGGAGTGATGAAAAAGATATGAAATGCAAAAGATACAATGCCTAGGCAATGTTAAATTTGTAAATTTAACATTGTGTAAGCATTGTATAACCTTGGCCATTTTCTGGTGATATTTTGATGAAGACAGTGGCAGCCCTGGCACTGGAGTTAGAAAATTAAAACTTCATTTTTAGTTATTGATAGTAGCAACTTTGATAAGCCTAAAAGAAGCCAATAAGTATTTTGATTTTAAGTAAATATCAAATTTTTAATTTATACAACCTGTCCTTTTCAATAAATAACTTGATATCACTCCTTTTAAGAGTTTCTCTATTAAAATATATAGATTTAATGCTTTCCAACATAATATACTATTGTCTACTGGAACATTTTTTTTTTGTTCACTTGCTCTACTGATTAATTTGGTTTCAGTTTTAACTATTTTGGATGCACAAATAATCCTAGCATAATTTTGTTTTACTTTTTTAACAATTTGGTGAATGAATCATTCATTCTTATTGAAAAACTGACCAATTTTACCATATGATTTTTTTTTCCATAACTAAATTATTTTCTTACATAAAGAAAGATTTCATAGCTTCTTTTAGATTTGACAGATTTATTACCATCATTAGCTCTAGACTATGAGCCTATTCTAAATAAAATTTTAATTTTCAAATTCACCGTAGCAATATACAATCATGAAATGCAATGACTAGAGCAGTGATTGAACTATTTCAATGAATAAAAAGACAAGAAAAGAACTTCTGCTATAGAGATAAATAATATATCTATAAAATTTAAACTATTTTTTTTTAAATAAATATATTATCTGTGAGTTATTGAATTAATAAGTTTTTAAGACAAAAGATATCATGGACAAGCTTGTAAAAGTGCTAATATTTACAATAATAATTCTTCACTACAATCAGCATGCAATTTACATTTGACGTTTTTCTGTTTCCTGTATTAAAAGATAAAAATAGGCTCTCATAATTATAATAAGAAAAAAACTATAAAAATAATAAACAGGTGCACCAAAAGTTGTATAATATTATACTGAGGACAACAGTTCCATTCAATTAATCTTTTTTAGTGTTGTTGTTAACCTCAGCTGGAATTCTAGATTTTAAAATAGTTATAATCCCATCAATTGTATTCACTAAATTTAAATAATATAATAAATTATCTAATAATGCATTTTTGCTTTTGAAATGTTGAAACAAAGTTATATTTTTATAATTTACTTATTATGTCAAGTGCCTAGGTGACCATTTAATGTCCAAATTACATTGTAGTACACAGAGCATAATATTCAATGTGTCACTGAATTCTCTTCACTACTCCTATCACTTTATTTACTAGGAAATTAATCTAGAAAATATTTAATTCTTAATTCAGTTATTTACAAAAATAATAATAATAAATAGTCTTTTTATATAGTGCAAAATACATCTGTAATATAAATATAGTAGCAAACCTATGGTCATGTGCTTTTATGCATTTATAAGCACTCATCCATAAGCATTAGTTTAAAAAGCATAAGTAATCCCACTTATCATTATATAAACTAACCTTTGGTCACCATGATAAAATCAGGTTTGTAACTTATTGTGTGCCTGAATTCTCATTTTTAATCCCCTGCAATTGAAATAAGTAATTCTGATATATAATAGGTTAAAGCCTGATTTCAGCAATGGTGAGCAAAAGTTGACTTACATAACAATAAGATCTAAACATAAGTTGTCCATTTATGCATTTTAAAATAGTGCTCATGGGATGAAAACACATATATTCATAAAAGTGCATGGCTGTAGGTTTATTATCTTAAAAATAATAATAGCAATAAAATCTAAACTAATGTTCATATTGAGAATAGTAATTTTTGCCATAACAAAGATATCATAAGTAAAATCAAATTTCAAACAGAATACATAAATTGAAAAATTTAAAGGCATCTTATCATTAATTATCCTGAAGCAGATAATTCATGGATATATGTAATGTCATATAACAGATGAAATGTGAAGAAATATAAATTTATGCTAATCAAATCTGGCTGAGATAAAAATAAAATCCACATTAGAATAAAAAAAACTATAAATCAAGCATGTCAAATTCATTTCTAGCATATTATCACTTAAGAATTATAAAGTGTAGCTCAATTTATAATTAATTACATAGTAGAATTGTTGCTCATTGAGTTGTATAAGACTTTTGGTATTAAATTCTTTAAACATTCTTATACTCCTTAGGAAGATTAAATAAGCAGTTTTATTTTTAATCAATACATCCCCCATTTCAAGTGATAAACACAATTATATGTATAAAATTTCATTTATTTTAAAGTCCTCTTTGAATTCATTATAAATTAAAAATAAAACAGAATTAATACAGTATTAAAGGCTAGATAAAATTTGAAAACTTTTTCAAATTTTATTTTTACATATAGAGCTTTCATTTTAGATAGATACTCCTTTGACCAATATTAATATTGGATAGTAATTGGATATCTGGCTATTATTAACCAAAAGGTTAAATAATAGAAACAACTCAAATTTTCACCACTTGGTAATTAGCAAGCTTGATAAATAATAAATATGTTAGAGAAGTGTTCAACCTGCAGTGGCTATTTAAAAATTATTTTAGCTTTTTTGTTCCTTTTGCCTGCTTTTCTAATTCTAAATATATAAAAGTAAAGTAGATTAATATTATACATTTTCTATAAATCTCACCAATGATACAATGCATCATGTGAAAAGATAACAAAAAACATTTTTTTATAGATCTACAACAGACATTACCACACTACCATCTATCCATTTCAAATAATCATAATTGAACAAAAATTTTATAAAAATTGTCATGTATCAATAAACTATAAAATATATAAATATAAAACAAACAAACAAATCCAATAACCAAATAAGAAGTCAAAATGACAATTTTAGAAAGCATTTTGAATTATTGAATTGTAATGTAGGTAAAAAAATTTCTTTTACAGCATTCTGAAAATTTATATTTACTGAATCAACAAACTCTATTGTACAATAATTCTATGACATTACCTCAATTTTGAAATTTAGATAGTCATCTCCAAAAGGCAATTACCAGAAAAGAATTAACATTTTTTAAAAAAAAAAGTCAAAATAATTTCACTTTTATTTTTTTTAAATCAGGGGGGAAAAAATGATGAAGCAAAAGTACATGTAATTTTTATTTAAATTAATAAATGTTTAATAAATTAATAAATCAATGACTGATTTTTTTCATAACTTTTCCAGTCATTTTTTTTTTCTTGGAAATTAAACATGATTCAAATTTTTATGTCAGAATAATACATTTCTAAACTTTCGGAAAATTTTGAATCATACTTTTTTTCTAAATTATCTCTTTTTAGAATCACTTCAGATTAAAAATTAGGTTGTCTATTTATAATAGAAAATATATATATATGTAATATTATGTTCCTCAAGGATCAAGAAAATGACAGATTTTAGATTTCTTTTAAGCAGCTATAAATAATGGCCCATGCTGGCAAAGGCTCAATAGTTAGCCAGTCACAAGATTGACTGTTGATTTATTGTACTGATTTATTTTAATTGTTGATCATTCATGACAATGAATGTTTTTTTTGTTTTTTTTTTGAGTATTACTTAGACTGATTTTTACTTATTGATAATGCTGGTGGGTAATTATATTTTAGTTGCTCTAAAGAGTGACTGGCTGATCTGAGTTCTCTTGATCTCATGCTCCCCTTAAATATATCTTACTTATATATACTTTTGTAAATTATTGAAAATTTTAAATTTAATTTTACTTGAGAGTGAAGATAACTTTCCGTCACTCCAGGTTCAGTCTTTCTTTCTACCACCCCATCCTGTTACAATATATATATACATACATGTGTAGCTATTGCATTTATAACTTAGAAGACCACTTATAATCAAAATCATAAATGAAAAATTTTTGAGAAGCCTGCTACAAAAATCATTTGTAGTTTCTTATATTACAATCATTTAAATGAGGAAAATAAATTTAAACTATATAAAGTTTTCATATAAAACATTTTCCATCTAAATAAAATATAAATAAAAACAGTTCAGTTTACAATGTTCAAAATCAGAGGTAGGTTATGGTTTCATGAGGACCTGGGAAAAATTGAATTTGGGGGCCCCAATGTATAGTTTGAATGCTTTCAGTATATCCTTACCCATGCAAAAAGCTAAATAACAATAAATGAAGATATAGTTTTATTAGAAATAAAACAGAATTGTAGGTAAGACATTTATAAAGAACTTTTATATACAGATTAAAAATAATCCATGACAAATAAGTCATAAATGAACTCAACTAATATTTAAGTACTTTTATTGCATTAAATAATAAAGTAGGTTAACTAAATGAGAAATAGAATAATATATATTTAATATAACAAAACAAACTTTTTATAAATTAAAAATAAAAACAATTCTTAATGGAACATAACAAATTATTTAGTAAAAGTTGTAATTAGGAAAAAAAATATTTAAGAACATTATTATATGTTCATTTTTCATGCTTTTTGAGCTGCAAAATTATCAATCAGCTCATTATAATGTCAATTCCACTAATAATGTCATTTTCAATGCATAAAACTGACAAATTGCATAATTTTTATTGGTCTAAAGAATTTCTATTATAATTTTTAATTCTTTTATGTACATTAGAAGATGACTCTGCTGATGTGTTAGAAACAAGTATAAGATAAACATATTTTTAAAATCATGTCCATATTAGGAAATATAGAAATTAGCCCTTCTTGAATCACTTTGTATATTAATAAAGAAGAATTTAAATTTTAAAGTCTTGCAAGATGTACAAAGTGGTTAAGTTCTTCTTTAAAAATTGTTAATGTCAATGGCATTTGAATACCTATTTATTAAATTTGAAATACATTCACATACTCATTTTGGCAAAATTTCTTTTAAGTTGCTATTTATTAAAATGATAAAATAATTAAAAATATTATGTAATATTCAAATATAAGTACTCTATACTAAATTTAATGTAATTATAAGGGACTTGAATTCAGACTTCCAAACTCTCTACAGCTATATACTACATCTTATACAACTAATACACATGACCACATACATATGAAAAAGATAAATGATCTCCAATATACATATTTCATGCTGAACCAGAACTCACCAGTTGGTCCAGATCATTATCTTCCACACATATATACAATCTGTGTTCAGTTTATATTAAGATGGAAAATCTTCAAACTTTAATGGACACACTTCAATCTTCACCCTCCAATTCTTCAGCCATCTATACCATTGAAAATCCAATGATGGAATACCTAAGAGTTGGAGGGTTGAGAAGATTGAAGCTTGTCCATTAAACTTTGAAGATTTGCTATCTTAATATGAAACTGAGCACTGACTGTATTGTACCGGTCGAAAAACGTCCACCACCTAAACTGCAAGTCAGATCCAAACTCAGTTGAACCAAACTGAATTCAAACCCAACTCACCAGCTCAGATCAATGGATGATCTAAATCGACGGCACTGTGCTATGCGCCAAGGAACTAGCTCAATGGTTGGTGAGGATTAGAGACCCCTGAACTGATACTAATATCGGATAATAAATTAACTAAAGATTATTTTAAATCGAATCATATGTATATGTTCAGGTTGCCAACATAGACAGCGAGCCTTAAGATTAAATAATTATTGAATAAAAGACTGAAGAAACCAAGTGTGTTAATAAAATATTTAATAATACTAGTAATAGTTTTGTTCAATTTTAAATGATGATTATATTGATCACTTCTAGCCTTAAACAGAGTTTATAATTATAATAAGGATGGCAGTTCCTATTATATGCCAATGAGGATTTCGCAATATTATGGAATTCTATCTGTCTATGCCCCCAACAAGAAAATAAAGGCAGATAAAGGTATTCAGTGGTGACAGAAATTATGATTCTTATTTTATAAAGAATGTGAGATTTATTTTAACATTCGCAAATCCATTCATGAAGAGCAAGATACGTATTTAGGGCATAATTTTAACCTTTATTAGAAAACGTACTTAATTTGAGATAACTAAGAATTTGTTCGACTTTAATTGAATTATCACTTCATCATGAATTACGAGCATCAGAGCGGGCTTTATTGGAACAGAAAGGTAACGGTGCTGACGAATTATGAGCTATAAATGAAAAGGAAAGATAATCGCTGGTCGGTGGTTTAAGTAGTATGGTGGCTTGTACTTGACAAGTCTTACTGCCCTTTAAGGAGACGTGGATCATGGAGAAAGCCAGGCCGAGTTATAACTACGAACCTTTAGTGTTCCAAATATAACATGAGCGGGAAGGAAGTGCTTTCTTCCTCTATAATTAAAACAGTAATATTACCACCGACAAGCCTACGGAGTGAAAAGATTGCCCTACATCAGCAACATTCGAAGATGATGACTTGATAGTCACTGTTTGAATGATAAAACCCAATTTATTATAGAATGCTCTACATGATGACTTGATCAAATTAATTAAAGTCAAACGAGCTTTTAACTAAAACCATTTTAAAGCATTTATAAATTATATTAATTATGCCTCAAACATCGTGCCCTCCCTGAATTTTAATAGAAAGTAACAGAAATTTGAATTAGAATATATTTAGTTGATTCCTTTATCGACCCCTTTGCACAAAAAACATGTTAACATTATATATGAATAAATACGCGTTGGTGAATATGAGAAAATAGCTGGGGCATAGATTAGAAATGGAGCTAATAGTTTATTATTAGCCAATTATAAAAATAGTAAACGTTTAATAATTTCTTTCAACTCGATGATTAATAGAACGTATAAATTTAGTTCTAATGGGCGAGAATTACGATTAGACTTAATATTATATTATTTGCATAAAGCAAATGGAACAAAGGAGCTCATCGAGTCGAAGGATTATTGGCATATAATTAAAAATAAACGACATTAATAAATCACACAATATATATATATATAATATAATAAATGAATCACCATCGTAAGAAAGGAAACTAAAATCTAAGGACTAGAGATTGAGAGAATTACTATGAATTTAAAAAGCATAAATAAAAGAAAGTTTTGTACAGATTTACATTAAAGAATGAAAAGAGCTCTTAAAGGGGGTGTAAAGTAAAGTTTGGAAATGGCCAGAAAGTTACGGTTCATTATGGAATAATATTACCATTTCTTCCAGGGCTGGTTTCTTAGTTTACACGTCCGGGTTGGTAAAACGTAGGCACGCATTTGGTCGATTACTTGAACAGCATTTTATTGATTTTTCATGATTTTTGCAGCACGATTGGTCCAGAAAGGATTTAGCAGCTTCATTGAAGATTTCAGGGGACTTCAGGAACCGTAGCCAGATTCCTGATGTTTAGCCCCTCACCATGATAGGAATACTATTTGAATTCATGATTTTAAAATGCACATAATTTAACGGCACTCCTCTACAACAAAGATGGCTTCTCTCTCTCTCCAAACTTTTCAGAGCTATTTATACAGTCCTCTGATGCCTTCAGGCTAGCGCTTCTTTCATTATCAATGTTACAAAATCTACTAGTTGTTTTTAGATACATTCCTTCGATAAGGCTTTCAAACTCATTAATTTGAATTCATTTTCTAATTAGAAAATGAATTCTTAAAATCAGAAAAATGATTTTAATTAGGAAATCCTCACATTTTAAATACTTATCTTTTTTTCTAATTAATAAAACTTTACCCATTGTTTTGGAAAGGGAAAATCTGAAAGCTTATTGAAAGAATGTAGCTTTTAATCACTAAACTTTTAACAAATTATTTAAAGTAAAATCAAACATTCCCGATGCAATGAAACTTTCGAACAATTATATATATTTAAATATTTATAAATATATACACACAATCCACGCAGTTATAATAAATATAAATTCATGAATAATTTTATCATGAATTTATTAATAGCATCGATTAATTTAAACTCAAACGAATTAATTTTAATACACATTTATGTAATAGTTTTTCTTTATGGAAATTAGTGTGGACTGAACGTATAAAGCCCCATTGCATCGGAAACTTAAGGTTAGTACTAGAGTTTGAAGTGGGCTTATGGCTAGATGTCATGAAGCTAGAATCGAACTCAGATCCGACTGCTTCAGTATATATGTGTGGAAGAGGGTGATCTAGTCAACTGATAAGTGCTGGTTCAGCACAAAATATATATTGGAGATCATTTATCTTTTTCATATGTATGCGGTCATGTGAAAACATGGAGTATATAAGATGGAGTGCATAGCTGTAGAGAGGTCGAAAGTCTAAGTTCAAATTCCTTATAATTACATTAAAATATTTTGATACACCTCAACACATCTATGAATGTCTGATATTAACTGATCGTAGATAATAATATTCAAACAATTCACTATAAATTCTTGTTTGCTTTCTAATTGCACATCCTCAACTCTATCCATTTTCTCATCAAAATGAAACCTTTTTGTCTTTCCTCCCTTTGATTCATAATTTTTATTTTAATATAAAACATTCTGAATCTATAATATCAAAAAATTCATGTCTCAAATGTCTTCTAATATGTACAAAGATAACAATTTCATAAGATGTATGGAATTGTGTAAATCAGAATTTTTATTTTGAAAACCTTTACTAGATTCATCAATCTTTAGAATTGCATTCTATATAAAAAGTAAATGTGTTATTTCAAAATCTTCAAAGTTTTCATATAGTTTTTTTGCTTTTACCTTTGTTACAGATTTTTCATTACAATCTTCAAAAATTTTAAATAAAAATTCTTTTACAGTCAAAAAATTGATCATGACATCTAAAATTGCATCTGCTCTTGAGAATCATCTTGAAGAATAATTTTTTTTTAGTGTCACATTTCTTTTGTAGTTACTTACATTAAAATATCTGATTTCTTTGTAGAAGAGAAAATACAAATAAATTTTGAATAAAATCAAAGAAATGGAGTGCTTTTGGACAAGCTTTTGCAGCAGAATTTCCCACTAAATTTAGACTATGTGCCACACAAGGTACATAAAATGCAGTTTTACTATGGTTCTTAATCTTTGTATATTCTATATAAGATGGCTGCATTGTCATAAGATTGTTCTCAACAGTTTTGGATATTTATTCCATATTCAATTAATTTTGAAGTTATAATATTTTCTAAGTAGCTAGTATCATTAGCTGCTGTACTAGGTTGAGGGTTTTCTAATTGAGTAATTATAAATGGATAATGCTATACATTAAATATTTCCATTTAAAACATCTATTAAAAATATTATATTACATATATATATACAAAACACAGCACAGATTTTTTTACTATTATATTTAAAAATTTATACAGATTAAGACAGCAATAAAAATAATTAACAACAACAAAAAAAATATAATAATATAATTGTAATAAAGAGAGCACATTCATAGACATAGTATAAATACACACACACAATAGTCCATGTTCAAATCTATATATAAACATATTTGGCTGTGAACATTCAATCTAAAAAAAAAAACTTCTTCATTCTATTTGTGATGAAAATTGATAATGGTGATGAAATGCAAAAAGCAATGTTTAAGCAATATAAAATAATTTTACTTCAAGTATGCTTGCCATAGTGTATAAGTAATACTATTCACTTTTTTATAATGCTTTGCAATTGCAGCACCTATGCCTGAACAGAGAATTATACCATAAAAATTTTGGTTTTTTATTAGTTTCTAATTTTCTTATTATTTTTTTATATATATAAGAAGTTAAAAAGTAAAATTCATATTTGGAGATATGAAATGTTTATCATTAATTATAATATGTACTAAATCATGAGTCACCAATCTAATCCCTACAGCCTAGTAGTGAGTATTTAAAGCTTTCATTTCGGTGGTGAATATTTATAATATGTTAAAAGAAAAACCATAGATTATTAGAAATGCACAATAGGCATTAATTATTATTTTCAAGTTCAAAATAAATACATTTTACTCTTTCAAACTGATTTAAATTTGTTACTCGCTTTGTAATGTTATATATCTACTATACTATTATAAATCCTTTTTTATGTAATTATTTCAATAAATTACATTATTCAGGCATTGGTGGGAGGTAGAGAAACTATACTGTTAACAAGAATACAAATATGGGCAATAGTTAAAAAAAAGATTGATGATCCTTGTAAATGAATAAAGTCCTTATTTAACATACTGCATGTCATTATAAAATTTTGAAAAACCTAAACATGAAATTAACTGATCTATAATGTTAACAAGCATACAAAATCAGATTATGGATATAATATATTCCTTGTTTACATTGATAAGTACATGTCACTATATGTAATATACATACATATATATATAAGCAAAAGCAATCCATTGTAAGATAAAAACTTATCCAATAAGTTTCTAAAAACATCTACTATAAATTTTCAGTATTATTCAAAAAAAATAATAATAATAATTTTATTATCCTATCACAAATTAGATATTGTCTCTTGATATTGGTATCTGAATTTAAGAATTACTATTGTTTTTCATTTGATATAAATATTAGGAATGCTAAATAAGAAAAGCTTAAAAATAAGTTTTATTATAGCTTAAGAACAAAAGTTTTATTGTCTTATGCTTGTTTTCGATATATTAATCTTGATATACACATAGCAATGAGTAAGATATCAAGATTAAGATTTGCTCAGGATAAGATAATAAAACTTTTATTCTTAAGCTTTTCCTACTTAATATTCCTAGCACTTATATCAATTACAATTATATAAAAAAAAGTTAACCAACATATATAGTATTGTTTTTCAGTTATACTTTCTTTCCTGTTTAACCCAATCTCCATTTAAGTTTCTTTTTTTTTTACGTTATGTGCTTTTGAAATTCATTCATTTCTATTATATTTTCACTTTCTTTTGTATTTTTGAATATAAAAGTTGAATTCAAAAATTAAGCAAAAAATATAAAAACTAAATTCAACGTCATTCTGCAAAAGTCCTCATATTACATAAGTCAACAATTCTACTAAAATGATTAAATATAAAAATAAGAGTTTTGAAATGAGTCCACAATCTTAATCAAATAAAAATTATGATGATCATTTAGAGTTGTTAAATATTTTGGTAATAGAAATGTATATTTACAGTAAATAATGATTTAAATAATTATAAAGAGAAGAAAATGTAGAAAATTTTTGAGATGAATGTGGGAAAAATAGAAAAGTTGAAAAGATATAGTTTAGAAGTGCAGAAATTTTAGAGATATACAATTTATTAAGGAAATTAAAAAGAGGAAGTGAGATTGTGTAGAATATATACTTAGAAGCAGGATTTGAAGGAATATGTTAAAAAATATTGCAAAGACTAGTTTTTTAAATATATATTTTAAATATTATAAAGATTAAATTGACAAATTCTGTGCTTCTCAATGAAACTCTATTACATTGCTCAAGTCCATTCAATAAATTGTTGATTGATTCATTTTTTATTTTTAATCATTAGATAATACCAATTAATATAATTCTTTTAGAAAATGACCAACACAAGTCAATATCAATGTGATTTTAATTCAGCTATTCACAATCAATTAAGTTTTCATTAACATTAAAACTTATTATAACATCATTTTTTCCCATCCAATTCACATATAAATTCTTCTATATAAAAATGTTTTCATATTTTTCATTGCAGCTCTGCCAACTGCCAGTTTGTGATAAAATTCTTGAGTGATGGATCTTCATTGTCATGAAGATTTCAAAAATTCAAAAACTTTTCAAATCTTTACATCACCACCATCATTTTTCTTAACAAGATTATAAAATGTTATTCAATTACAACTACAAATGCCATTAACATATCAAATAATACCAGTTTCTTTTATTAATCCTGGATACATAATTCTAATTTTTTCATCGTTTATTCTGTGTAAAGTTAATGAAATTAACATTTAACAAAATGTTTAAACATATACAAATTTGTAAATAAAATAATTTACTTTAAAAAACATAATAAAAAAATTTACAAAAAATATAATTTTTTTCAAGATAAAAATTCCATTTTTATAAATCATATTACATGAGATCCTAATAATGTGCTTCAATAAATCAATCGTTTAATTTTTGTTGTATAATCTTGTAAAAATATGGCTTTAACCATGACATATATATATTAAGTCTAACACTAATTCCAATGCAGTATTTACGATTACTTTAAAACAAGCTGGATTTTGACTCTTTTAGAGCAATAAATTTTACGTTGCAGCAATTGTATTAACTTTTACTATTAAATAAATTGTTTATATTTCTTTTATCTAAAAGAGGTGGGTATTTTCTTATTTTTTTCTTACCGAATTCATCAAAAGTAAAGTGGAAAAAAGACTATACTTAAATAATAAATAATAATTAGATTTTCATGGCCTTTAAGATATAAATATTAATACTTTTAAAAGAATTTCTCTACGCAACTTTTAATTAAATTTCAGTTACAATAGTTGATAAGGAACTAATTAAAACCAGTATTGTTAATTGAAATCACATCATCTAGTAAGAGTATTTTTAATGTAAAAGTGAAACCACCTTTAATTTATTAGCCTAAATAAGGGGATATGGTCCTGGTGAGCCAAATTTGTCACAATTCTTGTAAAGTAATACTATAATTAAAAAACAATTTTTGTATAAAACTTTAAATTCAGTGAGTAAAACTAAAAAAGAAAGAAAATATCTTTATTCCAGTATTCATTCTGTAAGTAGAGTTGTAATTTTTCTAATCCAGAGCAAGAATCAGAATAGTTTTTCACTTTCCTTGTGTAATCTTGTTTACAGCTTAGCAGTTGAGTTCTTTATAAAAAAAATGTTTATTATGAAATGAATAAAAAAACAATGAGGTCACAACTAATTGATTCAAACTTGAAAAATATTCTGCTTTCATGGATTCAGAAATTTCATTAAAGTTAGTAATATTTAAACTTTAAATTTTTTCTATAGTACATCATTAAATTATGAAAAATTACAATGCTAAATATTATTTATCTCAGAGGTTCCCAACTTTATTCTTTCTGGTGTGGCTTGAATGGCTTTTCATTTATGAGTACCCCCTTTTCTCATAGACCCCCACCCGTTCTTCTACACAAACAATATGGTTTTTTTTTAAAAAAAAATTATATTGTATGTTCTTAGATTAACTAAATAATTAACAAGTAAAATTAATGGTAAATTTTTTTTTATTACATATTACAATTCATTTCAGCTTTTTATAAAAATAAAAATAAATAAAAAAGCATTAAAATAAATTTGATCACATTAATTTATAATGAGAATTCATACAAATGTTCTACGATTTTTCTTAATATACACAACTCTTCAAATGTTGCTCTTCTTAATAATTTCAATGTGATCTTTGAGTTTGTTTCATAAGCTGACTTTTTTGAATTCACGTTCAAATGAAAACAGATATAATTTTATATCAGGAGCCACATTAAGTTTATTATGATGTTATTCTCAATAAAGGCATAGGAAAAAAAGGCTGGTTCAACAAGCTATGTATTTGTAAAAGGTAATAAATACTTTAATGCTTTATCGTGGAGATCTCAATATTGTTCTTTTCATTGCTGCCCAGAAATCGATAACATTTTGTTTTTTGAAGTCATATTGTAAGGAAGAATCAGTTGAAAGTTCAATCATTTTTTTCTTTTTCTGATATGGGATAATTTTCTGGCTTATTGTAAGAACAATTCATTGAATGAATTTGAAATCCGATTATTTTCACTATTTTGCTTTGGAAAGTATTGCCTGAATGAAACATTCAGTCCTTTTAAGTGAGCTATTATACTAATTTTTACTTCTTTTGACAATTTCAGCTCACTCTCAGATCAAGAAACTGGGACATATCTCAAAAACTTCACATTGTTTTTTATTGATACAACATCACCAAAAATCTAATTTCTTAATCACAAGCTCGATTTTGTCAGACAATATAAAGATGGTTAAGTTTATTTATTCTGAAAAAATATCAGATAAGTCTGCAAATTGTTGAAACCAACCAGTTTCATGAAACTTAGAACTTGATTCGAAATTATAGTCTTCAAGAAAAACTTGCACTTCCATGTCTCAGTTCCTCGTGAAAACTACTTCAATTCAGTGTGAAAAAACAATGTTGGGAGGCTGTCCATCTCTTCACATAGTGAGTTGATTAGCCTGGACCTAGCTGAACTGGTTTTAATAAAATTAGCAGCTTTTATAGATTGACCGAGGACCTCCTTCAACAAATGTGAGAGATTTGGTCACAAGGCTTTGTCTGTATATACAACAATGTCTCCAAGCTACATGGGGAATGATTTCTTTGTTACAACTGCATAAGTTTATATAATAGCCAGACATAGATTTTCCACCATCTGTACAAACACCACAGCAGTTAGCCCAATCAATTTCTTTTTTACAAAAATAATCCTGAATGTCATTGAATATGTTCTTATCTGTGCATCTTTCTGAAAAGGGATAGCACAATAAAAGATTTTCCTCAATAACATTATCATTTAAATATCTTGCAATAATAAATAAAATTGCCAAATTGGAAACTTCAGTGCTTTCATCCACCTATATAGGACAGAAATGGCTCTTTTATTCTCTCAAATTACTGTTGAATCAATGTCATCAGACAATTCCTTAATTTTCTGAGAATTTATTATTTGGCAATGGAATATTGTTAATTTCTTACATGGTCATCACTGAATATAACATTTAATAGCATCTTTGATACACGAAGATATCACATTTCAGCAGTTGAATGATAATTAAACTGCATTTTCATTGTCTTTGTTTGCAGATAGCACACACAAAAAAGTTAGATTCAGGCTGCTTAGTAATCACTAGAGAAAACATACTTTTTCTACATATATCGGATGTTTTGCCTATAAATGGCACATTAATAAAAATGATTTCATGGCACTGTTAGATAACATCTCTTCACAAACAATGTGCAGTGACTTTGGACAGTTGGTTGAATGAAACTAATAGTTCAAGAATTCATCAAAATATTTCCTCTTTTTAAGTGGAGCACTGATATTTTGAGCTTTTTTAAACTTTATCTTTAACATAACAGGCCTACCAGTCCTACTTGCTTATCACCATGTGCTTCTAAATCCACCATGACCCTTCAAAGTACTTGCCAGTGATTCTCAATGAATTGATTTTCAAAGTTAGTTGTAACTCTTTTAAAAGTTCCTGTTTTCAGCCACTTATCCATTTTAAGACCCAAAATAATATTTAAAAAAATTACATGAAAAATAAAAATACTGATGAAGCACTTAAATCATGAAATTTAATTGAAAAATAAAAATAATTACCTGCTTTTAATTGTTCTTTAAGAAAATTTTATAAAAAGGAAGAAATCACATGCAGTATTGAGAAATTTGATAGTTGGCTAGACACTCAATTATTAATAAATTACTAGAAACATGACTATTTATTTTTTTTATTCTCTTCCCGAGCAAGTTACAGCACAAATAAATAATATACATATGTCTCATCTCCATATAAGAAAACATGCATGTTTTTAAAAGCTCTTATTTGAATACTCTTAAAAAATTTTATTTTGAATTGAAAAAGGCCCTCTTAAAGCCAATTTACACTTCCAATTTTTTTCAAATTATTTGATATAATTATTTAAAATCTTAAAAACTTATTGATGTTTGAAGAAATTTGTAAGTGTAAATGACCCTGTATAGCAATTTGAATGCTCTCAAATTTTTTTTGCAGTTTGACGAGAATGTTGAAAAACTTGCAAATAATTTAATGATAATTTGAAAGTTTATAAACTTTTTCAAATAATTTGACAGTTTCTTCAGCATTTGAAAAAGCTTTTATAGTGTTTACATCATGGAAAAATTTTTTGGTTGAATTTATTAAAAGTAAAAAGTGAAAAATGAATTATTCAAATGCAAAATATCACACTAACAAAGAATTAATCAAAATATATTATGATGCGTTTGTTTGTGGGATAATAAGTCTAACATAGAAAAATAAAAATTTAAAAGATGAGATGTATGAAAATTAATTGGAGATACAATATATTTTATATATTATAATTTCTCTATCCATTAGAAAAATTAAGACAAAATTATCCACAGGAAATAATTTTTAAAAAAAAGGCAATAATGGTTGTTAAAAATCGCTACGATGACAATTTGGGAATTAAAATAGACTCGAAAAATTGAAAATTAATGAATAATAACTCACTGGTAATTGCTTGGGAGTTCTTCAAAATAATAAAATTTATTTGAAAGAAATTAGTTACAAAAGAGAAGATGAAGAAATAATTGAGAGAATTGGGGAACAACTTGAGGAAATATATATATAGTGTGTTATTTAAATTCATTATTTTATAAAAAATTTATTTTTACAAAATCTTTAGTCATTTACTTTTTTTTTTTTAGTTCCCATTTCATCTTCTTCACATAACTTCATTCAACAAAAACTATTGCATTCTCTAAGTTTTTATTGTATTTCCATGACATGTTGACATTGTCAAATAATTTGAAAATGTAAAAACAACACTTTAGATTTTACCATACAAAAATGTTACACCACATAATTCTTCTTCTTTTAGTATTTATTGTTGTAATTTCTCTTGAACATCATATACGCATACAAACACATGTTTAATATGGAAGAACAGTAAAAGGTAAAATACATACATACAATGGGCTTATTATTCTTTTCTTTTATCCATTCTTATTACTCTTTCCATTGATTTGTTTTCATAAATTAGTTGTAAAGATCCTCCAATAATTTGATCGCAGCTTTGATCTTTAGTTTTGTGTAATTGTAAATTAATATAAAATATTATATAATAGTCAATACATTCAAATTGTGTAATATTTTGTTTTACAAAAAAAAAAAACACAAAACAAAGAATTAAACAAAGTTCATGTGTGTATTGCATATGAATATTTATACCATATCAAAAAGTTTCAATTTAAATTTACATTAAAAAATTTTAATAACGATTTTTCAAATGAGAGCTTTCAAAAACATGTCCGTTTTGTTATGGAGATGAGACATTTCTTTGTGAACCTAAATTATAACATTGTTTTTATTTTTTATTTTTAACACATTATTACTTTTTCTTTTTGCCATTATGAATATTTTCACATATCCCCAACTGGTTTGCCGCATACCACAAGTTGGGAAACACTGAATTATCTTTAACATGAGGACTGTATTTTATATGAAAATTGCATAGTAGCATAACTGGATCATGAATTAAACATTAATATTATGTATGGGTTTTCACTTTTGGTTTAAAAATGAATCTGACAAATATTATTATTATTAGATCGCATTATTTCAATTAACAATACCAGTTTTTAATTATTACTTTGCCTAATTATATTACAAATGAAATTTATATAAAATAAATAAAAAAATCCCCAAAAATTATTAATACAGTGGAGCTACAATTTTGTTCCAAGCCTTCCTCATGCACTTTGTATATAGTGAATAATAGCTTGTTTCATTTATTAACTTTGTTTATAATACAATATAGTTAGTTAAATGTACAGTAGATAACAGTATTTTAACATGCATATAGATAAATAAACAAAATTTTATGAAGAGTGAGCATACAAATTAAGATTATGGTATAAACAAAATTTTAAAAAAATAATGTAATTATTAATAATAAACTGAGAGCACATTTTCATATATATATTCATTGATATATGTATTAATTCATTCATATTCCCTCAAGTAATAAAAATAATATAAAACTAACTGCATTGTATCTTTATATATTTTTTTAAAAAATAAAATCTTATACATTTTAACCTTTCTATAGCAATATATAATAATGTCTCCTAGAATATTAATTTATATTTTCTATCCTTAAATTCAATGCTTGCAAAAAAATTATCTTTTAATGCAGTTGTGCAAACAAACATGGTGAAATATCCTTTTCTCTTTTCATTATTTCTCTAATAAATGCTTCATTCTTTTTGAACCTATGAACTAATTTTGAACAAGATTTTTTTCATTCACTACAAATTAATAACTTTGATTTTATTATTTATTAAAGAAAGTATTAATTATCTTAAATTATGCTTACAAAATATTTTATCAAATGAAATATTGTATTATATAAAATTTTCAGGAAAAAAAAACAAAAGAAAAAATTCTGTGTTTTCTTTATATTTAACACACATAAAAAATATAATTAATAAACAAAATTATCTTAGAAGTAGTGAAAATTCTGCAAGACAAAAAAAAAAAAAGAAAGAAGACTGCTGACATACCATTTGTGATAAATATTCATAAAATGTATGAATTTTTATTTTTTGTCTATTTACATTTGATTTATTTTTTAGAATAATGTTTAACTGATATAGCACATATTTATAGCTTCATTATATTTAAATATTGGACAATTTATTTAGAAGCACAAAATATATAGTTCAATGGAAAGAAATGTTATTTCAATTAGTGCAAATGAAAAATTATTACATTTCTTCAGCAGGTGAAATAATGAATTAGTGAATATGTAATATGAATTTACTGAAAAACTTAGTTTAATTTATAAATTTCCATTAATTTTCAAAATAGCATACTTCATAAAACATTCTTGTAATTTTATTTAATATAATTAAAAATTATTTAGCATGGTTTTTCTAAAAACTTCTTTTTTTTTTTGTTATTCAAGTATGGAAAAAAACAACCCTTGTATATATTAGAGATTACGATTAGTGACCACTTCTAAAGGAATATGACATAACCATAACTCCATAAAAATAAAAAAAAAAATAGAATAAAAAATTAGATGAGTTTTGTAATAACTATACAAAACAATCCATGAATCATAAATATGTCCACATATTAAATTAATATTTTAATCTGTTTGACATCTTGCAGTTTTTAATTTCTGATATGATCTTAATTTTCTGAAAGACTGCATTTTATTTAATTTTTCAATTCTTCAATATATTCTATCCTCACATTTTCTCAATGAAAACATTTCTTAACAGCATCTTTGAAATATGTTTATACCATAGCTGGAATCTCTGCCTCTGCCTAGAAAATGTCAAGCTCACCATACAAAATGTTTTTAGAATAATTTGCTATCATTTATATTTGATTTACATGCACAATCCAACAGATGTACCTTTATAATAACAAATTCAGACACATCACATCCAGCAAATTGAAGATTATACTGAGTGGTCTTAGGATGTTAATATCATATTTTTAGAATATTACAGATTTTAAATTTTATTAATTTGAAAAAGAACTATGCCTCACTCTCATTCATTGAAGAAAATCATTACCCTAAATACAACTAATTTAATTGCAGTAGTTATATTATAATAAAATAACTTAATTATATACAGAAGTAGCATAATAAAATCTATGTTGCACCTCAACAATTAAGACTATATTTCTACTTAAAAGCTAGTAAGATATTTAATTTAATTCACATTCTCAAGCAGACAATCTTCCAAGTTAAAAGTTGATGAATATTCTTCCATACAGAGCTAATAAAAGACTTTAAGTTATTGTTGTCGTTTGAGCATTAATTACTAAATCAAAATTGCATTCAAAACATTAAGTATATTCTGTATATTATCTTTTGATTTAGCAAAAATACACAAGCATCAGCATACCATAAATCTAAAAATTAAAAAAAAAAATGAAATTCTTGTTTTTGCTTTTAATCAGTTTAAATTGAAAAATAAGCTCACTTATATTACATCTTGATGTCTTCTTTATGAAGTTGTCTTTAAATAGTTTCAAGAATCAGTCAGAAAAATTGAAAACAAAATTGGACTTAGTACACAATCTTGTTCAACAACCATTTTCCTTTCAAATGATTTACATTTTCCACTACCAATAGTAATGTTGTCTTTCATTCTATCACAAAAAAGCTACATAATAAGAAAAAACATTGGCAAACAATAAACTAATCTCTTAACATTACCACATATCTTTTTGATTAAATATCTTTACCACAATCATAAAACAATATATAATTTTTTTTACTCCCAACAGTTTTTTTCCATTTTCCTGATAACAAAGTTATCTCTATAATGCTTCTTATTCTCTAAAACCATATATTTTAAAGACCGATAACTAACTATTCACCTATGATTGGAAGCAACATATTCAAAAAACCCTTGAAAATTCCTTTCCATAGTCTTTTAGAAATAGAAACAAAAAAACCATCTTTAAAATGAAGATTTCAAAATTTCATGAATCCATATTTTTGAAATTAACATAGACATCTTATTTTAAAACTTTTCAAATATCTCACCAAGACCTGAAATCTTTTTATTTTTAAAATTACAAAGAGCTCTTTCAATTTCATTAAGGTGGATATCTTTTTCAAAATTTAAATGAGTACGTAGGTAGGATTCATAATACATCATTAAAGGCCTTTATATAAATTCTTGTATTATTATTCAAAAAGTAATCAAAATATTTTCTCCATTTGGTCAAAACATTATTATCTTATTTTTTAAAAAAAATATCCACATATTTTTCAGCGCATAAAATAAGATCTAAAGTAATACTGACTAACAAATGATTATATTTCTTTCAAGTCACTAACAGTACAATTAGAAATTTCATACTCTGATAATACAACCAAGTTTGAAAATATAAACTGGTGATTTTAGTCTTTAATAATTGTTTAAATTTAGCATGCGTAGAACGTTAAATTTTGTTTCAATAATATATTTAGAATAAAAACTATTTTTTAAAACAACTATCATTTCAACCTTTGCATATTTACATATGATGTCTAACAATCTGTATCTATAAGTATTCATATAGTCAATAAACATCACATGATCACCATTTCCTATGCTTGCTAATAACTTATTAAAGCAGGAAAAACTCTCTATATGTATTGCTACTCAGTGCAAGCCAGAGTAATCAAGGAATGCCAAAAGGCTTGGGCATAAAATCCCCATCTAATACCTACTCACACATCCCCAGACCAGATTCTGGCTTGTAGCCTTTGTCAGTGAGGAGCCTTGGATCTGAGAGCACTGCACCTTGATCTATTGGTTCTGAGACTTTTTGATTGATTAAAAATAAAAATGAAATAATAATAGCAATAAGTACAATCCAATTAGCAATAATAATAGCTCCCAATGATCCATTCTTGTAAAAATGATTTTTGATCATTTTTCTACAACAGGAGAATTTTCTCATTTTTTTTTTTTTTTTTACAAGACTGAATAAAAGGGACAAATATATTATTTTCTTAATCTTCAAAAAATGTGTGAAAGAAAATTATTTATCAATAAAAACGCTAACCTTAAGTACAACTGGCGTTGTTCCAGAAATGAAAGGATATAGTGTCTTATGTAAACAAGAATGCATTACCCATTAAAACGTTATCTGCAAAAGTAATACTTTTTTTTAGCATATAATACAAATAGTAACAAAAAATTATACATTTCATAGAAACTGCATCAATGCAATTCTGATTATTCACATTAATTTTACAAGAAGTGAGATGTTTTAATAGAGAAAAAATATTTGAAAGATTTTTTAATTTAACTCAGGTGAAGGAGTTTCTAATGTGCAGGAATAAATCTTACTTACAATTTGAAGATAGTATATAGTTACTCAATCTGAGATTTTTTATCGACTTAAAAGAAAAATGTAATGAATTATATTTGAGATTGCTAGGTAGAAAGTCTCATATTGCTCAAATAATAAATACAGAGAATTTATTCAAAGCTAAGTTGGCATTTCAGAAATCACATTTACTGATAAATAATTTAGCACATTTTAACAATTTGAAAAAATATTGTTGAGAATTTTACTGTTAATTTTATATAGCATTTTGGCATATTCCTGAAAGAATTTATTTTTAAATTTCATGAATTTTCTGAATTGGATTGTTTACAATGTTTTTCACAATCCTTTCATCTCAACAGATGAGGATAAATATGCTAAAATTATAACTTATTTTCAAATTAATAATATGGAAGCTTGGAAATTATAAATATAAAAACTGATATAATTTTAAAATAACATCAGAATGATGAAACATTCTGGAGAATTTTCTTGATAAAAATAACTTATTTGTTCAGAAAATGTTCTAAAACTATATGTGCTTTGACATATTCATGTGAATATCAAATTTTGAATACGAAGAATTTAAAATCCGTGTGCCAATCATGGCTTATCGATTTTCATTTAGATCACTTTTAGTTATATGCTGGATTATAATTGTTATGGGAGACTTTAATGCTAGAATTGGTAAACAAATAAAAGATGAAATTGTTGTAGGTAATTTTGGTTATGGTAATAGAAATGAGAAAGGGCAGAGACTTGTGGAGTTTGCAGAGAAAGAAAAACTTTATATTCTGAATTCTTTTTTTGAGAAAAATGTTAAAAGGAAATGGGCATGGAAGCATCCAAATGAAGGTACAGCAGAATTGAATTATATTTTGACTAACAGAAAATACATATTTCAAGATTGTAATGTTCTTAATAAATTTAACACAGGAAGTAATTATTGATTAGTAAGATGTAAAATACATGTTAATGCAAAACTAGAGAGAGAAAAATTATTAAAAAAAAAACAATATTTACAATTGATATTCCTACTCTTCGAAAACATTCTAATGAATTTAAATTAGAACTTACAAATCAGTTTCAAGTATTAGTAGATTTTGAACATGATTCAGATTTGAATGAAATTAATATGAAAATAACTGATACACCTTTAAAAGGTGCAACAACGATACCTGGTAGAAACAAAATCATCAATTGACCAATAAAATTTCTACTGAGATGAGAGAATTTATGAAAAAAAAAAAAAGGAATATGAAGATATACAAAAATGATGCATTAAAAAAAATTGAATATCTCGAATTTTGTAAAATGATGCAGAAAAGAGTTGAAAATGATATAAGAAAGTATAACTGTGAACTAGCAAGGAAAACTGTAGAAGAGAATAAAAGTCTCAAGAGTGTAAAACAATATTTTGATATTGATAGGAAATTTATATCTGTAATAAGAAAAAAAGATGGAATTATTATTAAAAAGAGAGATGATATCATGAAATGGGTAGAATACTTTTATCAAGAATTATATAATAATAAAGAACAAGTACGTCCTTTATCTATTATATCTTCTGAATTGCCCAGAATTTTAAATGAAGAAGTGAGACATGCAATTAAATTTATGAAGAAAGGAAAGGCTCCAGGTAATGATGAAATTATAATTGATATATTAAAAGAAGCAGGTGAAGAAATACAAAAAAAATTAGCAAAGTTATATATCAAATGTCTAAATGATGAAGATATACCAGATGACTGGAAGAATGCAGTATTAATATTTTTAAAAGGTGATAAAGAAGATATTAAAAATTATAGACCTATCAGCCTTTTATCAGTTTTACAAAAAAATTTTACCAAGGTAATTACTACAGAGAACACTGGAATTTCACCAACCAAGAGAACAAACTGGATTTAAAGGTGGTTTAAGTACAGTAGATCATATCCAGGTATTGAGAGAAGTTATAGAAAGGACACATGAATATGAATTGCCATTATGCTTTGGATTTGTAGATTACGAAAAGGCATTTGATTCTATAAACATTTCTTCGGTGATTAAAGCATTGGATCATCAAGGTATAGATCCGGGATATTGATATATTTTAAAGAATATTTATAAAAATGTAACAGCAACAATTAGATTATATAATATACTAAGGAAGTCAACATTGAGAAGGATGTAAAATTAGGGTGACTCCATATCTCCAAACCTTTTTACAGCAATGCTGCAAGAAGTATTTTGTCGATTAAAATGGGAAGCTAAAGGAGTGAAAGTAAATGAAGATTATTTATGTCATTTAGATTTTGCAGATGATGTAATTGTTTTTGCAAATAATGCTTTAAAACGCAGGAAATGTTGCAGGAGTTATAATATGAAAGTATGACTAAAGATAAATGTTAAAAAGACTAAAGTAATGTTTAATAGAGTTTCTCAAAATGTGAAAATAAAGATTGATTATGATGAGTTAGAAGTTAACAGCTACAAATACTTTGGTCAGATTATTAATATAGATGGAAACATAATGGATGAAATTAATCATAGAATTAAACTTGGTTGGAATGCTTTTTGTAGAAATAACTTGATACTAAAGGGAAATATGCCTATGTTTTGAAAAGGAAGGTTTTTAATAAATGTATTTTACCAGTTCTTACTTATGGATCTGAGACTTGGACACTTAATAGAAGAGCAATACAGACTTCAGATCACTCAAAGAAGTATGGAGAGATGCATGTTGGGAGTAACAAGAAGAGATCGAAAATGTAATATATGGGTAAGAAAACAAATAGGTGTTACTGACCTTGATAAAAAAAAAATTAAAAGACTGAAGTGGAGTTGTGCTGGAAACATTGCTAGAAGATATGATAATAGATGGACAATTGAAATCTTAAACTGGATTCTTCTAAGAGATTATAAAAGACCCAGAAAGAGACCACATGTGAGATGGATGGATGAAATAAGAAAATGTGCAGGGGTAATGTGAAGAAGAGAAGTTAAATATCGGAGAAAATGGATTGAACTTGGAAAGACCTTCATCCTGCAGTGGATTGGTAATGGTTGATGATATAATATATATATATTTATATATAGAGAGAGTATATATAAGACATACATTAATGGATTTTGTTACATTTGATATATAGTTTGGATAATATATTGTACCGGGTTCGATCCGTAGATATTCCCACTTACCCTACTGGCTAGGTTTAGCTGGGTTTAAACCTTATTTCTAATAAATTTATAATCTTATATTATAAATATTATGTGAACGAACCAGTCCGTCCAAGCAGAGTGGAGAATATTATTGATAGCACAGCTGTCAACAATACCCATGATCAGACCGAGCTATGCAATGCATAACACAATCACATTTCCAGATCATGACCCACCTCAACTGCTAGATTCAAACCCCTACTATCCAGACACTTTATTTGTTTCAGAGAAAACCCCGGGCGCCAGCTAGTTTCAGAACCAACATGTTTGGACAGTAGGCCCATAATCCAGTGCTCGAAAAATCCCTTAACTAGCTCAGTTACTTGTAATCAATAACAAATTATTGTTTCAATTAATGGTAAAAGAATTGACCGACAGATTAAGCTTTAAGTTTAAAAGACAATTTATTTTAATTAACATTTATTATACTAATTTTAAATACTTTTATAAATCTTATTTAACTAACATAACACTGGTATAATGATCACATACATTCTTAATTCACACACTATAATATCATATAACAAAGCATTAAATAATATTTGACATTTAAAAACACACACATCAATAGTTCGTTTATGTATGCTATAGAGTTCATATTACTTGACTCTGGGAGGCTTCAACTAATGTGATGGCTACTTTACAAATGAGAATAAGAAAAATGTTATTACCTATGATTTTAGAATGTGGACTTCTTGCTGTTTGCTGTGAAATTTATTTTAATAGATTTTTGTTTCCTTCCTGGTTGCTGCTTCAAGTGAGAATATTTCCAGCTGGCTGGGACATTTTCTTGAGGAGTTTTATTATTATTCAGTGGCACTATTCTTGGAGACAGTTAAATATCGACAGCAGATTTCAAGTTGTTATGCAAGCATTATCCTTTTCCGGGCAAGTTGGATGTTCACTGGACTCAGGCTAGAGAAAGTCGTATAATTCCTACACCGATTAGCACAGCATTTTGATTCTGGATACACTGATTGATTAACTGATTAACGAACTCAACTCAACTGTTTTCTAGACTTTTTCTCAACTTCAGCTATAATCTCAACTGATTGTCCCATGAAAAACTGGACTATTTATACTTAAGGCCTGTTGTTTTGATGTCCACCAGCAATATCTGTTGTTGCAACTCCTTCCTTGTTTTTAATCGCATTCCTCTGATAAGCTTTTAATTAGATGTTTTCATTTAGTAGCCACTGCAAACTTATTGTCGTTTTTTGTTTATTTTAATTAGTAGCCATCGCTGTGTTTTTTTATGATAATTTTCTATAGCATTTTTTTATTAATATTTAATATGCATACATTTATTATACTTACAATCGCACATATATATTTTACTATTCAAGTTCACACTAATTCGTTATTTATGCACATATATAATTTAAGATCAATTCACTATTTAGTTTTTAAGATGACTTTTTCTTTTTTAACTTAAATAAAAGAGATTTATATTTTTAATTATTTAAAAATCAACTACCTTTTTTCTTTAACGTTTCTAAAGCAAATCCCCCTCCCCTTCTAATTAATTAATTGTAACTTTTAATTCAAACAACTCTTTTTTTTCTTCATATGTCATAGCATCGGCCGGGAGGCGAACCACACCAACCGTCTGCAACCAACTGCTTGCTTGCAAGGCAGCTGCACTGATCTCTCGGCTAAAAACTCTTTGACTTTTAATTTTACATTTCTAAACTTTTACATCCTATTTTCTTTTAACAAACTGTATTTTTATTTTAATAATTTTTAGAAAAAATTAGATATATGTACCAACACGATCTTAGTACAATATATTGTTTATGCTGTGTATTCACATATATTTATATGTTATATAGCTCTAAACAAAAGCTACAACATAGACAAAACTGTAATAAGATTTTGTCAAGTTAATAATAAATTATCACATTGTAAAAAAGTATAATAAAAAAAATATTTGTTTAATTGATATTATTTTTCATTTATTTTTCTAGGAATGTTAGATATTACTCAATGAGATCTATGACAATGTCTTCTATTTGAACAACCTTTAACCAACCTTTTTTCTAATCGCCGGGGGGGGGGGTTGTTTTTTTTCTCTTTTTTTTTTATTTTTTTTTTGTGGTTAATTTTTTTTTTTTTTTTTTTAAAAAAAAATTTGTGGGGGGTTTTGGTTTTTTTTTTTTTTTTTTTTTTTTTTTTTTTGGTTTTTTTTTTTGTTTAAGAATGTTTGATTTTTTTTATTTTTTTTAATTTTATTTTTTTTGGGTTGGTATTTTAATATTTTTTTTTTTTTTTTTTTTTTTTTTTTTGTTTTTTTTTTTTTATTTTTTTTTTTTTTTTGTATTTTAATTTTTTTTTTTTTTTTTTTTTTTTAGTGAAATTATTTTTTTTTTTTTGTTTGAATAGTTTTTTTATTATAATTTAGACAAAAACAAGAAAAGAAAGAGAGGAAAAAAAAAAAATTAAGGTGCAAGAAGCATCATGTATCAATGATTTCTAAATATTTTTGAATACATTGACAGTTTTATTTACTATACACTGCAAGTATACTTATTCCAAGATTGATTAACAAGAAAATTACATAATTTCGCATAAGAAATATAGCTAATGATATTATTTTTAGATATTTATTTAATTTTCTGAAAAGCAACACTGACAACTAAATGATCATTTATAACAATATTTACATTGTCTATATGACCAAAGACATGATCAGGTATGTAAGTTCAATATATAACTGACACAAACCAAAACTACATAACATTTAAATAGTCTTACATAGATATATTAATATTCATTAATATAAAATATTTAGAATTAATGTTCTTTAAAACATTTTCCAGTTCTTGATTAAAAGTACAAATAGAAGAATTACAATGCGTGATATTATAATGCTATTGATAAAAGTTCATAGCAATCAGTTCTAATTTTAATAATTAGAGCTTCAGCTGTGGAAAAACATGGCCTGGAGATCTCATTAAACAAATCGAATTTAATAAAAATCATTACACCTCCACATCTTGCTCTGTCTTAGAAGATAACTATCTTATATAACCAACAATTTTATATATTTTAATTTCATCCAATCATATCCAAGTTTCTGTAAGAATAATATCATACTTAATACAGTTGTTACTTAAAAACACAAATTAATACATGAAAATGTTTCTGTAAATCTTCTAATATTAATCATAAAAATGTTTAAGTCATTTAATTTAGTCTCTGAATATTATTACCATATAAACTTTAAATATATTTTATTTTTTTTATTAACTGATGATTATCTTTTTTGACATATAAGCTATACCACCAACTGATTTAGCTTTCTGGTATGATAGCCATAATAAAAGTTTTGTAGATGCAAAGAAGATATTCATTAATATAAATTCTAGATTGATTGTCATCAGTAACAATATGAGATGTCTCCAACTTTGGACACTCCTTAAATAAAAAATGTTTAGCTGATCTGCAAAACTTAAACTTTGCAACAACTAATCTCTTTGTATTACATTTTAATCAAATACAATATGTTGTATCCAAATCTTTTACTACATTGTGACAACTTATGATACTTTATATAACACTTCTGATAAATTTTCATTAGGTTTCTCAGGAACAACTTGTATCTTAATTTCATAATTATAATTTTACTTCACCAAAGATTCCATCCTCTTTGTAAAATCGTTAATGACAATTACTTGTGTTTTATATTTAAAGATGCATTATTCTTCACTGTTTTTTCCCCCATAAAACTCTACGATTGTAATTTATTAATTATCCCAGACATATTCCTAAGTTTACTATGAATGGCAGAAATAAGATCTAATATTTTAGAAATATTATCCATTACAGATATACTAAGCATATCTACATTTCCAAACAAATAACAATCCTTTTATATATAGTGTCTCCAATAGAAAAACACATAGAATGAAATGAACTGCCATGTCCACAACAAGTCAAATAATTATTATTATCAAGTAATTCTTTTTCACAAAATGGAAAAATTATATAGCAAATAATAAAATCCAATCTCCCAATTTTACTATCCAATAGAAACAAAAAAAATTTTTTTTCCTCCTTTCAAGCAAATTAAAGTTCTAATTTAAATAAAATCTAATAAATAAAAATCATTAACAAAATGGATACGATTTTTTTAAAAAAAAAAAGTCATTTAAATAAGATTCTTCAACTAATTTTATATTTCAAATTGCCTTTTGATTATAACTGGCAGTAGCTAAATTTGTAAAGCATATATTAATAATCAATTATATAAGTTTATATATTAGAAAAAATAATCTATAAATCAGAGTATTAAAAAAATTAGTCTTACAAAATATAATGAGCAGTTTGCAAATTTTCATGGCAGTAAATAATAATATAGGTAAAAAAAAAAGCATTATAACACAATAGTTAAAATCACTTTATTAATTTAATTTTACATAAATTGACATGATATAAATATCCCATTTGTGATATACACCATAAAGTACAAAAAGATATTAAATATAAGTTTATTCGAATATATATATCCATTTTAAATGTCAAGTTTGTTTGAAATGCAATTGGTTTATTTAGATATTAATCTAATTATAAAAGCCATTTTGAACAAAGATTTTTGAGTCAATATATCTTATTTGCTTTATTAATAAAGACCGTTTTTGTTATACCTTAAATCATGTACAATAAAGCCACAATTGTATACATTACTTCAATTATACACTATTAAAAAAAAAAGTGTTGTGAATAACAAGAAAAACATTAAAATCCATAAATATAATGCATTTTACTATTATACCAGCAGTCATTTTTTCATCTCAAAGCACTGTATGTATTCATATTTAAAAAAACCATTAAAATTCATAAATTTAATAAACTTTACAATATGGCATCAGCCCTTTTTCTGTCTAGGAAAGCTGTAAACAATCATGAAAATAAAATTTCTTTGATTTACATTGAAAGCATGTACATTTTATTCTCTTATTATCCTTTCCAAATTTTGATGTACAGTATTTTATATAATAAAATATTTTCTAAACATAATGCTAAAAGTTCTATAAAATTTAAAAACATTCATAAAGTTGATACAAACTTAAAAACATCAAAGCAATTAGAAAATGTATAATCTGCTAAAAATTAGACTGCTATTACATTTCATTATTTCTTTAATTTAAAAAATAAAGATACTGGACAGTAAGTTTTTTATTTTTATATTTTGAATGAATATGAATAAGTGAACATATTCAGTAAAATGTGTCTCCTCCATTTATTATTAATAACTACATTATTTTTTATTTAATTTTCCTTAAACTATAATCTTAATTTACTTACATATATTAAACAGTCAAAAAAGCTTAAGTGATACATGTATTATCAACAAAAAATGAGTTATTAAATGCAATGTATGATCTATGCAAGGAGGGCTAGTAAAAAAATATAGCAGATATTACAGTTCCGTTATATATAACATAAGCAAAAATTCATTATATATATTACAAAAAAAAAATTAATTTACAATTTAATAAAATCAACATTTTAATTTTTTTAATTCATAATACAAATTTGGATACTAATATCACAAACTGCCTCTAAAAAATAATAGAATTTTTTTTTTCAAACAATGCAAACATAATAAGTTTTATTTCTATTTTTTGAGAGAGAAATTAATTTTAACAAGTATTAATTTTTGAATTAAATTCTATCAATAATATATACATATTGTTACAAAAATGTTAAAACAGTTTTATTGTATATATTAAAAGCATGTACTATTCTATTTTTGATATTTTATTATGTATAATTTTTAAATTAAATTCTACATAGATATGTATATTATGCATATACATGTTATAACTGTAGATTATAGACTTACTATTCATGATTTTTTTATCTTACCTGAAAACTTGAAACCAAATGATGGAATAAAAGAGAACTTTTATATATTAAAAATTCAAATTCGCACATCTATCCCATTATTTATTCTTTAACACATATGAAACATCTTTCAAATGTATCCATCCTTGCAACAAATATCTGTATTTGCCAACAATTTTTGGATAGATAAGTATGTTCTTGCTACCACAAGTCAAAAACATTTTATAAAAAATATATAGAAAAGTATGTGATAAAATATTAACTATTGGCATAATATTTGTCTTGTAAAAGTTAATAATTTTCTTACATATTTGAAGAATGAATAATCTATTTAAGAAAACAACTTATCTTTAAATGATGGAATATATTTTAAATATGCAAACTGATAATAAAATATATGTAATATCAAAATAGAACAAAATTTTCTATAACTGAGAGAAGATATTAGTTAAATGTTTAAATTAATTGAGTAATTAATTATCAGTTAAAGATGAATTGTAAAACTATTAAAACATATATATATATTTAAATTATATATACATATGTTACAAAAGAAATGCAATTAAAAATATATTAAGATAATTTTCTCTAATATTATCAAATAGCTGACAATTAATTTCACATCCAACAATATTAGTTTCTATAAAATAAAAAATCATATAATATTATAATACTAGCACAAAAAAATTTTTTTTTACTAAAATTATTTCATAACCATGATAAAATTTATTAGCAAATAGACCTTTTCAAGAAAATTCAACAAGATACATACAACATATAATCCAAAACAAAATAGTTTTCTCATCATTCGTTTCAAAAAACAACTTCCTTTAACATCAAAGGATGTCTTCATGAGATTGATGGTCTCAGATTCAAAAAAATTTATCATCTGTTTTTGTTAATCTTTTTATTTCACTTCTTTCATAAAAGATAGCATTGTCAAATAATATTTTATGACCTGTATTTGTTCATGAATACAAAACTGAGTCATGAGATCTATTTTTGACTCTACTCTTATCTTATAAATTTTAACTCTTTCAATTGGGCTTAACTTACTGTGCAAGGAATTTTATAAATTATAGATTTGTTATCAATTAACTGTTTTGATCTATTTAGTAATGGATTTAAATCAAGGCCTTTCTTCCATGTCATTTTCATATTACCATTTAAGTCTTCAGTTTATAAATTGATTTATAAGAATAGTTTTTTTATTGGGTGGTATGAAAGTAGCCTGGAAGAAGCCTAGATTTAAATTCATTACTAAATAGAGTTCAAAACAATCAATTGATAGCAAATCTATTCCTGATATAGTGTATAAGATTCCTTCAGTTATCATAAAATTTATTTACGTCATCAAAGTAAACTAAATCTTAATGGAAGAGTTAAATTTCATAAGAGTAGAATTAAAAATAGATATCATAACTCAGCTTTGTATATTCATGAACTAAATATGGGTCATGAAATATTATTTGACAATGCAGAGGTTATCTTTTATGAAAGAAGTGAAATAAAAGAGTAAAGAAACTGATGATAAATTTTACTGAATCTGAGGCTATCAACCTCATGAAGACTTCTTTTGAAGTTAGAGAAAGTTGGCTTCAAAGTGAATAGTGGGAAGACTATTTTGTTTAGTGTGTACATATATATGTTGTGTGTATCTTATTGAACTTCACTTGAAAAGGTCTGTTTGTTAATAGATGAAATCATGGTTATGGAAGAATTTTAGTAAAAATATTATTGTTTGTTTGTTTTTTTGGCTATATTATAATGTTATATGATTTTCTATTTTATTTATAACTACTAGTACAATGATAGGCAGTATTTATTTTTTTAGTTTCTATAAATATAATTTGTATATCTTACTTCAAACACTATATGTAAAATTAAGAGCGTGCTAATAGCTCTAAACAAGCTTTTTTTATTTATTTATGATAAATGCTACTACAAGAGAAGACATTCAAATCATTTTTATCTTGGATTGTCCCCATCCCCAGACCGGGTTTCGACCTATGGGTCTCTTCAGTGAGGAGTTGGGACATTAGATTTAAAAAAAAAAAACCAACTCAAGCAAAGCATTTATCTAAAAGTTAATTGTTAGAAGATCTGAAACTTTTAGACATCTACATGTCTTTAAAGTCAGCTCTCCAACTAATGTCCCAACTCCTCACTGAAGACCCATAGGTCGAAACCCGGTCTGGGGATGGGGACAATCCAAGATAAAAATGATTTGAATGTCTTCTCTTGTAGTAGCATTTATCATAAATAAAAAAAAAGCTTGTTTAGAGCTATTAGCACGCTCTTAATTTTACACATTTGTAAGTGCAAGCTATATATAAGTCATGTGACATCTGACTTGTTATTATTACTATTCAAACACTATAGTAAAATTTTTTATCATATATGTATAACATACGCAAAATGATGTTTCGATTATCCTACAATATTCCTCAGAGCTAAGATATGATAAATAAAATAAATATAATAAACAAATGTAATTTTAAATAAAGGTAACACAAAATATAATTAAAATAAATTAAATGCCATAAATTAAAACCAATAAAATAAAATAATATAAAATAAAATATACAACCCTAAATTAAAATATAAAATAAATATAGATTATACATATATATTACTGTTTTTATATGTATTCATAAACACCTATTAATTTAAATATATTATCTCTTAATATTTTTTTAAGTTGCCCAAATAATTATTATTCCTTATGAATTAATGTTATCATCCCTACATTAATAAAATACTTGTGATCTTATTTTTATACATTTCGTTGTTCAACATTGATCCATTTACTGAAAATATATTCTTTTTATTTTTAAATCATATACAATATCTACTATTCTCATATATAATATTATTATTTATAATCTTGCTTTATATTTACCTTTTTATTTTAGACTATAATTATAAATACTATAAATCTTTTTTACCTACCCAATACTATTTCAGTTCTTTAAAAATTTCCTAAAAATGTTTTTTTTTTTATTATTATTTTACATTTAATTATATTATATCCTAGTTCCCTCTATTATATGTTATCTAAACTAATATCTGTAATCTCAGCAATTCTTTCTATTTATATATTTTTATTCATATACTTTAACTTATTAACCCATCTCATTTAGAATTTTCTATTATTACTAGTCTATTATTATTTAATAAATTGCTAAATTATTATACAATTTTTCCTTACAAAATCATATTTTATATTATACTATTTTAAATTTTATAGTGCTAAGTTTTTTATTTTATAAATACATATAAATATACTCATATTTATATTTAAAAATTTCTACAACCTCATATATATATATATTATTATTCATTAAAGTAATTTTATCTTCACACATTTTCCTTTACATATCTCTATTTCAATAATTCTATGATAATAAAATTACAATTTTACAATGATTTAATTTATAAAGACTAGTAATAATTAGGAGATATTAAAAAAAATAAAAGAGATAATATATTTAAATTAATGGTTGTCCGTGAATACACACATAGACAGGAATGTACATGTAAAATCTACATTTTATACTTTAATTTAATGTTCTATATTAAATTTTATATTATCTGGATTGTTATAGTTTATTGTTTTTAAATTATCACATTTAATTTATTTTACCCTTTTTTTTTAATTATACTTTGTTACTTATTTTTATTTTTTATTTACATTTGTTTATTATATTATTTATATATCTTTTTATTTTGTTTATCATAATATCATAGCTCTGAGGAAGACTGGACGGATGAAATGTCAGGTTGTGTGTGTATATATATATCATAAAAAAAATTTTCTATAAGGTGTTGGAAGTAATATATACAAATTGTATTCATACAAAATAATATAGCAAAACAAAAGAAGTCATAGATTACAGATATTTGTGAATATTAGTTTCTGTGGAAAAAAGTTTCCTTTTCAGTCATAAAGGTATTTTTAGAGGATATTCAATTTATCGAAAATCTATTTTCCTATTTTTCCATTCATATTCATCAAACCAACTTCATACATTTATTATTTACTTTTTATTTATTACCAAAATGAAAATATTTTAGAAATTGTGTTAAGATTTGTTCATGACATGATAAACAATGAAAAATAAAATAAAATAATCTGCTAGAAAAAAATGTTTTAATTCATTAAACTTTCAATGCTTTCTATTTTTTAAAGCAATTTCTTTAATATTTTCATTATTTATTTTTATATTTGTCTGTAAAATCAAAATTTCTAAATTTACAACATTTAGACATATATGGATTCAGTATTTAAATTACTTAGGTGCATAATTGTGTCTAAATATCAAATTTTTGAAAAACATATAATTTAATATTTTCTTAAAAAGCTAATCTAACAATGCATTTTATTGAATATTAAATAAACTATTTTTTATATACTTACCTTTAATTTTTGCAATATTTAAATTGTATTAAATAATTTCAATATCTCAGTTGTTCATCAATCTTCAAAGACCTTCTTTTTTTCATTTGTTGTTTAATAACAAGGAAAAGGAAAAAAGTCTTTGAAGAAGATTGTTGCACAACTGAAACATTGACATTATTTAATAAATTTAAATTAGGTATATAAAGAAGATAGTTTATTTAATATTGTCTTAAAACTCATTTCCTTTGAATCTATCATAACCATAAAATGAAACAATTTTTGTGATAACATCATTTTTATATTCAATTTAGGCAAAATAAAACACATTTTAATTAAGTAACTTCATTGGATTTCTTTTTGTCTTTTTTTTTTTTTAAAAGTAATGCAATTGAAAGTCTTTTAAATAAATGAAAGTAAATATCATTTTACAAAGTTAACATTTTGAATTTAATATTAAAAATTAAAAATAACAATGCTAAAAAAAATAACAAAAATAAAAATCAATAATTAAAAATAATTCATATTTTTTTTATTTTTGTGCATAGAAATATGATGTCGTAAGACTCTTTCAAATGTAAATGCTTTATAAACTTTAAAAATGCTTTGCTAAAATACATAAAATACTTTCAAAGTATATATATTTAAAGCTTCAAAATGGTTTCATTTTATGCAGAATAATTCTAAGATAGAAACATATATATGATTACAATAACATACATGCGTTAAATAAATGAATCTATTAGCATTATTATAAACTGACAAAAATAAAAAGTAACAAAATCTCTCCTATTTTGCAGAATCAATATATATTGTTAAGGGATAATGTTGATATTAAACATCACATAACTATTAACTACATATGAAATATTAAATTTTCTTTAATATTATTTAATACTGTAACAATTCAAATTAAAAGAGAATTATCAATTCAAATTTCTAAATTATTTATGACTTAAATTCAATAACTATTTGAATTTTAAAGGAATAAAGTTCATTTCTTTTAACTATTCCTATAGTTTATAGGTAACAAATATTAAAAATAGAAAACATGAATTTCATTCAAAACTTCATAAAACAATTTAAGAATTTCTATTTAAGAACAACAATAACAATAAAACCAAGAAACAATAATAATATTATTTAATTAAAAAAGAGCAACATGCACAGATATATAAAATCATCCGAATATTAAAATAATCTTAGCATATCTATAATTTTATAGAATTATATTTTTGATTTCTTAAAAAAATATTTTATTAAATAAAAAAATAATTGAATCACATCTGCTGAAAATATAAGGAAAAGAAATAATTGCCTTTCAATTTTCTATAGACTAAAGTGATTTAAAAACATGACAGATGTCCAGTCTGTACTTACTCAATATTTTCCTAGTAACTAATTGTATATTTTATTTATTAATTAAAATTTTGATACATATGTATTTAATTTATAAAATATAATAACACAGCAAAGGTACATCCACTTTTTCTTTTAAAATATATATGTTCTACAATAATATCAACAAATAAAAAATCCTTCTCCTTTTTTCTTTTCAAAAACTTTATTTTTTATCTCAATACTGAACATATATATACATTAATATACAAAACTCCAACGTTTCAACTGTTTTATCTCATACAGTCATTTTCAAGGATAGCTTTCTCCCACTGCTATAAAATATAGCAGTGGGAGAAAGCTATCCTTGAAAATGACTGTATGAGATAAAACAGTTGAAACGTTGGAGTTTTGTATATTAATGTATATATATGTTCAGTATTGAGATAAAAAATAAAGTTTTTGAAAAGAAAAAAGGAGAAGGATTTTTTATTTGTTGATATGTATTTAATTATAAATTTAAATATAGAAAAGAAGCTTCAAAGAAACTATACAAGTACATTACCATTGAAATGACATTAAATGTGGATACATTTGATATAAACTGACATTACTGTCTATTATTATTTAATAATGAATATCCAAATAATAGTTATTAAAATGCTGTCTAATGACCTTCTTTACACATGTAAATAAAAATAAGTAAATATTATCATTCAAATAATCTAGACTAAAAAATGGATGAGCCCCTTGTCATCGAGATTTATTGGTTCTGAAAAAAAAATATATTAAATGACTTCACAGTGAAAAAAACAACAACAGTTAAATTATGCCTTGCTTTTTATACAAACTTTCTATGAGCAAATTGAAAGTAAGCTTAATAAGTAAATAATATTTTAGTGAGGTAATTGGTAATGTAATTTGATATTTTAGATTATTCAAGAAATCTAACTTTTATAAACTAATAAAGACTCAATTTATATATTGCCATATGCAACAGCCAATCTTTAATGCTTTAAAAACCAAAAATATCTTTTCTCTTTGAAAAATTTAAGTGCAGAATAGTTTTCATTTCAATTTATCAAAGTTTATTTCATACAGATAAATTTTCATTATAGTTTTATTTACACTATGTTTTCTATTTGAATCTTTATATTTTTAATATAGCTTTTCCCTTCAATTGATCACTATTTCTCAGGAAATTTTTTAATATAAGCAGTAAATACAGACCTTTCTTCAAAATTTAGATAGTGCGGATGACATGTTATAATTATAGAAAATTTTACAACACTGATATTTAAATAAGTAATTTAATAATAAGTAAAAATACTACCATATTTTTAAACATATTTTATTGTATTAATGAAACAGTTTTTGTATATGATCTAATCACTGAAGTTTCTATTTTTAGAAGGTGCAAAAATTTTTATTAAACATTCAATAATTACTCA
This sequence comes from Epiperipatus broadwayi, assembly GCA_028023455.1. Lineage (NCBI taxonomy): Eukaryota > Metazoa > Onychophora > Udeonychophora > Euonychophora > Peripatidae > Epiperipatus > Epiperipatus broadwayi. Next base: position 922,379 of record JAQFVV010012475.1, on the reverse strand, counting down.
CATATGATTACATAAAACAATATTGAATAAAGAAATAATATATTTTTTAAAAAAATCAATAAATAGATTACAAATAAAAGTAGAACCATAAGAGAATTAATGGGTTTTCTAGATATATTGATAAGTGATAATTTAGTTTCATCAGATCATAGTCTATATAACAGAACCACATCTGCATGTTAAATGCTGATATCAGTAGTAAATCTCTTCAACTCTACTAGTAAAAAAACATTTAGCTCATTAAAATACACATAAAGCATCATACTTTTATATTAATAAAATAATATTAATCTATATGTAAATAAATTGTTTATTGATAAAAAATACACTTTATCAAATGCAATAGTCATAATGATCTTGAAATCAACATCCCATTGAATAACATTAAAATAAGAATGTTTGCCTGAAGGTTTGCGATGATGGCATTTTGTTAGAGATTATATGTTGGATTATTTTCACCATCTAATATCCAAATATTAAAAAAAATTTAAACTTCAATTACATTTAACTGCTAATAATAACATATAACAAATTTGAAGTGGTGTTATTTTCTTCTTTTCTATGGGTGTTGTTGGCCTGATCAATGACAATACTAGCATTGGAATCAAACCTGGACCTTTAGATTCTTGAAATACTGAAATTTATGGCAACACTCTAACCAATTGATCTTTAACAGAATACCCCAGTAATTAGAATGTTACCTTAAAATTCAATATTCAATAATCTAAATGACCAGGTTCGATTCCCATGCTAGTATTGTCACTGATCAGGGCAACAACTCCCAAAAAAAGAAAAGAGAATAATACCACTTGAAAAGTGTTTTATATTAAACTGGGTGCTATTACTAACAGTCAGGGGAATGCAATTGGAAAGTTTAATTAAAATTTACACTTTTTCAAAAGATATTCAATATTTAATGTTAGTTAATGGAAATAGTCCAACACATAATTTCTACTAAAATATGGGGAAAATTTTTTTAAAAAGGAATAAATTTAAAATAACATAATGTAATTGTCTAATTTATTTCAGGAATATTTTATTAATTATAAGATCAATATGTCTTCCTCCAAAACTTTTAACTTTTTTTTTTTGTCGTTATAATTGCAATATCATACTTTATTTAATATGATTGCCATATGCTTATAGTAACTATTTAATTATAAAAATACAGTCTTAAATAAACTAAAATCAAATTAATAAATGTAGTGCAATGTACAGCACACATTATGCAATTTATTTTTGATGTAGTTTATTATTGTAATCTAAGTGTGTGGGGGGGGGGGGTATAACTTACAATTTCTTTTTTTGGTAAGAATATTTACATTCATGATGAATGTCATTTTCCCATAAATGATTAAGCAATTCTATTATTGCAAAGTTATTAAATAAAAATTAGATAAGGAAATCTAATTTTAGCTATTGAATACATTTTTAAATATATTTTTGATCCACTTTATGTGTTCAAATTTATTTATTTTTTAAATTAAATAATGAATAAAATTTATATTTTAATTTTTGTTGATATGAATCTTGAGATTTAATTTTATAGGAAAGTCAATATTTTTGTTATATCAGCATTTCAAGACAGCTATCATTTAAAAAAAGACAAAATTTAAAAAGTATGCAGATATTTTTTAAAAATGCCTTTATTAAATAACTGTTTATATTTTGAATTAATGAATACATACTAATTTATGACAAATCTTTGCACAGAATCCTCATTTAAGAAGGTAAGAATGTATTTGCAATCATATGAATATGTTACAATTGATTTTTATAATAAATTTTGCATTTAGATTGTATTACAAATATTCAGAATCATTTTTTAAATGCTATTAGTGTCCAATAAATATATAAAGTAATCAATATTATACTAGGTTACTATTTATAATGGTTAAGAAATAAATAACAGAGAATAATTTTAAATTAGTAGACTAACAACATATAAATAATCATATTTATATTTGTAATGTACCATGCTAGTGTAAAGAATCATATCAAAGGAAGTTAACAATTTAAACAATAACTATTCTACTTAAATTATACATGTTATTTTACCAATATCACATTTTTATAAAAGAATACTCATATTCTTTAAAGATAAATTTCTGTCTAGTGTGAAGAAAAAAAAAAACTTTTAAGTGAATAATTGCAAATAGAAAGCTTCAAACATTGGAGCTATTCACAACTGGAAGTATCAAAATAATACATAAAGTGATAAAATAAATTACTTCCATGAAATCTGGACACAATTTTATTCCTTCCAAACCTGTAATTTTATGCACTGAATCAAATGATCATAAGAGGAAAATAAAAAAAGCATTCTATATTAATGAAAATATTAATGCTATAAATAGAAAAGACACTTGCTTTGATATATTGAAGAAATGGTCCACGTAACACGTGCTAATTTTAAATATCTTTGTATATATTTTATTATGTATTTTTAAGAAAGCTATGATTATGAGGCATGGATCCTCGAAAACGTTTAGCATATTTTTATTATATTTATTTATAACTTCTCTTTTTTAACTTCATTTTTAAGTTAATATTTTTTTAATACATAAAGTGAAAATTGTATATCTTCTGGTCTTCTAATTTCGCAAAACATCTACAAACATTACTTGCCAGATTCTTCATCTTCACTCTACTTATTTGACATTTAGTAAAGCTATCATTTAAACTCTTTTCAAAACTGGTCTCTATTTTTTTCTAGTATTTATACTTTCTTTTTAAGAAATTTTTTCAAAAGTTTTTACATAATTTTAAAGACTTTTTAAAGCATAAATTTAATTTTAAAAGAAATTCCATCTTAATAAAATATGAACATTTATAGATTCCAATGAATTATTTAAAAATTATTTTCTAGAATATACAATAATTACATTAATCATTATTTTGGAAAATATATATATATAGGCAAATAATTTCCCATATATATTGATATGTATGCAATAAATGATATTTATTTGTGCTTTCAAATTGCAATTAATCAATGTTATTTTTAATAAATGCTCGAGAGCAAATTACTACATGACAAATTATTTATTTTGTTAAAGAAAAAAGAATATCCCTCATACACTTTTTTTATTACTAATGAAGTCTGTATAAAAAATATCAAAAAATAAAATATATATACTATTTGAATTATAATTTTTATGAAACATAAAAAATATTAATTAATTTATAAATTTGTAATTAATAATAAATATAAAAATAATAACTTTAAAAACATTTAAAGTTTTTATTTTTATTTTGTAATAATGACTACATTTTGTTCATTTATTGGTTTTTTTTTTTGTGCTATGTTAATTTTATAGCAACATATATTTTATCTTTGCATTATATAAATTTAAATTATTAAGAACTGCACCTCAAACTAAATAAGTGAAATTTTAATAACTTATGGGTATCGAACTAATGAAATAAAAATAATTTAATAGTTATGTTTAAAAGTAGAAAATAGATTTTGAAATAGTCTTATTTCTTTTGCTCCTATTAAGTTGGTAAGAAATAATTTCAATTATAAGTTAAATTAAATTTAAAATTTTTTTGATCTACACTTAATAACTAAAATCTAGCAATCATTACCAAAACATTCAAAATTAAGAGTGTATTTTATTGTTAGTAAATGTACAGAGTTTTCTGCCAAGAATCCATTTACAAGAATATTATAAAAATTAGTTTATTTTTTTGAAAATGTACAGTTCATTAATGTTGGTATTCGAGCAAAGATTCTTCTGATTCAAGAATCCATTATTTAAAACACTATGAAGCTGCATTACTTTTAAGAATATACAGTATAATATTGTTGATAAATGGACAAAGAGTTTTTTGATTCAAGATTCTGTATATTTAAAAAAAAATGAAGCTGGATTATGTTTAGAGAGAAAACAAGAATATTATTGATAAGATTTAGGCAAAGACTTCTGGCCCAAGAATTATAAAAATTTGCAATATTTAAATTATTTTTGAAAGAAATTACTAACAAAAAAATAAATTCTATTTCATTAAAATCTATATATCTCATTTAATTTCACATTCAACTGTCTTAATTGCATCAACAAATTAAACTGCAATTAAACATGAAAGAAGGAATTTTTATCAAAAATATTTAATACACTTAAGCAATATCTGTATTTGAATCATTAAAAAATCTGACATTATCCTTATCATGACATAAATTTTTATCTTTATAGTGCAATGCTAAATTTAAGTTTGTGAGCTTTGGACGTAAAATTTAATATTTAACTGTGAATGAAAATCACATCTATCATAAAAATAAAAAATAATACAAGAATTTATTTTTACTAAGCAGAAAACTTTATTGTACATTCTTATCACCATATCATAATTTAAAGTCTCAAATGCATTTTCTTCTAATAGAATAAAGTTTTAAAAATAATATACCAAATATCTTTCATATTGATCCTCTCACTGTATAACATTTAAATAACAAACAATCAAATGATTTGCTGCTTGGGAATTCATATAAAGTTCAAGAATGAGAAAGTACAAAATGGAACCATGATCCAAGGGCCTTGAGTTTTAGAGTCCACCATTCTATCACTAAACCAAACTAAGCAGGACAAAACATTTATTGAGGAATAATGCAATTATACATTTAAAAATATAAATATTTATTAATATTTCTGTATAAAAAAAAAGTTTTATGTGATTTATCATTGCAGGAATCCAATAAAAAAATGAGTTTGAAAAAAAAATAATAATAATACAATTTTCAGTTCTACATTTACGGAATAATCATAAATGATCCAACTTAATTACCATAAAATGAGTGGCATATTAAAAAAAAAAAACACACATACACACTTATAGTATGTTTAACATTAATTGAAAATTATTATCATCACTTACAACCTAAAATCTTTTCATGACTTATTCCTAAAATTATAAATCTTTAACAAATAAAATTATTGCAGTTTTTTTTTTTTTTAATTAACAAAAAAAAAAGTGTTTTATCAATTTCTCATCACTTAATGTATCCCCCCCCCCCCATTTTGATTAATAAATGGCACATCTTCAAAAAAGCCACTATTATTTAAAACATTTTCTTCACTGCTTTTACAAACACTTTTTATAGAACTGGCAATTATAATTTTTATAATGGTTTATGAAAATTACTCAGCTATTCAGTAGTTTGCCAAGAAGCAAAATAGATAGTGAGCTGGAATAAAAAACACCAACCATCTAAAATAGATTACTTTACTATAACTTCTATAAGAACCATACCAAAAATAGACTATCTATTGGCAGGATTTTTCAAACTGGAAAAATTTCAATCATAATTAACCAAACAAAAAAACAACTATTAAAACAAATAGTAGTAGACAGCCATCTTATTGTTATTAAAGTGAGGTGATCAAAGATTCTTAGAGATAAAGTTTCAGAACCATAAAATGGACAGCCCATTGAATGGTTATTCTATTGAGATACAAATGTAAAAAATAAATTATTACATTGCATATCATAGAAACATGTATTTTAAATGGATCGGGAAGTAACCTATAAAATTGAGCTAGACCATACATAATTAAAAAAAAATCTGTCATTATGAAAATATTAATATAAAAAATAACAACTGACATGTAATATTATTCTTATGTCTTCATGTAAACATCAAACTATAAATAATAATTAATTTTGATCAACAATTAATCATTTTTTATTTTATCTGATAGAAAAAAAAAATAGTTCTTGTCAAATTAAAACACTAACTCTCAGTTATTAACTAATTTATTAGTCACTGTAAACATAAATTTGTTTTTTTGCTTTAGAAAGAAACAAATAAAGTTAAAGAAATCTGAATAATCAAAATAAAAAATGAATAAGTAAGAATAAAAAATAAGTTGCATTTTTTCAAAGGTGAAGAACAAAGTAAAAAATTCCATAAATAGTAAATGTTATATATGTTGTAATGAAATCAATATAAAAGTAAATTATTCTTAAAATTATCTATGATTTTAATATTAATCAAATTTGGAATAAAAAAATTATTAAAAAATAATAGATTTCACTCCTTTTAAACAAAATGAACTAAGAATGACTTAAATGAAATTTAAAGTTTCACTGTATTATAAATAAACAATAAAAAAGGGTAGAATCATTTTTTACATATGAATTTTATAAACACAAGATTAGATAGTTATCTTTGAAACAAACAGCTAAAAATTTATTTATATCCGATTTAGCATACTTCTAAGTTTATACATGAGTATCTGCTGAATATAGTTTTATATTCCAGATATGTGGATGATAATTTTGTATATGTTAATGAAGAAACTATTAGTAAAATTCATATTGAATTAGTATCTGCAACCACTCTAACTTAAACCATCAAGAAGGAAGATAAAATTTTTAGACTTAGATATCATTAGGCAGGGCAATGTTTTGACTATAGGATAATTTTAAAACTATTAAATGTAAGAGGCTCCATGTACCCTAGATCTAATACTCCCTTCTTCCATAAATATGTTTGTCTAAAAGGCTTTCTTCATAGAAACTAAAGCTGTGCAAATTCAAGGTTGATCGGAGAAGAAACATCGATATATATATATTAAATACTTAATAAACAAAATAACCACAATTATCGCGAATTTTTATAACAAAATCTTGCACCCTACAAACATTCACCCTGATAATAAAAAATGGTCTAGTCTCCCTTATATTTTGAAATGCACATATAAATTAATAAACATTTATACCAATAAATACGATATCAGTTTTCAGTCGTTTCTGCCTTTAAATAAATTATTAAATAATTCAAGACAAAACAACTAGAGAGATTTCAGATCAAATTGCATACAAAATTAATTGCAAAGAACTTAATTGCTTGAAGTCTTACTATGGTAAAACCCGAGCTAACTTACCTACAAGACTAGCCCAGCCTAAATATCTATACAACCAGGCAGAGATAGTCTTTGGTTTTCTTGGACCACAAGTTACAATCAGGCCATAATTTTGATCTGTCTATAGTTTGTTCTGAGAGAGATGACAGAGAGAAAAGTGAAGAAAGCATGGCCAATAGCTAAAGATCCACATCATTGATAAAGAGCTCTAGCACCCCTATTTCTAAAAAATGGCACTTGTAGCATCCACTTTCATGATTAGTATGTAAATCTACTCCTGAAAATTCAATTTTATGTTAATCTATTGTTTAATATTCAAAAGTAACTTTAAATCTAGATTTCAACTTCCTTCACTCACATAATGTTATGACTATGATACTACTCAGTATTACAAGTGCTCAGCTTTAAATAAATTTTCTTTATTACAAATTCAAACCTGTTTTATTGTTTAAAATGTTTTAACATTTTTTGAACCCAATACTTTTTTTTTAATTATGGTTTTGTAAAAACAAGTTTTTAGAAAAATATTAAGAAATATAGCAATGACTCATAAACATATAAACACAAATTTATACTATATAAAATAAAAAGGGGTATCTTTAAACAAAATCAAAGGTTTTGTGCATATGCCATTATCCAATTCCTGTTAGTCTCTTTCTCTCTGAAAATGGCACATTTCACTGAAAACCTATCTACTCTTTCCCCCCAACATTCCAATATTCCCTTCACCTCAAACATTCAATAAACAAACCATTCTTCAGTATTGATGCTTTTTTTTCTTCTCCTAATCATATTTTAATAAAAACTGATTATTAAAAAGTCTTTTATTGAATTCATGGACAAGATATTAGAAAATATATATTATGTTATCACTTGAAAGTGCATCAATTCTCTGCCTTTACTATTGTAGTATATAATCTAGTAAAAAAGATGTTAGCATTGGCTAAGAAGTTTCAATCCTTTAATAAATTCTAATTCGAAAAATAAACTTTACCTTTTTTTTTTTTTTTTTTCAAAATGCTATTTATCAGGATTATTATTTTATATTCAATTTTAAGCATGAGTTGTTGCAATACTCTTTAGTATGAATTATAAGAAAAGTAGCAACAAGCCAATTTATGAAATATTTTATTAATTGATCAAACACATTGATTTTTAATATCCAGCATGGTTTAGGGCAATAATTAAATGGCAATCTCAAGACCTAAATACCCCTGGATTGAAGCTCATTGTCACATCCAATGCTTGAACATCATATGATCTCCCAGGTCATATGTAATTATATATTGGCCTTTAATAAAAGACATAAGAATAATAAAATCTGCTTTCCAATATATCATTTCTCATTTTACTTCAAATTATTTAAAGCAATTAATATATTTTTTATTCCAGTTCTGTATTTGGTATATAAAAATTAAAAATAAGGAAATAACTTGCTACAAGATAGAATCCTTTCCACAAATATTACAGAACCCTGAAATAGTTATAATAACAGGCAAGTTAAATACTATTTAAAGTAAAAACTTGAAAAAAATTTTATTTCTTACTTTTAATCTCTAGCTAAGAATAGCTCATTCGGAAATTTTATAACCACCATTCAAAACATGTTTGGCTCCACTACAAGCTTGAACTCTCGATATTGAATATGACAGCTTATTAAACATTACATTTTCACATTTGCACATAAAAATCTATTTATAATTTTTTTATATAAAAATAAGATTTTCTTTTTTATAAAATGTTTCAAAATTCTATTTTATTAAAATAGCTTTAAAATATATATATTCAAATATTTAAAAATAAATATGTATAATTTAATTTTTAAAAAAACTTCATAATGATTTGGAAAGAATCCAAGATTCTGATTCCTAAATATAGAGTGAGTAAATAATTAAATATTTATCTTTTGCTTTCCAAATTTACATTTAAATTTTTCCACATCTTCAATCAAAATTATAACTTTTCAAAATAGACATGAAAACCAGATGTGTTTTTCCAAAGATACAAAAATACTTTAAACAAATGGTATTTTTGTTTAGACTACAAATTGAAAATCATTTATTAAAGGTACTACATTAATTTTGCAATGTTGTTAATTACAGTAATTTTATTTATAATTTTATCTATCTTCTTTTTAAGTAAAATAAAAAACTTTTTCAACTTTCATTATTTATCAGCAGGGGATCTTTTTGAAATACTTATTTTTTTTTTACTAAAAAATAAAAATTAAATATAATTTTAATTTCAATTTAGACAATTTTTTTTATTACTATTTATACACTAAGCCTTAAAAAAAACCTATTGATGGTATAACTTCAATTGTTAAATCCAATGGCTTAACTAAATAAATTTAAACACTGAAATCCAAAAAGTTTATATAATAGTTTGGTTTTTTTCATTTGAAGTGAAATAATTTATTGTTTTAAAGTTCAACTTATTAGTCATACAGAAATATTTGTTATTTATATATATAAATTGTTTATACCTTGAATTGATGTAAACTGAATATTCAAAACCACCATTTCAAAAGCTAATGGATATATTTGGTTCATTAGATACAGTATCGAATTTACATGGCCAGAAGTATCAAATCTGGAAAGGAATTCAGAAATTTCATTCAAAGGTAAAAATATTTAAATGAATGAATCCAGCAGTGTTGTGCATTAATCAGAAGAAGAAAAAAACAGAGTAACTGAAAATCCTATTAATGGATCAGCACTTTTCACTATTCATGATATCACTACCCAGCATGATTTAGTGCAGTCGTAAATTGGCAGATTTGAGAGTTAAAGATCCATTGATTACAGCTCAATTCTATCACTTCCAACTTGAATATCATAAAATCTCCCAAATAAAAAACTATTTTATTATTACATAATCTGTGTATAACAGCTATATAAACTTAGAATTAAAATGTAAACAATAATTTAACATTTTATATTTGAAAATTATAATAATAATTTATAACAATTATATTCAACAATCAATTTTGAAATACAGCCATTAATATGTCAATTAATATTGTTTGTTAATTTGATATTAATAATATAATCACATATATATAGACACAAACTCAAAGAGAATATTCTTTTATGAAAATATCAATTCATGTTTCATTACCTATACTAAATGCATAAATATTTTATAATAAGATTTTTTTATGCAGCAATTATAAAATTAGATACTAATTTACTCTGCATAATTTAGTGCAGTAATAGAGATGGAATTTATAATCAAAAAACTCAGAAACACAACCCAACTTTATCATTTGTGAATACCATATGACTTCCTGAGCAATTAACTATTCAATAATTGTTTAATGATTTTATTATTTTTCTCTTTATTTGAAAATTATCAAAAGATTCATCCAATTTCTATATAATCATATTTTATCTGGATGATAAAAAATATAAAATGCTACTTTATAGAAATTACAAAAATTTATGTATGATTTAGATAAATGCATAAAATTTAAATATATAATTTTATACTAATTACATACATTTTACATAATAATTAAAAAATGTTAGAGAAAAAAAAAAAAACATTTTTGACTATTTAATAGTTTATAAAATGTATAAAGTTAATTAAGATTCAAAGCTATTAGTAAAAACTCTAAATAATTTGAGAATTTAAATTTCTAACAAACTTGATTTCATTAGAATCAATAGTTATATTGATGAAGTAATGAAAATTATATCATACAACCTGATATAATAACATGAAGTGTCATGCAAATATAAATTTTTCAGAAATCTATAATATTTAGAATCTTTATTAAAAAATCAGCAATTTAATATTGTATATGTGAAAGCATGAGTTTTTGTATTATTTAAACGTTCAACTGTGTGTTAGAAAAATATATTTGTAAACTCTAATATTTGTGTTAATATGAAAACACACGCGTATTATGAATTAACATGTATGGTCAATCATTAATATATGACAGAATAAAGTTAGTCAATTTATAACATTTGAAATAGCTTGATATATAATATTATTGTACTTAATTGAATTATCAGACGTTCTTTTGCTTTTTTTTAACAAAAGAGATGAAAAGAAGCTAACTTGTTGCAAATAAATTAATAGTCTATTTACTTACCAGTATCACTCCATATAGTAAAAATAAGTCAAGCATTAAGTAACAATGATTGAATATTACCAAATCTAAGAACACTGCCAAAGATGATATTAATCCAATTGAATTTCCTTTAAATAAGTATAAAACTCTTTATGAGCAGCACTGAGAATAGATTGATACTGAAGACATATTTTTGTTATACTAATTTCTTGCTTAATAATCCAAAATAAAAAGCATGCTTAAGAAAATTATCCTAGGTTGAGAAACAAATTCCACGAATAAAAAAAAGTAATGGCCCAAACTTACCTTAAAGTTTGGGGCAAACAGTCTGTGCGCTTTATCTTTATTGGCTTTATCGAGTTCCCACTTGGGTAAAGTGAGAGATAACTGTTCTATATTATTGTCATTAAGAGAATTTAAACTTCCACTGGTCTCTCGATTTAAATTGTTCGTAATAGGTTTCTCGTCAGAAGCATTTGTACAGTTCCTATGACAATTGTCATCATAACCATTACTTTCCTTTGGCTCTTCTGATTCCATTACAAAAAACGTATTAAACCAAAAATGGAACATTTTTTCCTATAATATAAAAATAAATTTATAAAGATAAATTTTCTGACAAAAATAAACTTTATTAAATTACATAAAAGTAAATATATTATACATAAGATAATATTTCAAATAAATAATAACTATTATTATATTATAAAACTTCCTATAGTTATATATTGGACTATTTCATCATTTAATATTAAGTATTGAATGTCTTTAGGACAATTAAATTTTATTTAAAGTTTAATTTTCCTAATGACATTCAATACTTAATATTAGATATGGAAATAGTCCCAATATATAAATACACCCAGGTCTCATTTTATGCGGATTTATTTAATGCGATTTTGAAGTTATGTGATTCATGTTTCTTCTTAATATCTTTGTATGTGGTTTTCTTTTATGCGATAAAAATTATTAGATCAGAGGTCGAGCTCCGATAATGTGCTATTACTTTAAATATTATAAATTTCGAGCACTCACATCATATTTAAAGTAATAGCGCATTATCGGAGTTCACTTCTAATAATTTCAATATTTTCAGCGCTTTATAATAGTATTGTAATAGATTTTATGCAATAAAGAAGTTCATAATTCACTTAAAATCAGGATTTCCTCATTTTATATACATACATTAAATTTTACAAGACTATAATGTAAATCTGTTCAAACGTTATAGATGAAAAATACTATGTATGTTGTTGTTTTTGCATTTTAAATCACATTCTATTTTTGCTTTTTATAAAAAGAGTACATAATCAATTAATCATTTAGTGTCCACAAGTTTATTTTTAAAAGGTGAGTAACAGTGGTGGGCACAATTAAATTTGATAATTAAAATCTGATTTTTAATTGTAATTAATAAGTTTAAAATTACATAATGTGATCTGAAATTAATATGATGTGAAATGATGAAATTTGATTTTTAAACAGAATTGAAAATTAAAAAATGAAAGACAAAAATAAGAAATTGATTTTTAATTGTAAGTTTTAATTAAATTTTGCCCAACAGTGGTGAGTCAGTGTCTTTTTATTATCGTAAGTCTAAGTTCGGAGAGAAAAAAACACCCAAGAAAATTAATTTCTTTGGAAACAAAAATTTCAATTTTAGATCGCTTAGCGAAATGGAAAGGATCAACAGTGATTGGAAAATGTTTTAGTTGTATTTCCTCTTGACTTCATTTAAGGAGAAGCTACAGTACCTCATATCACATCACGACGAATCTGATGTCCCAAATAGTGATAATGATTAAAATACCGTACATGTATGAAAAAAATGTAAATTACGCATAAAAATATATTGTTTTGAATAAAATTAAATACTTTAGTTAATAAAAAAAGTTTGTCTTGTATCAATTTTTTTCAAATTTGAAATTTTTTATTAGTCACATTTTATTTTCATATTTTTTTTTTATGCGAATTTTAAAGTAATTTTACGTTGTTGCTTTGCTTTTATGTAATTTTTGGAAAATTACGGTACGTATCCCCCATTTTTCAAGAAAGTTAAGTCTATTTTTGTGATTTCTTTTGTGCGCGTTTTCTGAGGAACCTATCTACCGTATAAAACGAGACGCAGGTGTATAACTAAAATAGCATCATCACAAGCCTTCACGAAAATTCCTATAGTCATGTATTGCAATTATTATATATAAATAAATAATCTAAAAGATATATCAAAGCAACAAATGGTTTCCTATCTATCTAAACTACTTCCAATGACATCTCACAAAATAAATATATATAAAAAAAATTTTAACCATTAACAGAAAAAAAAAATTTAAACTTCTAATTCATAACATCCATGAATATCATTGCTGTGTTGTGGGGAAATAGAAGTTTTAGTTTTAGTTAAAATATCACACATGGCATAGAGTAGGATAGAATTGAATTAATGATACTGTGTAGTTGTGTTTAAGGAGAACAGATATATTAATCTTTAATTTAATTTAAACTGTATATCTGGGATAACAATGATATGATAATATCTAGCCTAATAAATGATTAGTAGTAATCATTCATGTATTTATCTAAAAAAAATGTTGTCAATTATGAATGTGCAAAAACATTAGCACTTGCACATTAAATTGTAGTAATTAAAACAAATATACTACACATTTGTAACACAAGTATCGAATACTAGCATCAATTTTAAAATGAGCAGACATATAGACCACCATTTCCTTATGCGTACAATAAAATCTTAATTTGGATTTTTTTTTTGTATTTGATTGGTAGGATCAGCTCCTTAGCAGACAACTTAGCATACAATTTATAAATATATATTGTTAACTAAGTTACCAAAAAATACATAAAAAAATAAAAGGTGAAAATGAAATAAGTTAAAATAAAAACTTGAGACTTAGCCAATACTTCAAAAAGTGACTCATCTGACCAAAAGAATGTAGATGCATTCAAAGTGTAAGAAAGTGTAAGCTATAAGTTTACATACATAAATATTTGATGGATTATTTTCATCATTTAATATTAAGAACTGAATGTCTTTAGAAAATTTTTTGAGTGATATTATTTTTCAGGTGTTTCTGGAGCTGACCAGTGACTGTACTAACATGGGAATTGAACCAGGACTTTTGGTCCCAGTTTGATTCCCCCACTAGTATTATCACTAGTCATGCCATCAATACCTGAAAACGAAAAAAATACCATTCAAAAATTTTCTAAAGACATTCAATTCCTAATATTAGATGATGGAAATAGTCCAACAAATAATTAATACTAAAATGAAACCTTTGGGAAAACGTATATAGTTTCTTTGCAAATAGTTAACAAAACAGGTTCATTTATATACATGTGTGTATATAACAAATGTCATTTAACAAGCACTATTGGATCTCCATTCTTCTGGGTTATAAAAATGTGTATTAATAATTCAACAATGTCTTTATATCTTCTGGAAGGTGTTTTTTTTTTTAAATCTACATAATGCTGAAAGCATTAAAAATATTAAATAACTAATAATTTTAATAATTGTATTATTAGATGTATATATTTTTTCAACACATTTTGCATATAATTATAAAATGTATTTTTTATGGCAGTAAAACATCTTTAATAAGTTATATGGCCTACTTTTTAGAGGGAGAAACAGGATTCCTTTTTATTTATCAAATTAATATTGTTGGCACTATGCCAAGCCTCCTTTATCTAGTATTTAAAATCTTTCTTTTCTATACACATAACCCTAGCTCATGTAGGCTCGAATGTGTGGCTGAGTTTGTTTTCATGCTCTAGAAATATGGATTTCTGGTCTGGATTGTTTTTAGCCTTTACTATAATGGTGGTGGTGTTGGGACAATCTTGTTGCGAGGTTAGCAAAAGATTCTCTGAAGCAAACAGCTCTGCAGCTACTTTAACTGCACAAAATCTTGTAAACGGTATGGGGGGAGGGGTTTGGTCAGTGGGAAGTTTATCTTTAAAATTATTAATCAACCAGTTTACAATGAACAGGGTTCAAATACTTTGGGAGACTATAGGGGAGCAATATCCAGGGCTTGATGTCAGATAGTGTAGCTCTAGCTCTAATAAAGTTATTTATTAGGATTAAGTTTATCTGATCACCTAAGATTATGTAAGTTGATAAATAATTTGGTATATAAAAAAATCAAATGATTCAATATTGAGAAAACATTCATTGTTTATACAATAGCAAAATTTTACTTAGATTCTTTCATTATTCAGTTTAATAATATTTTTGTTCCTAAAAAAAAAAAAGGATAGAATTAATGGATCATAACTAGATGAAAAAAAATCTTATACAAACATTTACGCATTTATCTGTTTTATTATAATCTTCATTACAATAATTAGTTGTTGTTAGATATTTGATATTCAGACACAAAATATTCTGAGGATAAATTGCAAAATATAATGAAATGTTTTTTTTTTTTAGATATATAGGTGAAATTTATTTTGTGAAAAGAAAAATGTTGAATGATACACTATTTTTTTTTTTAAAAATCCTTTAGGTAAAATAGATATCAGTTTCTTGATAATATAAGTTATATAATTCTTAAAACAATATGAAATAATATTTTGTTCAATATTAAAAGATATAACCATAATTATTATAAAAATTCAGCCATAAATACAATATTTATGTTAAGTAATAAATTGTTTTTAAATAATTGAGGTATTCAATTTGAAATTTCATCATTTTGTATGTAAATGTAAACTAATACTGTATTATAATTGGGTTTTTATTCTTTACACACACTTAATAAATTGAAGTGAATAATAAATATATATTGCAATGATCTTGAATCAGGTCACAATAATGATCCAAAAAATTAAAACTAGAATAATGCAAAAATAGATAAGAAATAAATTTAAGAAAATAATTAAAAATAATGTTTTCAATATTATGGCATCACAGTCCCATGCAGATAAAATAAATAAATATCAATTATAATATGTGAAAGTATTTGCCCCATAAATTTATGTGTGTGTTAAAAACTAAACCTAGATAACAATGAATAGTTTCCATTTCTCATTTTAATACATTGTACAGGCTTAAACCTGCATTTATATATGTAATATATGCGGGATTCGAACTCAGACTTTCATACGACCCACTATTCTCAGAGCCATCTCATATTGCTGACCCATTTTATCACACACATGTTGAAAAGATAAATAATCACCAATATACGTATTTCATGCTAAACCAGCAATCATCAGTTGGTCTAGATTACTATCCTCACACATATATATAATCAGTGCTCAGCTTTATATTAAGATAGCCAATCTTCATACTTTAATGGACAGGCTTCAAACTATTCCAACTCACAACTCTTCAGCCTTACATTTCATTGAAAATCTGATGATGGAACGGTAAAGGGATGGTGTAAATAATTTCTGGAAGTATTCCTGGATTAAAATTCAAAACAATTTTTAATAATCACTAAGCTAAAATATCACCTTTCATTGCCGAGGAGGAGAAGCTTTACGAATATAGTCTTATTTTATAATAGTAGGTGTTTGGTCAATTAAATAATATGATTACCAAATATATATGTTTAAGAATGTTAACCTGAAAATAACAATGTATGGGAATAATTATTAAGTTCATTTTTGTTAAAGTCGTGAAAAAGAAATAACTATCATTAAGTTATAGATTTTTAATTCATATAAAATTATAAGTATTAAATTTTACAATTTGGAAAACAAACTAAATGTCATTGGAAATCAATAAGCGAAAATGATCAGAGAAGTTGTTGAAAAAAATATCCTACACTGATTGGAAAATTAGCTTCTGAATTTTGGAAACACATTTTTGGTCATCAGATGGGTGTGATATAAAGAGCTGCTCAAAGTAAGTGTCTATCTGTTTTTATCATAGTGTCATTAAAGACTGTTAATGTTTTATCAGAATCATTTGGGAAATAAATATTGTCTCCATGAATATTTGAGACATTATAATAAATATTCAATTTTTTTATATACATATAATTTCTATATATTTGTCTAATTCTTGAGAAGCTTCAACTAAATTTAAAAATATCTACAAAAAATTCTAAGCATTGACATTTGCAAGTTTTCAATGAATATTGGTGCTCCTTCTTACAGATTGTATAATTAAAACTTGTCAAAACTAAATAATTTATTTTAGTATAACACAAAATTAAATTGAATTGAACCAAAGACATTGATAAATTCAAATTTCTCTTTGAATTTTTTTTTTTACTTTTATATTCTGAATAAATGATGGAACATTAAAATCTCCACTAATAATTTATAATTTTTATAAGAGATTAATTTATTTTCCAAAGTTTTCAGTACCAAATACAAACTGTTTTAATAGAATATTTGTATAAGAAATATATATATATTACCAATTAATAATTTATTTCTGTGTGATATAGATATCTTGACCCAAACAGAATCAATAATATCTAAATGAATAATAATTTCACTACAACATTATAAATATTATAAAAAAAACTAGTAAACTTCTTTGTCCAAGATCAAATGATATCTTTTCAATGATCTGATATCTACTATCAATACACTGACTATCTAAAGAGCTATTTATCTATGTTTCTGTGAATGTTATTAAATTGTAATTTTAATTAGTATTATATGATAAATATTATTACGCTTGATATGACTCTCTACTGCTGTGATATATTTTATAGTTTTATATATTATTAGGAATGCTATCTAGAATCTATTTGATCAATAACTATTTATTTAGTAAAGTATAAATTTATTAAATATTCCAATAAAATGAATATAACAAGCACCTTCAGGTCAGAATGCAAGCATAAATAAATTATTAACATATGGCATGCTTAAAACATGTATAATGATAAATCATTTTTATTTTTACTCCTATAATTACAACAATATTTTGTGATAATCTAACAGTATTTATTTGTTATACAGTATTTATATAATCATATGTAGACAGTTCCCTACAGATGGAAACATAATGGCTGAAATTAATAATAGAATTAAACTTGTAGTGCTTTCAGTGGAAATAACAATATTAAAAGGAAATATGTCTATGTGTTTGAAAAAGATGGTTTTTAATAAATGTGTTTTACTAGTTCTTATGGTTCTGAGATTTGATCACTTAACAGAAGAGCAATTCAGAGACTTCAGACCACTCAGCAAAGTGCGAATAGATGCATATTCAGAGTAACAAAAAATTGAAAATGAAATGCATGGATGAGAGACTGACACCATTAAAATAGTTAAGAGACTGAAGGGGAGTTGAGCTAAATATGTTATTAGAAGAAATGATAATAGGTAGATAATTGAAATCTTAAACTGGAATTCAAGAGATTGTTAAAGTCCTAGAAAGAAACCACATATGAGATGGATGGATGAAATAAAGAAGTGTGCTGGGATGATGTGGAGAGGCTAGAGATCAGAGAAATGGACTTAACTTTGAGAGACAGTCATCCTGCAATGAATCAATAATGGCTGAACATGATGATTTTTGATTTATATAGATTACATATATATACATTATTTAATATGTATTAGTACTATTAATCCAGTTCGAAAAAAATTCTCAATTCTCAACACTTTACATTTTCTCAGTTATCAGATTATTATTTTAGTATTGGTTATGATTTATCTTTTTGGTTTAATCTTGAATATACCCTTAGCACTAAAAATAGTATCATACACAGTTTAGTAAATGTTTTTTTTTTTAAAAAAAAAAAAGTAGCCGAAACATTTAAAAAAATTATTGTAATTGGTTTCAAAAAATAATTAATGACTAAATTTTACAAATCATTTCTGAAAATGAGTGAGATGAAACAAAAAAAAAAATTAATGAAAATAGCTAAATAAACAAGTGACTTTCTTTTTTTTCATTGCTATCTCCAGTGAAAAATTATACTACAGAAAAATTATTTATTATTGGATAATCTCTAGTCTAATATTCGATTAAGATAGTTACTGCAGATAGTGAATTAGCCAAGTAAAATCATATTAACTATATTCACTGGGGGGGGGGGGGTTCTAACAATAAACCCTAATTATTGTAACAGGGAAACATTATTATTTAAGTCAACAGACGTAAGAATGCAAGCCATCTGTATGGAAGAATATTTTTCAGTATATTATCAAATTGCAACAGTAACAATTCATATTTATTCTTAGAGCTTTTCCAAGATGTCTGGCTGAATGCCATTAGACAAATATATGCCCACTGCTTCTCCAGACATGTATTGCCTAGATACGAATGAATAATTTATAATGACTTTAAGATGAAATCTTAAGTTGTGGTTGCTATACCAAGAGATGTATTAACAATGGTCAAGATTTATCAGTTTACCATAATTGAGACTAATGAATACCAATTAATTAGTGAAACTAACTTGCAATGATATTGATGAAGAAATCACACATGAATCTGGAAATATTTATGCTAAGAAAGTGTAATAAATTTTTAATTAATAATGGACTTTTTGATTAAAGTAAGAAAGATAATCTACAAAAGTATTAGAAAACAGCTTCAAAATTCATTATATATATATATTATGACCATGCTGTTTGCTACAGTTCATTAAAAGTATGCAATATAATCAGTTTTATAAAAAAAAATTGAAATTTTATCTAACAGTTATCATTCTATGTTAATTTTGTACATAAAGCAAGTTAAGATATTATGTATAATTGATTAAAACGATGATCTAAATTATTCTAAAGCTATAATATTTAAACTTATTAGTAATGTTAATAATATAATATTATAATTATAGTTTAATACTAGTTAGTAAATATGCAACTTAAGAATATAATATTAAAATTAATTTTAGCTATAAAATTTAATATTCTATAAGTTTTTATAATGCATTTTAAATAATTCTTATTTGAAAATATTAAACAATGGGTGTGTTCATTTATGTGCATACATGTTTTATATAAATTAATTTATTTTAGTTCCTGATTGATAAAGTTAATTTATTATTTGCAATAAAACTATGTTGCTGAAATTGATGAGTCAATTTTAGTAATGCAGTTTGTTTTATATTTAATTTTGAAAACTGTATCAAAATTAGTATTACAATTGTTTCAATAATATTTTAAAATTATATTTAAGTGAAGTGTTAAACAAATTATTTAACATAAAAATTAATTAAATAAATTATTTTAAGGAAAAAACAAAAACCCAAACAGAAATTAATTTATATGTAAATTTTTCTTGTCTAAAAACTGAATAGCTAACCAAATGATGAAAGATAAAAACTATAAAGATGTTCAGTAATCAGTCATTCAATAGTTAGTGTGTGTATCTTTAATCAGTAAATATTTATAAAACTGTCCCTTCCAATCAAGTAAAAAGTTAAAGTTATAAGTTTTTTTAATAGTTTTTTTTTCTGATTAGTAAAGTGTTAAAAGTATATTCCAAAATGATTTATAATATTTAAAAAATTAATTTAATTCATTTTATCATGGAGTGAAAACTTTAATATTCCCTATAATTCCTATGTAGCTGACGAAACTATGATAATTAAGGGAGACAAAATGAGTTACCCAATAAAACTATCAATAATCAAGAGATGATGCCGAAGATGGGGCCAAGATTGGAAAATCACATTGAGGAGTAGTAAGAAAGGTATTGTTAATAATATTTATGTGGTTATGATGAAATGACAATTTTCTTAAATGATTAATCCTGAAAAGTATAGATTGTTATGGGATTTTTTATAGCCATTTTTGCTTGAGGAAAATCATTAAAAACTATTTTAAAATTTACCTCTCATTAAAAAAAAAAAGAACGAATAAAGCTAACAAATATGCAAAAATGAACTATATATTTACTAGTCTGTGACCTGTTATTTGTGAATGTGTTCATTTTATATATAGCCACTAACCTTTAAAAAGACTGAATGGTTATAAAATATTTTTTAGTGATGTGCAAGTGAAGACAAGATGCATATGAACAAATATAAGATGATTTTTTTTTATTATTCTAAATAAGAAGTCAGTTATAACTATTGTGTTGCATGCTTATTAATTCATAGGAGAATATTATTTAAATCTTTAAAATAGTAAAAATCTTGCAAGTAATTAATAACTGAATATGTACACATGGAAGAAAAATTTTAAAATCAAAATAACTATTTATTAAAAGTTATTATAATTGGATGCATATATGCAAAAAATAATTTTAAAGTAAAAGAATTATCTGTTGAAAAGCTAAAGTGATGTATAATACTTTTATATAAAAAAATTAACAAGTGTTTTAAAAGGAAATATTTCTGCAATGTTTTATTAAACTGGGATGGAACGAGGAGAATTTAAAATAAAATCACCTTATGAAATAATTAATTCTATATGTAGATAGACAAGGAGTATTTCCAATAAAGAAATGACTTTATTAAATAATTAATTTTCATTAATTTTCATGAAATTTATGTCATCTGTGATAATCAGAACAACTTTATTTTAAAAGTACTGTTATCCTAAAAAGATAGATAAAATTTCCAATGGATTTTAATTGATATATTTTGTGTTTTGGAGTTACGAGCAAAGCAACATGCAGAGAGTGGGGGCAAAAAAAAAATCTCTGTTAAGTGAACTTAGTAATCATAGCAACCGCTCTCTCCCTCAAACTTAACTGCAAGCAAGAAATCAAGGACATTCTTGTAGTTTTTTTTAAATTTGTTATTAACTGTCTTAGTTAAGAAATATTATATGAGTTAATAGTTATTTTACATATAAGAATTTTATAGTTACATAATATAAAATTATTTGAATATTTAATATTATGAAATAAAAATAAAAAAAATAGAAAATTTAATATTTTCTGCATAAGATAAATAGTAGTGGTTCAAGATAGTAGTAGTAGTAATGGAAACGAAATCCTGTGTGATATGGATATTTGAATATGAAATAACAATATATATATATTATACCATAATATTATCATTATATAATGACAAATTAAACAACTACTTTTTTCTTTTAAAATATATATGTTCTCCAACATTTTAGATCCTTGAAAATGATTGTGATGGTGTAAAAAACAGTTGAAACATTGGAAATGTGAATTTATATATAAGTGCATTAGTTAATATATGGAAATAAAGTTTTTGGAAAGAAATAAGAAGTATATGCATTTATTTATAGTGTTGAATATTAAATATTATCTACTGAATATAGCGCTAGGCATTGCTAAGTTAAATATACAGTTAACAGAGTCCTGTATATTTTATGATTCATGGTCAGTAGCGTTTCTTTCCACAAATCCGTAAGTGCTCAGGTAGAAGCCATAGTAGGAATTTAAGGTAGAAACAAGAATATGTGGCCTTAAGCTCCGCACTCATGATTTTATTACTTATTTCAAGTTATTGTAGTTTTGTGTCTCTCACTTTTTATCATCACTGGATCCTACATCATAATTGTTATAATTTATAAAATGTTTTGAAGAATAATAGTTAGACTATAAAATGTCGATAAAATTTGTTGAACCCAAGAAGAGAAAAGGATTTATCACAAACGTTTATTTAATATGAAGTAAAGTTAATGGAATGATTTAATATTCCTAATAATAATAAGAGATCAAGAAAATATCAAATGCATACTCTGATTATGAAAGTAGGAATGAGTGACCTCGGATTGATATCAACATTATAGATAAATATTATATATGTAATTGATTTTAGATTATTTAAAAATAATATGCTTATTCTAATGAATAAAGTAAATTAAAGAATAATGAAATTATAGAGTTATTATAAAAATTTGTAGTATATAAATTATAGAGTGAAAAACTCATTATTAATGAACATATTTTTCTTTTATTAACATATGGTTATACTGATAAGCTATTTGGATAATGAAGGTAAAAACTTTATGGAAATATTTATCAAAATATATGCCATTATCTAGGAATAGTTTCATTTATTGAACTCTAATAAATATTAATATGTTTTGGATTAATAATACTGATAATACCTATTAATATTATAATTCTAAAAGTGGTAACAAGATTACCATTGAATTGTGTTATGTTTTTATATTATTTTATGATAAATAATTGAACTGAAAACTATTTAATTTTTTTATTATTTATTGTGTATTTGTTTTTTTAACATAATTTTTGTCTTTTAATTTTGGAGCATCTAAATTTATGTAAATATTATATTTTGTTAATTTTAAATAATATTTGTTAAAATAAATTTGTTAATATTTTAAATTTATATTATGTCTTGAGTTTCTTTTCTTGTTATATCCAAGTCATTATTGATCTTCATCACTATACACATGTATTATAAAAATTAATTATACGTTCATCTTACCACACATGATTTATAAGATACAGTATGATTAAGATTATAAATGTGGAAGATGTTATTATTAAATATGAAAAGTGTATAATGCCAATTTTATTAATTATCTGATATGATAATTATAATCCAGTTTTATATTTCTTAAAATGCCACATACAAGAAGAATAAGAACTTTAATGCATAATAACATGAAAATATTTTGAATTTATTGAAGATAATAAATATTATTTTGCAAGAGTCTATAATTTTAAGTTGTTTTGTCCAAATTGAGTAGATGTCATTTTATAATAAGTCTTGGAGTATTTGATTTTATTTATTATTGTTGTTATGGTATAGCTAAGTATATGCAAAATTCCTCACTATATGTAGCTATATTATTTCATGTGTAATTGTTAGTTAGAATTATAATATGAATCTGAGATGATAATTAAGTTTAAGAGTTAGATTAAGATTAGAATATGTTAAAAATTTTATTTATTGATTTACTATTATATTAAATAGAAGAGTATTAAATATTTTTGTGATTTAATGTAATTTTGGAATTGTTAATTAGAATTTATTTTGTGTAATACTGATATTTGATGAAAAGTAGGTCGGAGTGATATTCTTATGCTATTGAGAGTGAATCTTTTGGGGGGGGGGGAGGTATGTTCTTAATGTTAAACTAACTCTTGTGATTCTTAATATTTGATTGAACAATTTTGTTAATAAAGTGTGCTAGTACTTTTAATTAATGTAATGATAAATGAGCTAGGTATTTAATTTCAAATTGTGTCTTTATTTGATTAGTGATTAAATAAAATTATTTAAGTAATAACTATTAATTTTCTAGATGTATTATTATATGTGAGTAAGCTAGTTACATATTAAAGTTCCAAATATCGATTTAGTGTTGAAGTAACTTGATTAACTGATGAGTTATGATAGAGAACTAGTAGTACTGGAGTTAGCCGAAGGCTAGGTCTCTGTTGGTAAGGGTACAATATATATATATATGGCACAGAATTCTTAAATAAATAACATCTATAAGAAATTTTTCTATTTAAAATTTAAAAAAACTAAAACTTAATATGTATATAATTTACGAATAGAATGTTGTTGTTTTTTTTCATTTTGAGATTTTAGTATGTATTCTTATCTTTTTTCAAGAGGAAAATGAGATTTTGCTTGATTATAATAATTTCAGAATCTCTTTTCATTCTAATATTTTTATGTATACCAACAAATAACATGGATTAATCCAAATCCTTGCTATATATTTCAAAGTTCATAATTTAATGAATAATAATTTCATGCATATTGATGGATAATAATAAAAGTAAAGTAAAAAAGAACTATTCAATCCATATAATATACACATATATAAGGTATGGTAATTCGTTTTATTTCCATTAATAAATATATTGTTAATTTATTAAACCAACCTATTCTCAATTTATTCCCATGTATATGTACATGTTTTCCACCATAATTTAATCAGTTAAGAATAGTTTAATGTGTGCAATCATTATTCTCGATGGCCAAGCTTTAGCAGCTAGAGTCCAAAAACAATAACTAGAAAAAGGATTAATAACAATGCACAAAGATTAAAATAATATCTCTAAGATAGTCATTCATTTCTGAAAGTGATTCCCAGTACAACAATCTTTACCAATGTTAAATACAAATAGAGAGGTTTCTTTAACAGATTAAACTTTTTGTCAAGCATTTAGTATTACATGACCCATCTGAAAATGTAATCAGAATTTTGGAAAAAAAATATTATTATGGAATAATTCTAGAATTGCTTGATTTGATCATCACTGATAGCTTAAAACATGATACGAATAAATAGCTGAATTAAACCCAAACATCAGTAACTGTATGACTGACATCATACAACAATGGTACATCAATGTGTAGCTGTAGTACTAAAACAATTAGTCAAATAGATCAAGTTAAGTACTAGATCTAAAATCAGATTGAGTAACTTAAGTAGGGGATAGTTTGCCATACTTTTAACATAATTTATTTTAGAATCTCAATTTTATAATTAACATTATACACAACGTTAAAAAAACATACTATTTTTTTTTTGTAATCTAATGTTTTCACAATTAATATTTAATTAATATAATTATAAAAAAATTAGTTAATCAAACCACACAAAGATGTTTTGACACATGTCTTAGTTATATGTGTTTTAAAATTACTAATATAATTTTATATTTTCAGAATCAAGAGTAAATAAACTTAAAAAGCTTCTACTTAATGGCTTAAAAAAAAAGAAGGAATAGTTAGAAAAAAATTTGTTAATCAAACATCATGTCAATTTAAAATTTTATATATTAGAAAATAATGATTCATTCACATTTAATTCTTGACATTGCCATAGCTAACATAATTAATTGAAGTAAGAAGCACAAAAACCATTTCTCAAATAAATTGATTAAACTATATAAAAGATTCCCAAAGATTATAATATAAATATGCAGTGTGAATAAGCATTAATGTGTTGAATACCAAGTAAAATGTAAAAATATGAAAGATTATAATTAATACTGCTATCAATCAAATTATAATAACAGAAAGCATTCCAAAGAGAAAATAATATGTCTGATGCAATAGCACTAGCAATTGAAGGTAAATAAACAAAGGTTCAAGGATGGTGGTTTATGGAGCTGATAAAACCAAACAAAAATTCAGATAATTATAATTCAATAAATGTAAAATCATAGGTTGCAAAAAAAAAAAACAGTAGATAAAACAGTGTCTAAGAATCCAGTATAACATTTCTTTTGTAAATAAGAAGAGAATCATATCAAGTAGCTAGAATATGATGAGAATCAGCAGTAAACTGCCATATAAATCAAAATAAGAGATTTTAATTATATTAAATGGGGAAAATATAAAAAAAATTAAATATGAGACTGTATATAGGCTGAAAATAGCTCTACTTATTTATATAAGAGCAGTTCTGTGTTTTGAAACCATCTATATATAATAGAATCCAAACATGCAGACTACTAAATAGAAAATAATATATAAAATTAACAATGAGATGAGCCTGAAAAAATATTTTGAGTGTAACATTAGCTGGCTTTAACTGTATAAACAATTGGTATCTATATGCAATATATTTTTGGTGATGTGCTCTCTCTCTTCTACATTGAAACTGTTTGAACAGAGCATGTAAGTAATCTACCAACATATTTGGACCAGACACTGATTCAGAATATCAAAATATCTGTGCTATTTGACAGTAGATTATCTTTTATTTAAATAGGCATATACATATAAAATTAGCATAAATAACATTAAAATATCATGATTTTCACAATTTGTGGGCTTGAAAATATATATTTTCATTTAAAAAATATGTAACAGATTAGCTATCAAACTGCAATAAAGTTATTTATTAAATTATTTAGCCAACTTACTAGAGCATGCAAATTAAAATTCATAAATGAACTTGTACTTAAAATTGAGGTTTGATAATTAAATTAGAACCACATGCAAGAACTAACTGTGTAGAATATAATGCTCTAAATATTTGGATTGATACCGAACAAGTGAATAGTTGAAACATTTGACACAAATGCTGTTAAGTTTTATAAATATTTAGAAAGTTGGTCTCTCACTTTTTATTTATCATCTTATTTTCAATAGTTTTTTTCTATTTTCGGCACAAAATTTATTTTAGTATTTCAATTAGTTCTGCTATTTCAGTACTATTTAAAAGAAATTTATTATCATTATTATTATTTAGTTAAAACAAGTGAAATACAATTTACTTATAGTTTTGTACTAAATATAATTATTTATCATCAAAATTTTTTCCCATGTCAGTGAGAAAAATCTCTAGATATAAAATGTACATATGCATCTAAACAAATTATTTTATTTTATAAAATCACACTTCTTTATCAAAATTTAATTTTAATTGTGAATGAATTTATAAATTAGTAAATACTACTTTGGGAGATTCAATAATTTTTTTGTATTTAAAATAATTTTAAAATCAATTATTATATTTTGTATATGACATTTGTAAATACTTTACTAGTATCATAACAGTATATAAAAAAGAGCTTAGATTGGGAGTTAAAGTATTTTATTTATTCTCAGGATCTAATCATAATCAGGTCACACAATTAGATTAGTTATATTAAATGGAGAATCGAATAAAACAATAATTATCCTTCAAAGTATCAAATTCCAATCTATTAGACTGAATGACTTCATTTCAAAAAAATAATATCTCCAAATCCAATTCCATCTAATTACAGTACCCTGTTCATTAGGTTCAGCTTTATAACACAAAATCAGAATCTTTAATGTTCTCACAATATATATTATATACATCATATTGAGGATTAAAAAAAAACCTCATTTGTCTGAAAAATAAAGCATTCAAAACTTAGAATTTAATGTTTATAACTAAATTTAGTATTTGAGTACTAAAGCTGCAACATAGGGGAGATAGGAGGCCTTTTCACACCCACAATAAATGTGTAATGTCGCAATGACATCAAATTGAAAGAAAATAATTCCTGCGAGTATACGTGAAAATGTTTTTTTTTTTATCAATAAGATTTTTTTTTTGTAATACTTCAACATTTTCAGTTATTTTTCATATTTTTCTTCATTGATATTCAAAAATGATGAATATTTGGAAATTACCAAGTACTGAAATGGATGCAGTGTCATCGGTGAAAGACTGTCCAAATGGACATAACATGAGCCTGTACAAGAAGCAATGGCGTTATAATGTCCGAGGTTGCAACACTAAAATTGGCATTCGCAATGGGACGTGGATGTTTGGTGACTTATGTAGGGAAACAGACAAATTAATAAAAATGTAATAATATATTTTTTTTTTTTTTGCTAGTTTTTGGTTTAATTTCTTTATATAAAAAAACGTTTATTAGCAGTTTTATAAAAATGCCAGCATACTTTGCAATCAGTTTCATTATTGGAGCAAAATTTTTACCAGAGATCTCCATTTTCTGCGGTAATTGTAAATATCAAAAGTTTGGTTTTAACGCATAAATTTCTAATACATTACATGGTGTCGTAGAAATATAGTTAAGGTATTTTTATCCAAATTACTTAAAAATGAAAATCATTTATTATTTGTTTGGTGTACATTTAAACTTTTTTTTTTTTGATTAATGGTGTCATTATTGTAATATTGCATTTTATTTTTTATTTTAAATGTCATTCTTAAAAGTTGTTAGTTTTCTAAAGTTGTTAGTTTTTAAAAGTTGTTCCAAATTACTTAAAAATCAAAATCATTTACTGTTTGTTAATGCTGAAAGTCGTACAAGTCGCATTTATTTTAAATGTCATTCTTAAAAGTTTTTTGTTAATGTTGTAAGTTTTACTATTTTTTACTTTCATTTATTTTTAGTCTTGCAATATGAAGCATGTATTAGACCTATTGCGCCTGTTGACATTCGTATCAACCTCCCAATAACTTTGTAATTCTTGCCAAAATACCATATACAAGATCCATGTACACGTTTTTGTTTTGTTTTTTTGCCGAAGAAAGTCATGAACAAGATCCGTGTACAATTATTTTGGTCAGTTCACAAGATTACAAAGTTATCAGTAGATTTATAGGCACAGTAGATCTAATACATGTTCCGTGTTGCAGCTTTAATACTCAAGTACTCTAAATTTAATAATACACAATAAAATACAGGCGTCATACATACAAAACATACATAAAAATAATTAATCGGTCTACGTTAGGATTTTATTATAGAGTATATGTATAGCTGTAGCTTAAAGATTAAGTATTTCCTTGAAAAGTTTTTTTTGTTGTGAAGTTTGCAGTATTGATATAATGGAAGACTTGTGTGAACTATAGATTCATTTTTGTATTCAAGCTGGTATGAATTTCCAGATGAACTGGTATATAGATATATAATGCATAAACAATTTTTGCTTTCCAAGTTTTTTTTTTTTATACTAGCAATTTTTGGCTTCAGATAAGCAGTCTTCTAAGGTATCTTGAGGCTTGAGAAGATATTAGTAGACAATCTATGGGATACATGGGAGAAGAGAGTCGAAATAATCCAAAAGGACTTTTGTCTAGTTACTTATTCAGAAACAACAGCAACAATGATGGAGTTCATGTTAACTGTTAGAAAGACTACAATAATATGTATGATTTTCCATTTAGTTACTCTTTGAATACTTGCTGATTATTACTTTGAAATCTAGGCTTCTTTAATAGTAGAAGGTATGCATTCTATTTAACAAATGATGTATTAGCTGATTTCTCAATTCCAATGACGAAGAATGATGGAGATAACTTTGGCCTTGATTTCACTCTTTTACATCTGCCATGTTTACTTATCTTTCATGCATATTATCATCATTACATTCTTTGTTGCTGCTGTTTAATAAGAAAAATAATCATAATACTATTTTTAACTCTTATGTCAATACTAATTAATTTCCTAACTACAAAATTGTTTTAATCTTTAACTTTTATAAATCTAAACCTAATATACATTTTATTTAAAATAAAAATAAAGCACTTTTCTTTGTTTTTTACATATATAATATATTCATGAAGATATATAATTACATTAAATTGTAATCACTTGCTTTATATATCATTGTAGTACTAATTTACTAATTAAAATCGAATGAGCTGATCATCTCAATAAATGTATGTTATTTTTAAAAATCAGCTAAGTTGATAAAGTGGGGGGGGAGGGGGACAAAAAAATTAAAATTTAATTTCTCTATTTTATTTTTCAGAAAAAAATTGAGTAAAAAGATAAATATCAACTTAATAAAAATATACAATAAGTAAAAGATTAAATTCAGAAATTTTTAACAATACAAGAATATGGGTATCTATTATGAGTTTATCAGTAATTGATCAAAGAAGCTTTTTTATTAGGGAAATCAACTAATGAATAATTATACTAACAACTGCATATGTTTGTGAATATTTTAGAAAACAAATATACATTCTCAGTATATTTTTGAAATATCTTTACAAACCATTACTAACCTTTGAAATTTATAAATAAAACATTTTGTAAAACCTTTGGCATTTAAATTTGATTTATCTATCAATGAGTGATCAAAATTTTGAACCATAATATATATGTCATTGTAAATTTTCTTATAACTATTTTATAAATAAGAAGCTCTAATACAATTAGTTGATAAGAATTGAGATCACAACTGCTTCATCAAAAAAAAATTTATTGAAAAAATTGCAAATATCCAAATTATTTTCATACATATTAAGATATGTGATAAATTATTAACCTTATTTTTTAAAAAAAATAATTAAAAAGTAAAAACAATGTGCAGTCAAAATAAGCTACAACCATAAGTTTCATAAATGATTCAACTTGTACAAATGAAATGCAAATGAGTTTATTTTTTCACAATCAAACCATCCACTAATCCTAATTATGTTAAATCACTAAACATCACATAATCACATATCTTAGTTAAACCATCACATGATCACTATTTCTTATGCTAACAAATAACTGTTATTAAACAGGCAAAACTCTCCATACAGTAGTACCACTCAGTGCCAATCAGAGTAATCAATGAATGCCAGAAGGCTTATGCATAAAATCCCCATCTAGTGCCTACTCATCCAATATCCCCAGACTAGTTTCTGGCTTGTGGCCATATCAGTGAGGAGTTTTGGATCTGAGAGCACTGCACCTACTGTATGGAGAGTTTTGCCTGTTTAATCCTGATTATGATTGTGTTTTTCAGACATTATCTTTTTAAAAATTACAATTCTGGTCAGAATTAGAAAAATATTTTTTTTTGTTGTGTAGACTGTCAAAGATTATCAAACTTTTTCCTTCTGATAAAAAACAAAAGGGGAAAATGAAAATAATTAGGGTAATATATTGACTAGCTATTTTTAAATATAGTTTTGTCAAACAGTAGCAAAATATATTTAAAACGATTAATAATATTTTAGTAATTAGATTTTAACTTTTGATAATATCCAGGAGAATGTGATTCCTCTGTACCATGCACTAGATTGATGATATTCATGCATATATAAAATATGGATATTATGAATTACTTACATATTTTATTGTATTTGACTATTATATCTAATTGTTAATGCCTGTAAATATATACTTACATAAACTAATTATATATTGTACTTGGGATTTTATTTTTTATTAGAAATATCTATTTACTAAAACAGGATGTGCAAAACTTTTCAACTGGCAGAACAATTTTAATTTTCCCTTTTATATGAAGGCCATAATTTTTTTGTGAATTAAAAAACAATTATTATTTGCTTATTTTCACTACTACATGCTATAACACAAACATAAATTAATAAAATGCAAATCATTACTGTAATAAAAACATAAAAATATCAATCCGATAGAAATTTCATGTGATATTTGTCACTACTTATTTTCTGATAAAGAATTTGCATCCAGTTCGATTTTAGTAGCAGCAATACACAAGGTATGATTCAAATTTTTATCAATATGAAATCTTTGCTTTGATTTTAAATTGTTCACATTTATATAAACTCCTGAATAACACTATTATTTGCTTTATTATTGTCAATGAAGTCCTTGAAAATCTAAATTTTTAAAAAATACAATAGTAAATAATTCTGTAAATTTTATTTCTAAATTTGTTTTCTCTTTGAAGTTCTATAATCTTAATTTGGTATTTTTCAGGAATTTTATTTATGTCAAATATGAAAGGATCTGAAAATATTTCAGAGTAAGTTTGTTTGCTTCTTTCCTTGAATTTATTGTGCAATTTTATTAAAATAACGATGTATTTTTGTTTTGAATAAACTAATGAAATTATTGTTGTTTAACTGATTTTGAAAAAAGTTTGCACAAACATGCCCATATAATTCAGTTACTAATTAATAATCTTTTTGTAACTTTATATTTAAATCATTCAAATGGATAATTATATAAATAACAAATCATACGTCTTTATTATATATAATTCAATACACCAACTTCTTTTTAAATCTATGTTGGTGATATTTTTAAATTTACTCATTCTTTATTAGTCAGTTCTAGTATAAGTTTTCTTTTAAATTTCCATGAAGAACTTCACCTCATTTTTTAATTCAAAAAATATTTTTAACATAGCTTCTTTCGAAAGCCATCGAATTCTGTAATAATATGCCAAATCCCTATAACTAGTTTCAACATCTAGAAATTTTAACAACTCTCAGGGGCTATTCACTGATTTGGATTTAATTTCATTTATGCACCTGACACTCTCCATGTTAATAATTTTAGAACAAATTTTGTTGGTGAATTATAAAATGGAAATTTTTTTCCTTGAATTCATTTTCACCCATATCATTGTTGAAATGTGGTAAAATGTCCTTGTTCTTTCTAATCAACTTGGCTCCATGAATGGATATTCGAAACAAATTATGGTACCCAATGTTAAACTTTAACATTACTTCTATTAATTTATTAAAAATATTATTGCTTGTTGTCATCATCGTAAATTGGATAAGACATAACATTACTTCAGTAATATTAAAGTTTTGATCTAATCCTCTAATAACAAATGAAAATTGAGCAGTGTCTATAATCTTTAATTTTATCAAATGCTAGTGAATTCCCATCAAAATAGGTAATTATTTGCATCAAAGATTATTCCCCATTTACTGACAATTCTGCAATTTGCCTTGTAAATTTTCTTTACAATATACAGTGGAATTGCAAACCACGCTGTATTTAACTATGCAATTTCAATTATACACTATCCAAAGTAAAATGTAAACAAACAAAAATGCAAATAAATTGGCAAAAAACAAAAAAACCATTAAAATTCGCTGTATTTAATATTCAATAGCCATTTTTCCTTCTCTGGGCTGAGAATGTATAAATTACATATTCTAATAAAATATCTTCAATTTATGTTGAAAGCACATATATTTTAATTTATTTATTTTTTATTATTCTTTCTGAATTTGATACACACATAAAGTAATTTCTAAAAGATTTCAGAATATTCATGATTCCCCTTTTCTTCCATAGCATAAGCTTGTGGTTAAAACACCTGTAGAAGTCCCTACTATCGTATTTTTACACGCATATTATGAGGTTATAGCCTCAATAAATATTACTTACATAATCAATGTGCATTTAATAAATTTATAATTAAACACCAACATAATTGGGGAGATAATAATTTCTTGAGAGATGAGTCTAATGTTCTATAAGATAAAAAAAGTTATTTGGAAAAAAAAAAAAAAAAGAATATTGTCCAGAATGAATTATGCTATTTATCTTATTTTAAAGATACAAATACTTTAGGAGTTAGTCATCATCCCCTTCTTATTCTTATTGATTCAATAGATGCATAAGTGAACCCACAGACTCTGTAAAATAATATAAATATCCCCTCCATTTAGTATTAATAATTATTAGTTTTTAAAAAAAATTGTTTATAATTTTGATATATATATATAAAAAAACAACTGTATTATATATGTGTATTCTGAAAGCCTTTTCTCTTATTTTTTTGCTTCAATGGATGCATAAGTGAATGTACACTCTATAAAATAAAATATCCCCTCCATTTATTATTAGTAATTATATTATTATAATTTAAAAATTTTGTTTAAACTATAATTATGATTTACATATACATATAAAAAAACACCTGTATTATATATATATATATGTGTGTGTGTATTTTGAAAAGTACTGTAGACTTGCAATTCAGTAAATATGTATTCTATTCTAATTATTTATCACAAAAGGTGAACTATAACATGCTATTATCTTTGAATGTGAAGAGGACATGGATCAAAACAACATAGTTTGCAGCTTCACTGTACTTATATTCTCAAATTTCTTTTTATGTTCAGAACAGATTAATTCTACAGCAGCTAGGATGCAATCTTTTATGCTTTTTTTAAAAATAATATACCTTGCTTTCACAGAATTTTCTGACTTGTTTGTATTTTTATAAAACATGTCTACTGCTCAACTAAACTCCTTTTCAAGTTTTCTATTTTAATATTTCTTTCTCAAAAATTTTGTTGTAATCAGAATGTTTTGATGAATAGTGCCTTTTAATATTGTCTTCCTTATTAACTAAAACACTTTCTAGACATATCAGTCACATCAGTTTACTATTTCTTTTTATGAAAAATAATTGGTGTTAGTTAATTTCTCTTGAAATGTGTGATTTTCTATGTGAATTTTTCATATCTTGCTTGGTGTACTCACCCTAATAAAAATATTAAATACAAAATAATAATAATAAAAAAAACTAAAATGCAAACTTTTAGATTTATTAGTATACGAAGTTCACTTGTGAAAGTCATTATAAAAACAAACAAAATGTCCTTGTTATCATAGATTAAATTCAGTCAGAAAAACCACACAATACATATAATTTCTGAAATATTGTGCTTCTGGTAGAATGAATTAGAACTATTATAAAGATTGGAGAGAGAAAAAGTTGTGGTTGAAAAAATAAATATTTTATTTTATTTAAAATTTACTTCAATATTTGCACTATGCATATGTTTGGACTGAAATTTTATATAGATCAATTTTTATGCTTTGAAAAGCTCCAGGGGCCAGAATTGGCCTGCTAGCCAGAGGTTGCCAATCCCTGCCAAAGTAATTGTCAAAAAAAAAAAAAACTGAAGAGAAGAAATGTTTATAAGGGTTTTATAATATTTGAAATATAAGCATACTTCATATACCTGTAGTTTAATTGTAATTATAGGGGATTTGAACAGATTTTCAAACTCCCTTCAGCTATCCACTCTTATCTCATACCACCAATACATGTATATCTATTACATTTATGCTACAATGATATTTATTGTATTTTACCAATTGTTAATATTATTTTAATTTATATATTTTTAGATTAGAATATAATAAATTGTTAGGTAAAGAAATAAACTATTTAGTTCAAATGATTTTAAAACTGTTAAAATAGGCAAACTTAAGAAACAATTAATTTGTTGTTTAGTATGAATTTTTAAATTAACTTACTGTTATAGTTGTGCATTGTTTTATTTTTTCAAAAGCCCTCCAATGTAACATGCTATAATTTTCTTCTCGTTTATTGATTCTCTAAGAATGCTGATGAGACCGTTGCCTTACAATAAGTTATTTAAAGGGGCTTTATATATGTGTGTGTGTGTGTAACGTAGATATAAATAATACTTCCAACACATATTTAAACACAGTAGTAATTATATATTAAACTATTTCTATCATCTAATTAATATAAATATGCAGTGTTTTTAGAAAAATTGAAACTGTATTTAAACTTTCCAAATAGATTCAGCTGTTAATAAAAATACACACACACATTAGTATATAACTCATGTGAAGTTGTATAACTTTCTTTTCTTCAAAACCTGGCCTGACTAATGATGACAGTATAAGCGAGGAAATCAAATCTGGATCTTTACATTCGTGAATATTGAATTTAAAATAACACTCTAACTGAGCTATTCTGTAAAGGGCAACGGTCAGTAGAAATTTCATATACTTATCTATGAGGATCCTCTTGATTTCTTCATTTTTTTCTAAGAGCAAGATTAATTAATAGCTTCAGATATTATGAATTATCACATTAGGTTGATTTATAAGATAATTTTGCCACTGTCAGGTGAGCAGCTTCTTTGAATTTTCCTCTTTATACGTCTTCCTCACTATCAAACAATATACATACAGCCCTCCCTCCCCACATTCACGTAGTATTTCATAGATGCAGTTTTTGTTTTTTAGCATTTCAAGTTTAGGTTTTGTAGATATTATAAATGCTCATAATGTGATATGCCTTTGGAAAGTTGTTCTTATGTTGTATTGATTGAGATTTTCTTTAATTTGACTACTATTCCTTAGATACATGGATGCAATAGTGCCAATAATTGTTCTTTTTCCTTTTGATGTTTTTTTTTTTTTGTTGTTGTTGTCTATTTAAGTTTTTCTTAATGACAACGATGGATAACAATTCTTCATGAGAGTTTGTTTTATGTAAATTTTTTCTTTTCTGAATAAACTTCTTTTGTTCTATTCTATAGTAATAGCATAACTACATGTTTTGTATTTCTGGTGTAATTGGACGAATATGCTAAATATTTTCCTGGAAATGCAAGTTTTCTATAAACTGCAGTTTTAATTTTGCCATGTGTCTTATCATAAGAACATATAAGAATGCCAATTTTTGTTCTTATTCTGATTCTATTGTGTATTTAATTAAAGAGATGTTGATGTATGTCTAGAATATTTGAAATAATGCTTCCCTGTGTGGCTATATAACAAATGCATCATCAAATAGCAAAGTCAAACTTTAAGTAGATAGGGAGTAATACTTTTGATTGTAGTTTTAAGTTTATCCATATAAATGTTGTTAATCAGGGTGATAGTAGTGAGCCCATAGCTATCCCTTAATTATGTTGGAAATATTACTTAAATTAAAAGTACTTGTTGTTATGTAGAATGTTAATAGTTGCTACTAGAGGGCAAGTGATATTAAAATCCAGATAATTGTGAAAATGTTATGCATTATTTTTAATACTTCAAAGTGGCACTTCCATATCTAACTTAGATATTTTTTCTTAACCTCTGCATTAGATTTGACTTCCATTTTGTTTTAGTAAAATCTCTGATACCATCCAACATGCCTGATGCTATGGATAACATGTTAGTAAAAGGTAAAAAAATCTCATATTCGCAAGTGATAAAAGATAAACTATTCAGTAGAATTTTAGAGGGTGAAGAAAGATAAAAATAAAAAACAAGCATGTCTCAGTCTCTAGAGTTCATCAATCTAGTTTCTAGAATTCATCGATCCACAATGAAAGACCTGTTCAACTTGAATCTATTTTCAACCACATTGGAACCAATGCCTACGAATACACAACAACAACAATAATAATTCAATATTTATTATGTGTATTTTAAAACTTCTACTTTAACAGAAATACATAAGCTAATATCAAAATATTAATAATTATAAAATTATGTTATAAACAAAACTCAGTTTATATATTACTTCAATTCTTTTTTCAAATTAATAATAAAACAATTACAAAAAACATCTATACTAATAAATTTTTGATTATACATTTTTTGTAGACTATTAATGAAAGATTTATTTAAAAATGAATTACTTTTTTTAATATTAAAATATACACTTTTCTCTTAACAAATGAATAGGAACTTTTACTTCTATCTTAGATTTGCATCTACTAATATCAATTTTTTCATCAATTAATTTTTTAACATTATCATATCTGACAATATTGTTTCAACATTTAAGTTTTCTCTCTTTACTAATTAGTAAATCTTTTCTCCACATTATGAACTCTAGATTCAATGTAAATTAAATCCAAATTCCATATAAAAGGATTATACTCTAACAATGGAATAACATCTATTTAATGTAAGAAGAAAGATCTCTTCCAACATCCCATTCATTTATAAGCTTTATTTTAAATATGTTTTATAAGTACATTAAAATTGTTTACAGAACATAATCCTTAAATTAAAAACAACTTTATATGTAATAGAATTTTCTTCAATCCTATAATGATGTACATGTTGTTTTATTAATATAAAAAACAATACTTGTTTTGTTTACAAATATCAATTCTTTTAAATAATTTATTATCATTAACTTAAGTAAGAATCATGCTTTTCTTAATATTTTAACAAATATCATACATAAAGATATCAAAAAGTAATGGAGCTAATATTCCACTTTCTGATATCCTATCATATTTTTCAACAAAAAAAACTAGACTTACAAAATAAACTCTATTAATCAATTAGTTTTCAAACCATGCAACTAAACGAGGACTAAATCCCAACATTTAAGTTTATAAATTAGCTTTTATAAAACATTCTATCAAATGTCTATTACATATCAAAAACAGACATCAAGTTGTGAGAGCTTAGATAATGCATATGCAATATGATCAGATATCACCATTAAATTAGTATGACCAGATTTAAAAAACCATGCTAAAAATCAAGTAATACCTTAACCATGTCTGATACATTATTATACATATATCTGTCATAAATTCTAACAAAAGATAATAGAATAGAAATATGCCTACAGTTGCCAGGCATCACATTTATTACCTTTTTTGTATATAGTACAATCTTAGATATTTTAAAATGTCATGAAAAATATATTTATTAATTGATAAGTTGAATTCATTGCAAAGTAGCTGCCAAATAGTCAGAACAACTTTTAATAATAAAATTAGAAATATCATCATAAACCATAGATAATTCTGATTTAAGTTTGTGAATTATATTAATAACTCCAGTAATATGTATTTTATTAATATCTATACTCCCATAACTTACATAATCAAACTTAACATCAGAGAAATGATTTCAAAAATTTTATCATTCAAAGAAGGCTGATAATAATTATTTCTACAACTTTTATTACCAGTAAGTAATTATCATATTTTTAATATAATTCCAAAATAGTAGGAACACTATATAATTCATTATCATTAGATATTTTATATAATCTATAATATTTTCAAACTTCCACATAATTTTCTAGAAAACCATTTAGGATATTTATTATCTTTTACTTGGAAAACACCTAACTGGAATGTAATTTATACAGACGTTAATCCAAAGTTGGCTTTTAATAAATTTATAGGTATTTTATAAAATTGTCTGGAACAGGGGATTTTGAGTGGAATGTAATTTATATAGAAATTGATCCAATATGCTGTTAATAAAACCCTTCAAGACTTTATATAAATGACAATAATCAATGATTATAACAGTATGTGATGGGATGCACTATGGCTTCTTTATTGAAGTCAGGAATCTCTCAGTACTATGCTCAGGAAAACCTGTTATCCAACTTACATTCCCTTTCCATTCCCAATCCTATGTTTTTCCCATATTCTTCTCTATCTTGCTCCATCCCATTTCCCCAACATCATCTTTGTCCACTCTATAGCTTTTGTACCTAGATCCCTCTTATATTTTTCCAAACGCACCATAAAAACTAAGAACCAACTTTCTGTATAATCACTTTGTTTACATTTGTTTTTCCACAACTTCATTATTAGTACCCTTTCTGTTTGCAGGCATTTATATTCAATTAACAGATATCTAATATTTTCAATGCCTTCCTTACATAAATTGCAGATTAAATCACCCACCTTTTTCCATTTATCTGTTTATTCCCTTGTTGTTAAAGATCCTGTTCGAGCTTTAAATAGTAAACTACTTTCCTTGCTATTATCATAAATTAGGTCACATCCAAAATTCTATTTACTTCTATACATATTTAGACTCTTTTTACTCTCCATACTAGTTCTCCATCTCTCCAATTTCCTATTTTTTATTAATACGTCTATTATTCTATCCCATTCTTTGCCATTATAACATTTAACAATTCTTTTAAAACAATAATCCCATCTTCTGTGCAAGTATACTGATATAAAGTCTTTATCCAAATCTTCAGCAAACCATACTACCTTTCTCACCTATCTTGTTGCCTGTCCTTTGCTCGTAACCCAATTAAATACTATATTGGCTATTCTCTTATTATCCATAAATTGTAATCTACTAAACATTTTCATTTTGCTGTTTGCATCTCTCATATAAAAACTTGACCATCCCACTTACTTGAATTGCCTTCTTTGCCATCCACATATCTGTATCTAATGCATGTCTTCCTATTTCTCTTTGTATCTTTTTTAACACCCCTTTACTAACACATAACACATTGTTACTTACTATAAGTTAACCCTGATGCTGCAACTCTCTTCCATACAATTTTTGTTACATCATATTTATTATAAAAAAATTGTTAATTTCTTTATCAGTCCCTTTCTTTACTTATCTTTATTTATCAATATTTTTCTACCATTCATCCAAGCAATTTCTCTTATTACTTAAGATGATTCTCAAATAGTTATATCTATTTACCATATTTAACTTTATATACCCCAATAAAAATTCTTTCTCTTTTCTTTCCCCAGAATT
This sequence comes from Epiperipatus broadwayi, assembly GCA_028023455.1. Lineage (NCBI taxonomy): Eukaryota > Metazoa > Onychophora > Udeonychophora > Euonychophora > Peripatidae > Epiperipatus > Epiperipatus broadwayi. The sequence continues at coordinate 882,103 of JAQFVV010012475.1, read as the reverse complement.
TATCATCATTACTTCTGATTTTTACCCTCGGGCACATCTTCATAGTATCTTCCATACCTTCTCTATTTTCTGTGCATAAGAAGATATCATCAGCAAATAAAAATCCCTGATAATATATATACTCCCTTGCCATCTATTACTTATATCTCTTCATAGTCTTTCTATTGTTCTCTCCACTTCTCTCAAATATAACAAAAACAAAATAGGTGACATAGGGCATCCATACCTTCATCCCACCCCATTTTTCATTCTTACTAATTCTATATTTCCTAACTGATATGTATAGTATTTATTATCATACAATCTCTTAATAAGATCCACTAAAGCTCCATTCATTCCCAAATTTATTAAACTAATCCATAATCTATTCCTATATTCATTATCATATGCCTTCTCTATGTCTATAAAGACCATATATAGCTGTCCATCAGTATTCTTACTCATATAAATAAGTTGTGTGACTACAAATAAACTATCTCCTATATGCCTATCCACTCTAAAACATCCTTGCATTTCTCCCAGTATATTATTTACGTCCATCCATTTTGCCACTCTTCTAGTCACCATATATGCAAAAACTTTATAAAACATTGAAGTTACCACTATCAGTCTATAATTGTTTAACTTTCTATGGTCTTTACCATTTTCTTCAAATACTAGCTTCATTCTTGTATTATTCCATCTATCTGGAAATTCAGTCTTCTGCGCCATCTTATTAAAACATGACAATAAATTTGCCTTATTTCCCAAATTCATCACCATTTCTGCTTCCCATTCATCTAAACCTCTTGCCTTTTCATTTTCTTCTCTGCCACAATCAATTCATTTTCTGTAAAACTAATATTTCCATTACTATGTGCTTTTATGTTTGTTATCATTCTGTCTATATTTGCATATTTTCTATATCCATTACATACTTATTTAAGATTGTTTCTAATTCTCCTCTAGAGCTCTTTTTCCTCAACATTTAATAATACTATTTCTCTCTCCCCTACATTCCTTCTTTTAATATATTTCCAAAATGTCTGACTCCATTTCTTCCACTTTTATTAATATACTCCAATAATTTATTATTTAATTTCATTTTCTCTATATAATTATCTATTTTAGCCTTTTTTTTTAAAAAAATAGTTTTCCCATTTAATATTAACATCTTTTTCACTTTCTTTATTTTTAGTAGCACATTTATATTCTCTTCAAGTTTTTTCCTCCCTTTTACACTTTTACTAATTCTCACTTTTCTATTTTATTCTTTTGAATATTCTCACCTAACACCCTATTTGCCATTTTTTCTACTTCATCACCCCAGTCCTTATATTCATTCCTAACAAATTCTTCCATGGTATCTCCTACTTTTGCTTGAAAGGCTGATATTGGAATGAAATATAATTGCAAGCACGGCGCTAGATAAAATATTTGCTTATTTTATATTCTTCTAACTTTATCATTCATTCTCCATCAACATCTTTCACTATCCTTTCTACTTTTATTACTATTTTCCATCGCATTATTAATCATTTCTATTATAAAAAAATTATGATTACTATTACGTACTCTCTCTTCATTATCAAACACTAATTTTCCGTACTTTATTCATTCCCTCTTTCTCTACTAATACATAATCTATTGTGTGAAATATATTATTTCTAGACCATGTGTATTGCCTTATAAATATTTGATACACTTAGAATGATCAAATTCATTCTCTGACAAACTTTTTTCAAAAGTTGTCCATTCTTGTTATCCACGTCATCAATTTCTTCAATATGCCCATTCATATCCTCTATAAATATATTAAATTTTTTAAGTGCTAGCAGATGATCTAACATATTTAATATATTTAAATTTAATATATTTACATTTGTTACTATCATTTCATTGGATTTGAAGATTGCTTCATTATAAATTTAAAGATTTCACATTGTTTATTTATATATAATATTTAGTGAATTAAATGTGAAGATGTTTTAAGCTTCATGCTCTTCGTTTGGAATGCTTGAATCTGACTTATTTATATATAAATTTAAGTAGAGAAGAAGGTGGGTCCCATCTTTTTCTCGTGTTCTGTCTTATGTTCTTGGATTGAAAATTTCATGTGCGGTCATTATTACATCTGATTGGCTGTCACATAAGCATTTTAAGCCGCATCTGTCTAAGGTTTTAACCTTTCACGTTATTATCCTCTTTAACCATTATTTTCTTCCATTTTTTTTTTTGAAAATCTGTATATCCTTAACTAGGCACTTATATATGCTACTGTTCCACTCCATTATAGTTTGACTATCTCCAGTGGCCATATACACTATAGTCACTATCGATCCTTCTCTTCTAACCTTATCTCAAATCACAAATCTTCTTGACTATTTAAATACTTTTTTGACATAACTCCTACACCCTCACCCCTTTTTTCTTTTTTATTTAAACCTGCCATACCAAATCTTCCAGTGTATGTTCTTCTCCTTTTCTTAGATGTGTTTCCACTACTGCTAATACCTCAAGCTCTTCGTTTTTAATTGCTTTGTTTAATTCCAGCCACTTTTCTAGTCTCCTATCATCTTGCGTATTCAATTTTAACAATTTCTTCCTTTCTTACCATCATTTTATAAATTCTTTTGACTTTCTTCTCTATTACGTTTGTAATTAATTTGTTTATCATTAGTTTTACAGACCCATTCTCTCTCCACTTCTACATTTATATCTAAATCAGCAACTCTTTGTTTACTTCTTACATCCTGTCCATTTTTAGCCTTTTTTTTGAAAATACTGTAATTTAAAACCCTACTTTCCTTTATAAGTTTTCTGAACTATAATGTTATTCATAAATCAAACTCTCTAATACTTCACTTCCTTGTTTTGCTAAATGCAATCTATCTTTACTATATAACTCCCTCTTATTAATAAAAAAAATTCCACAAATCTATAAACATAACATTATTTCTCTGGCACAATTTTTTCAATCTCTTATTTATAGAATATGCCCTGTCTAACACATATCTATCGTCGCAAACTACTCCTACTCTTCCTTTAACCTTATTTAAATTACTAATCAATTCTTTGTACTCATCCATTACCCTCTCCAATGGCTCTGAATTATTTGTTCCTGCCATTATACATAAACACCTCTACTCCCTTGTCTCTTTATCTTATCTGTAATAGCCCTAATTTTAGCTCCAGGCAAACATAATCTTACATATCTATTTCTATTTTCCCTTGCAATTACAACTCCTCATCCTCTAATTATAGAGTCCCCTACCAAGACTGTCTCATAGTTCACTTTCTCTACATCCATTACATTCTCTTCCACCTTCTGGGCTTCCTTATCTACTTCTTCCTTATTGTTTCTATTCATTAATTCCTTGATCTTCTCACACTTCATGTCTAATGCTTTTAATTTTACTTCTATATCCTTTAGCTCTTTCTCTATTTTACTTAATCTTTGCCTAACAATCTCCATTGCACTACTTATTTTGTCATCCAAATCTCTTGTCATTCCACTAAATATATACTCTATTCTATCTTTCTTGTCTACATTTTCCTCCATTTCTTCTGACTTTTTCTTTAAACAATCTACACTTAGAAACCATTTTTTCATCTCTTTCATCACATTTATACATAATCTACACAACCATACACCTTTTACACCTCTTCTAGTCTTATTTAAGCATTTCAAATAAAAAACCTCATCACATATGGTACACTCTGCCATAGCAAGCCTAACTTTCTTCTGACTATCATACATATATTGTGGTATACAAATGTAATCCATACTTCCTTATTTTTCAATCCCCCTACTTCTACTATTCTTCAAATCTCTAAACAAAAGAAAATAAACTTTTTATTAAAAATGGTGGTCAATAAACATGTGCTCCCCTAACCTTAAACCTCAAACTTTATCCTCTTTCTCAAATAAATCACTCTCTTACTTAAATTGACTATCAAACCTCCCCACTAATCTTATATATGACTTAGTTTTAAAGCCTACTTGCAGTAAATATACGCACAACAAAAAAAAATTTTTTTTTCTTTTATATTTAAAATGACATATCGAATCACTTTCCAAATGTTAGCAATATTTTTCTTGATCTTTCAAAATCCAATTAAATCTATCTCTCTACACTCCAACTCTCTTTTCTCATCCACTCACTAAGCAAATATTTTCCAGCAACAGAAATTTGTCCAGATGATATTAAAAACTTTAACTTATCTTGCAAAACAAATCAACCACATCAGCACATCCAAAGCTGTTAAAGTAACAAACTCTCCTTATAGTAGTGCCACCAAGTGCAAACTTTAATAATCAATGGCTACAAAAAGGTTTGTCATAAAAACCATATCTACTGGCTACTCAAGAAATAGCCTTGGATTAATATCTACCTTGTGACTTTCAATAGTGAAGAGCTTTGGATTTGAGAGCAATGCACCTAGATCTTAGAAGGGTTGCATTAATCCTAAGATCTATGTGCAGTGCTCTCAGATTTAAGATTCCTCACTGATGAAAGCCACAAGCTAGAAACTAGTCTGGAGATATTAAATGAATAGACACTAGATTGGGATTTTTATGTACAAAACTTCTTGCATCCCTTGAATACTTTATGGAGAGTTTACTACAGTTATTAATAGGCTTGTGTAAGCATAGGAAAACATGATTATATGATGTTTTGGTGGTTTTAAATCAATGATTGTATTTATTAACTCTAAAGTTAGTTTTAAATAAACATTATATTTTCATAAGTGTCATCTATGATAATATCTAATGATGAATGATGATAATAATAATCATAATAATAATATTATTTACAATAAAAATAAAATGTTTTATCATATTGAAATTACTTTTAATTATTGAGGTTTCTTATTCAGATAATTTCATATACACCTGGGTCTCGTTTTATGCAGTAGATAGGTTTCACAGAAAACCCGCATTAAAAAAATCGCACAAAAATAGCCTTAACTTATCTTGAAAATGGGCGATAGGTTCTGTAATTTTCAGAAATCTCATAAAAGCAAAGCAACAAGGAAAAATTACAATAAAATTCTCATTAAAAAAATAAGGAAATAAAGTATGACTAATAAAAAATTTCAAATATTTGAAAAAAATTAATACAAGACAAACTTTTTTTTACTTTTTCTATAAATTACAGTATTTAATTTTACATTTTTTCATACATATTTTAATTATTACCGCTATTTGACAATATGTGTTCGTTTGTGAACTGGTGAGAAATCAGATTTGTCACAAGAGCAAGTACAACTAGCACCACTTTCAGTCTTATGCTGCTGTGTTAATGGTTTTCTGTCGACAATGTACTCAGTGATTAAACTTTGAGACGATAATTTTACTAATTGTTTATAAAGCTCGAGATATTCAGACATATAACTATTCAGCTCGCATTGAAATCTAAGAGGTTATTCATTGCAGGAAACTCAGATTTCAGCATTTTCTGACGTTTGTCTTTGTCTCACACATCAATCTAAAATCTAGGATTAACTGATTTTTACTACTGAAATAAATTTTAAATGTTCACATTTTGTTTCTATATTAAAAAAATGAGATCGCAATCAAAACAAAAAGATTATACATTATCATTAGAAAGATTATTTTCAGTTTACAAAATCAATAAAATCTTCATTTTTATTTTAAAAATCTAAAAGATTATTTATTTGTTATATCTAACAAAATACGTTTTAAAAGTTTAAAAATTTTGAATATTTATTGCGATATTTTTATATGTAAGTATAAATCTATTATTATTATTTACTCATTAGTATAACTAAGTTATTTACATTTTTGTAAAAAAAAAAAAAGTATTTCAAGTCAAAATAAGTTATTAATAATTTAAATTTCTTGATATCTAATAAATATAGTGAAATATGAAAGATATTAAGAAGAAACATGAATAGCATAACTTCAAAATCGCATTAAAATAATCCGCATAAAACGAGACCCAGGTGTATATAATTGTCTTATTATGGTTTCTTTAATAATTTCACAAGTATATGTATATATAGCAATCTGTAATTATGTCTTTAATATTCTATGATTGTCTTCAGTCCCAATTGATAAAATTCTCATTTGTTGGTTGATTGATAATCTTCTAATTTGTCAGTAGGCTAGATAAACTGCAGCGATAAGAAAACATCTCTATTGTAGGCAGAGATTTTTAGCACAGATTATGATTAATGCACTTCTGGTGGTTTTAGTATATGGTTTTCTCTCTGATTTTAGCATATGGTTTTCATTCTCTAAAAATTTATCATTATAGTTAAGGTTTAATTTAGCACTTACAAATACTCCCACCTGTCATATTCTTTTCAATACACAGAATATGATTATCACTGACTTATGTTGTAATTCAGAGTCTTTTCATACAATGATGCATTCATTTAATTTTAGTTGTATAATAATCTTTGCTTGAGTAAAGTCTTTTCTTTCTCTGTATATATAGCTAGACTAATGCATATGCATAATGAAAACATATCTGTCATCAACTTCAACTCCAGTTTCCTTTTCGTGTTGTTTCCTCCCTTCCCCAATCAAATGAATTTACAAAATAAAAATTAGTAATGACTGGAAGGTTGCTATTCTTCCACATGCGCCTTACTATTACTTTCAGACAGCCAATAGCTGTTAAAACAGCGGTCTGAGGAGCGATCAGGCCTAGACACATGACAGAGATTTTTGTAAGCACAATTTTTTTATTAAAATTAGTTTCCAATTTTAGGAAACTTATATGTCTTTTCTGCAAGTTTGATCTTTATTAATTATATATTATTATTCACCTTACTTTTTCTACAAATGGGTATGATTTATTTACTTTCAAATACATCCTATACTAATAATTTAAATATCAGAGAATGTAGAATCTATTTAACATTAATAATTATTTTTATAGTTTTTGTAGAATAACACCAAACATATAAATTTTTAAGAAATCATACTTTTATATATCTTTCAATTCTATATATTATTTTTCTTAAAGTAAACTAACTTTCATCCTATTATTTAATAATTTTAATATTTTTTTCGTTTTCATAATCTGATCAAAATATTTTTATTTTTACTCCTACTTATAATTTTTTCCTTTCACAATCCAAACGACATTTGCCAATCAACAACTGGCTAAGTTTTATTTCTTTAATTATTTTTATTCAGTGAATTTAAATTGTTTCATCTGCTTCTTTATTCAGGGCTAATGTATTTTTTAAATGCCATGCTTGGCTAAGTTCACATAATTTCAAAATATATATATTATACTCCTCTATGAAGAATTTTTCTGCATCATTCAATCACAATCTTTTAAATAACTTACAGTAATCTAATTTATTTTGTGTTAATAATATACTACTTAGTAATCTCATATTGAATATTTCATTCCTGCTCCTTAGAACTCAAGCCAAAGTGTTTAAACATATTTTTAAAAATTCCATCATCTAAGGCTCCCACATGATGTTCTTAAAACTCTGTTTCTAATTTTTATATGGACTTATTTAATCTGAAAACAATTCTGCAACAAATTAATAAATATTTTAATAGATGCCAATAAAAATTAAAAGCAGCTACAACAATTATCTAAGGCATCAAGGAGTCCTTTTAGGCAACTGATGAATGACTTTTCATCCTGATACCAGATATAACTCAGATTTTAATTATATAACTGTATAGATAGTGCTATATGTATATGATAGTATTAAGGATATCTTAATTTAGAATATAAGATCAGGGCTGAAAGCATGTGAATTAAAGCTAAATATGAATAAAACTGAAACCATCTATATTTTAGAATTTTAAAAATAATAAAATAAATAAAAGTGGTGATTTTAAATAGTTATTAATCAAGGATATATAAAATTAAGTATATAAAAAAACAAATCAATTTTATGTTTGATAATATTATGTTAATGTGATTTTTGCCACACAGTTATTGACAGAGCAGTGGTTATATAATAATGAGAATACTCCGATATCTTTATTTCATCATAAAACAGTCATGATTTAAAAAATTGCAGTGTGATCAAGATAATTTAAAAAGTTATTACCAAGTTAAAATAGGTGTATGAAAAAGGTGTCTAAATGATAACAAAGAATATGACAAAATATTCTTCAAAGTAAAATAATAATATAACTTGATAAGATAAAGAAAAGAAGAAAGAAAAAAAATTTAATTCGTTAACAGCAGAATAATCTTTATTTCTTTACTAAACCAATTAACATTGAAAAAGAGGGAATGGGCTTCTTATATAAGATGACATATGTCTATAATTTAAAACATTCTTCGTATTTTAATTGAGTTTGTGAACTTAACCCAATTACGATGACTGGTACTCTTCTAAAGGACAAATCATATTGAACAATTATTTACTGATTAACTTGAGAAATACAATTCATTTTTTATTTCTACCAGAAATTCTTAATAGTTTTAGAAATTTTGTAGTTGATTTTGTAATAATTATGAATAACTTATTTTTCCAGAAAAATCTTTTCATATCAGGTTTTTTAAAATTCTTAAGACAAATATTATTATTTAAAGACTTAGAAAAACAAAATTATAATAAGTCACTTTAAAAATAAAATGACTTTCTCATTTTACTTGAAAAACCAACTAAGGGTAGAAACCTTACAGAGTATGGTACCTCCTTGGTATACAACATGTTAGGCAATTTGTAATAGGCCAATTTCATTTAGCCCCTTAAATAAAATATAGTTTTATATTCTAGTTTTATGAGTAATAGAATAAAAAATAAATAGATAAATATAGTCTATAAATTTAGATGATTAATAAAAAAATTTTAAACAATAATTCAGTGATTACAGGGTCAAAATTTAAAAAATGGAACTAATTTAAATATTGAGAAACCTATTATGCAAGAGATGGAACAATTAACAGAGTTAGAAACTGAAAACAGAAGAGGCCAAAACTATATCGCCAGTAATAGATTTATAAATGCTATATAATTTGATTGGAAAGCCAACAGAAAATGAGACAAGATATACAGGAAAACTAAAAGTAAAATGGATTTGAAATTCCAAGATATGCAAGAAAGACAAAAGAAAATAGATTTATAATTCCAAGATATGCAGGAAAGTCAGCAGAAATGTATGGTAGAATTAAGAGAAGTGGTGAATACAATGGGAAAAAAAAACAATAGGTTATGATAATAAGGTTAAATAAAGTGAGAGAAGATATAAAACTAGGGAATCAAAGTATGATAGAATGTGTATGTAAAGTTTGGAGAGATGATTTGAATGAATTGAAAGAGAAACGAGATGAAGTTGAGGAAAGGATAGGGAAGATAGAACTTCGAGTAGAAGAGAATAGGGAAAATAGCAAAAATATAGCAGATAAAAAGTATAAATGAATTAACAATAAGAATGAAGAATTTAAAAATGAATGTGGAAGATACAAGATTGTACTAATGAAATAATAGTAAAAGATTATTGTATAGAAAACAAAGAGTTTAAAGCAGCTATAATACACCAACTAAAGAAAATAGAAGCAATACAGAAAAGCTTACAAGAAAATACTAGCAGTGTAGATTATGCTGAAATAAATCCAGAAAGGCTAGATATAATAAAATTAATGGAGAATAAATCTTCAAATCCTAATATTAAGCTTGACAGTGAAGTTCACCAGTGTGTAAATCAATCCTTAAAAATAAAAATATTTAAATAAGTAATAATACTTACAAAAAATGTAAAATTTTATAAAAGGGTTGGTGCAATGTTAAGAGATAAAATTCAACATGAACGAACCATGATAATCTTTTTTATTTATTATTATAATCAGTGTATTGCCATTCATTTGATCAACTAGATGACTAAACTAGATTAGCTATGAGCCTTCTATCTGTAAATAAAAACCCTACTCTTTTTGTGATCTAAAAAAAAATGTAAGATTCATTTAGCTTTAATTCAAATCCCAAATCATGCATGAACATAGCAGGTGGATGTGCTAATCACTACATCTTGGGGTCCTTTCTATATCTGTATATAAATATGTTAAATAAATTTAAAATTAATATTATTTAATTTAAAAAAGAAAAAAAATCAATTTTTTTCTACCTGAAAGGCATCCAGGTGCCTTACCTTCTTCATCATTTTTGGCTTATTGAAAAATTCAATCTTAATATCACCACAAATTGGTAATGGCTGTGGAATTACCATATCAATTGAATGAATTCCTTTTTTAACTTCATAAACTGGAGATGTATATATTTTTACTTTTAACTGACTAACAATGAAAAATGTACCTAAAAATAATCAAATAAAAAAATTAATAATATTGTATTCAAATATAATAGATTAATTTAATATTATAAATATGTCTTCACACACATACACAAATACGTATATTATCAAATATTTTTCAGTGTCCTCTAACTGCCATGTTCAATAACTTTTTAAACAAGAAAATGATTTTATTTCCTACTGTATTTTGGATCTTTTAATATAAAATTATCCAGAACAACAACAGCCAAAGGAGCAATATTAAATCAGCCTATATATTTTAATATAAATTGATTTTGAAATGACTGATATTAATTTTACAAAGTAAAAATATTTTACTCATTTTTTTTTTATAGTTGTTGAAAATGGCAACTAAAGGGCAATTCAATTATTAATTAAATATATTTGGTGATAATCACCTGGCATAAATCTAACATAAAAATATTATTTAACATTGCTATTGTTTAATAATGCACAGAAATATAAATATATAAACAAACAATTCAGCATTCAAATGTATCTAAAATGTGTATCATGTCAGAATTGGTATATGATGGTTTTAAGATGTAATTATAATTTAATTTTGTAATACACATGTTGAATGGAATTATTAACCATTATATTATATATAAATAAATAATTTTATGTGATCAGATTGACTTATACCAACCTTTTTATCTGATTATAATAATAAAACTTTTTCAAAAATAATCTTAAACTCAGAGGTAAAAAATACCATGGTCTTTCTTCTCAGTTGCATGATAAGGCAGAATGAATATATGTGTAAATGATAAATATTTTTTTGATAAGTATGGAGAGATGCATGTTGGGAGTAACAAGGAGATCGAAAATGCAATATATGGGTAAGAGAACAAACAGGTGTTATTGACCTCATTAAAAAAATTGAAAGACTGAAGTGGAGTTGGGATGGACATATTGCTAGAAGAGATGATAATAGATGGACATTTGAAATCTTAAACAGGATTCCAAGAAATTGTAAAAGATCCATAAAGAGACCACATGTGAGATGAATGGATGAAATAGAAAGTGTGCAGAAGTGATGTGGAGAAGAGAAGCTAAAGATCAGAGATGGATTGAACTTGGAGACCTACATCCTGCAGTACATTGATAATGGTTGATGATGATAATGGTAAAATAATCATAAGTTTTTCTAAACTTCATTAAATATTCAAACACAAGAAGTTACCAAACTGAGCTTTAGTCCAGGAATCTTTAATTGAAGTCTGTAGGTACTAAACAATATGGATATATTCAGATACGTTTTTTGGGGGGCTTGAAACTATTGAGTACCACTGTTATGAAGCCAGGAAATAATGTTTTCCAGCTAATACGTAATCAAAATAAGAAAATATGAAGTTTATTTATTAAAGTCATTTATAGTGATTTATGTACACAGGAGTTATTAAGTCAACACCCACTAAGGTTGGTGAAATTATCAAGTTTTATTTGGTTGACTAGCAACAACAAACTAGTTAGAAGAAACATTTTCAAGCCACCATGATTTTGACATAAAAAATCTAATATTATTGATCACTAACAATTTCCCACTCTGAGTTTGAGCATGCCTAACTACATTCGACAAATAATGTACAACATGACGAATCAGAGGGTAATTCTGACCAATAATTTAATATTCTGTAATGGATTAGTAACCTGCTAGCAACTTATTTCAATAACTCCCTTCTTCAAATGGACTTCAGTAACAGATAATTCCTCTACCTTAATGTAAACACTATCGGATTTATTGACCAGTTTACTTAAATATGCTGATTGTGCCATCATTTGTTTATTTTATTATTTTAATTGGTCAGCAATATTGTCTACTGAAGCTGATTCTAGAGAATCCTATAGTTTGGAAAAGTCCATTATTAAAGGTAAGTTTCAGATGTCCACAAAATTATTATCTAGAACAAAATTTATTAATACTTTTTATATTTTAATTAGTAATAGTATTGCATTTTTCTTTTGTTTATTCCAAGGAAGTTAATATCATAAAACTTAGTTAATCTTTATAATCTTAGTTATTCCTTGTAATTATTATGTATTACTTCACAGCCATATTATATGCTTGAATAATAGACACTGTTTTTAATGCAGATGTTGAAAGCAAAGCAGAGAAAGTCATGTGACACTTTGTTTGTTTGATAAAATATTTTTAATATACCAAAGCATATAATTTTTAGATTAAATTATATCACATATATGTACATACGATATATATTTATTAGAAGATTCTATACTATATATATGTATGTGTGATTAAAATATATTTTCCTACTATCTGAGAATTTAATATCTGCATAAGGAGCTTAGAACTAAACAATATAGATATGGGCATCCATTGTATATTTTTTCCCAACACTGAATAAAAAACTATTCAAATAGTGACTAATCTCCAAATGTGTATACTTTATGTACACAAATCACTTACTATGTACAGATTTAGACATCAATAATAATAAAAAATTTGAAAAAAAAAAAAAACTGGTAGGCCTAAATTGAGAGACAGATAAAGTACATTTCTGGAATATACACATGTGAATGCAATCAATTAATCTCTTTCTAAAACAAAAAAACTAATAAAATTCATTGTCCTTCTTAATTGTTCACATGATCAAAATTAATGATGGCAATAAAATGCAAAAAATAAAACGACTAAGTGATAATAATTTTCTAAATTTCAAATACACACCGGCCATTTTCTTTTGATGTGCAATTGCAGCAATAGAATTTACACTATAAATTAGGAATTAAACTTTCATTTAAGCAAAGCAAATGATGGTAAATAAGTCTGTCAAGCCTAAAAAAGCTGTACATTGCTTTGCTTTTAAATACATAGAAAAATTTTGAATCTATGTAAACACATCTTATTTGCAAAAAATTACTTGATGATATTATCAGTTATAATTATTTTCAGTGGATCTTTTGCTAATGATTTAATATAAACTCAATGCTTTCTGAGTGAATACATTATTACCTAATAAACCATTCTTTTTGGTCACACCGTCATCTTACAAATTTATTGCTTTTTCAGTCTTCACTAAATTTACTTTAGGATAGCTTAAAAGGCAAAAATAATGTTAGCTTGCAGCATGAATTATTTTCCTGCTATTAACTTCACAAATGAAGAATTATTGGTAAACATCTGGTTAGCCTCAAATTATAATTATTATTTTTTTTCCCATAATTAAATCAACTACTTTTTTGTCACATACAGGAATCACTTTAAGGTTTCTTTAGAATTAGTAGAATTGATAACATCATTAACTTTGCACTCTGGGAATTTTCTAAATAAACTTTTACATTTTTAAAACATAACGAAGAAATATTATAATAAGTTCAATGTTATAAAATTACAAGAACATAATCAAATAAGCCTATAAGAATGATTTTGCACTTCTTATTACAGAGCACTGAGAAATAAGAAAATGGTTGCTTCTATATAAGAATGCAATGAATGCAATAATTTTGTAAGATTTTAATGCAAATCTCCTATAATTTTTTTTTTTATTTAATAGTCTTTTTTAGAATTTCACGTTATTTATATCATCGGTTTGAAATTGTGAATGCAGGGGACTATAGTACTTGTTCAAAAACTGTTTATATGAATAAATTTATTTTATTTAAAAAAATAAGAAATGGGTGTTTTAAAAAAACATTGGATTTCATATAGCAATTCAAACTGCTATCCAGTAATTATTCAAATAATAATGAACTATTCCTTTGAACTTTTTACACATACAATTTAATTTAATAGTAACATAAGTTGAAATTCAAATACATCCTGAGAATTAATCTGAGTAGTTGTATGAGTGCTGACACTGAATTAAACAGCATCTGTCTGATGGTTAGTGATGGCTGGTATATTAGATATGTTAATATGGTGGATTATTTCCATCATCTACCATTAAATGTTGAATGTCTAGAAAATGTTAAACTTTATTTAAACTTTTTAAATACAATCAACTGGTAGTGGTAGGACACAAATAGACATACCAGTTTAGCAATTGGTATTATTCTCTGCTCTGCTTCAGGTGTTGTTGGCCTGAACATTGAGAATATTAGCATAGGGGCTGAACATATACCTTTAGATTCGTGAATATTAAACTTCAAAGCAATGCTCAAACCAAATGAGTTCTTCTGTCAAAGGCAGCAATCAGTAGAAATTTCACATAATTATCTATGATGGTTAGTTTAAATCCTTCTAATTTCTCCAAAAAATTTTTTATTAATTCTTTTTTCTAAGAACAAGGTTAATTAGAGGCTTCCAGACATTATGTATTGCCACACTTGATTGATTTATAGAATTATTTGCCGTTGCAATATGAGCAGTTTCTTTGAATTTTCGTCTATTCACCTTTTCCTCTGTATTCAATATCTTTGTATTTTCCCAATTAAACATTTGTTTATTAATGAACATATGTTCAATTGGGAAAATACAATATGTTCAATTGAGAAAATACAAAGATATTGGATAGAGAGAAAAAGGTGCAAAGAAGAAAATTCAAAGAAGCTGCTCATATGACAAATGGCAAATAATCCTATAAGTCAAACCAGTGTGGCAATACATAATGTCTGGAAACCTCTAGTTAATCTTACTCTTAAAAAAAATATTACTAATAAAAAAATTGGAGAAATTAAGAGGATCTGAATCAACCATCATAGATAAGTATATAAAATTTCTACTAATTGTTGCCTTTGACAGAATAACTCAGTTAGAATGTTGCCTTAAAGCTTAATATTCAAGGAACTAAAGATATAACGGCTTTTATGCTAATATTCTCACTAGTCAGGCCAGCAACATCTGAAGAAGAGCAGAGATTAATACCACTGAAGACATTGTGTAATCTACTAACTTGTGTATTATTACTAATAGTTGTTTGTATTTGAAAAGTTTAAATACAGTTTAAAATTTTCTAGACATTCAATATTTAATGGTAGATGATGAAAATAGTTCAACATGTTATCATATGAATTAAACAGCAGTTTTGTAATTGAGTGAATATCAATTTTTAAATCATTTATGTTAACAATAAAGATAAAACTCATATATAGAGACAAATTGTATTTTACCAAGAGTGAAATGCGATCTAGTAGACCTACTAATGAATGATTTTCTTTTTTTCACAAAACTGGTATTGAAATTTATTTTTCATATTTCATACATATGCATAATATTAGTATATAGATAGATAGCTTAAGGTTTGAAGAGTTAATATCAAATATATATGGGTAAGTTATATAATCAGGTATCTGTATGATGATATACACATTAGCATATGTGTTTACACATGCACATATACACACAAATTACTTTTAATCATATAAAATATTAAAACTTTTCTCAATAATAAGAAAATGTTATTGTTAATGATTATATTAGAATCTTAGCAATGAAAACATCAAATAGATTGAAGAGAATATAATCACAGCAATTGGAGGAAATTAAGCTATGCTGCAATTGATGAATAAATAAAAAAAATCATTCAATACCACAATGACTTCCTTTAACAAAAATAGATAAATGTACAGAATTTTCATTGTGTAAGAATATATTGTTGGCTAATAAAAGAGATTTTATAAATAAGATCTTTGAGACAAACATCAACAATAAAACTTGCTTTATAGATAAAAGTTTTAACATGAAATTATTGCATTTTTCTTTTCTTTTTTTTCCAATTACAATTTTGCTAGTCAAAATATATATCTCTGGTTTTTATGGTTAGTTAGGTTTTGAAATTCAAAAATACTTAATGCCTATCCTGCAGTACAATGACTACTAAAAATATTCTGAACATAAACATTCTATATTATTATAAAATTGAAAACGTTATCAGATACTAACAGACACTTTTAGATTTTAAGAATATCGTCTCTGAAATATCTTACATTATCTCTAATATCTGTACAGCTTGAAAGATGTACTATTGCTGGCATAATAAAGTATAGTCATTTTATTTCATCTCAAACTTCAGATTATTTTTTTTATCTTTTTCTCCAGTCAAACATTTAAGTAGAAACTTTTTCTCAGCAGTATTCAGTTTACAGATCAATGATAAGTTCATTCATTGAAATATCTACAAACTTTATGAAAGTAATAATAGATGTTTCTGATGTTTTGGCAAGTTGAATGAATCCTTCAAAATTATTCAACTGAAGAAAGTTAATAGGAAAGTTATCACATATTACACATTGCAGATTACTGATTTCCATACAAGCCATTTCTAAACTCATGTAAGTTTTGCATATGTAAATTCAAACTTACATAAAAATATCTGAAATACATAAACATTATAGAAAGCATACAAAATATTATATCATTTAAAGATGAATAACAATTTAACTTAATGGTATAAAAAAAGTGTGAAAATATCTTTCATTTCATTCACTACTGCTAGGGATTAAATGGGGGTTGGGTATTTTGTTTTTTATTATCAATAGAATAAATTTTAATGACTACAAAATTGTTAATTTCAAATCTTCCCCTACTTTAAATATTATTAGAAGTATGATGTTTCAAATAATATAAGCTTTATTAAAAAAGTTTACAATGGGTTTAATATATTACAGCAATAAAAGTTTAAAATTTCTGGGATTTCAATTTGCTCAACTACTATTCAATCATGAAAAATATTATTACTGAAGTAGCTTTTCTTTTTATACTGTAAAATACATAATAATAATCCTAAATGAAATTTTTAACTTTATCTTTAACCTGATACTTAATCATTATCATGGGAGGAATCTAACCTTGATTAATTTTAATCTTTCTTCTTTTTTTTCCGAGATAGCTACTGTAATAGATTAAACAGCAGTAATTTTGTCAACGATATTAAGATGTAAATAATCTACCATGCTTTTATACAAAACTTTAATTTTATATGATAACAAATTAGAACTTAAATGAGTATATTTGAAAGACAACATAATATGAAAAACTACCAATCCTAAATAATTATAAGATCTTCTACTCAGGAAATAATTCAAAGAGCAAAACTCATAAATTTTTACTAGATAAACAAGCAAGACATTTAATAAACAGAATTTAAATCCATTAATGCAAGAATGATTGTAAAGAAATTCAAATCAAACTTTCTTAATATCGCAATAATTCAAATGGTTAATGAGACAAAATAATTTTACAGATTTAAAACTAAATCTTGATGATGTATCTTACAAAAACATTATTATTGAAGAAAATGGAAACAAAAAAATTGGAAATAAAAATGAATGATGAATGCATGTTTTAAACAAATATGGTTTTAACAAAGAAATAAATGGATATATGAATTTACAAACCATGATTTTAATGGAAAGGGTCCAAAAAAAACCACATATGATGGTTAAATGATGGAAAGATAAATGATACTAATAAAAAAGGTGGACAACATCAATATAACAGTTCTGAACTTTTCAGCGTATAGACATAAATTTGAATCAAACTTTGATGATTTGCTAATATTCAGCCATATGCAATTAATTTATCCTGTTAGATGTGCTCATGAAGATGATTTTCAAAATATTTTATATAATATGGCTTGAGTGCTGAATGAAGATCAAAGAAAATGTCTCATATTTGGTTTTATTATGTTATTGATTTTTAATGATAAGAGTATATACATTTTAATATATTAATTTTATTTGTAATAATATGTATAAATGTGTAATTTTATAGATCCTTGAAAATGATTACAGAAAAAATGTGGTTGAGACATTGGATGTTAAAGATGTGAATATGTATATAAGGTTGATAAAAAGAAATAGTTTTTAAAAAGAAAAGAAGGAAAATATATATTGAAATGGTATTTATTGGCACACATCCTATTTCACCTACTATGTTCCATAGTAATGCTTATTTTAAGTCTAAACTCTGCCAAGTGCATATATATTCACATTTATGCATGCATATTTATATATATACATATGTATAATATGTACATTCAGATATAATTCATATGTTAAATTAAACACTTAATTGTATAAACATTGTTATCACTTATATATATGCAAGTGAAGCTGTAACGTAAATATAAAAAGCATTACAATGCAATTATATTTATATTTTAAATCTTTAATTTGTTATAAATTTAATGTATGAATTTATTCATTATATGACTTAAGACTACATTTATAATTTCAATTCCACCAGTGACCAACATACATATATAGCGAAATGTTTATCAAAAAATAATTTTGTTTTAAAAATATTGAATAATTCTTGGTAAAAATAAGAATAATTCTTGGAAAAATATCATACCACATGCACCTGTATTAGATTTGCTTGGAGGACAAACATAGATTTTAAAAATAACAAATTTAAAATATCTTTGGACAAAGCAAAATCATCCAAGCATCACTATTTTCTTCTCACTGGAGATTTTCTTTTGTCTTTACTAAGATGCTAATGTAAAATTTAAAAGATGTTAAATTTAAAGATTAAAATTTAAAAGTTGTAAACACATTAATAGGTTCTTCCCATTTTAAAATCATCATGAGTAGCTAGGAAAGCCCCAGCTTTGCCATCTTTCAGAAGAATAGTAATCTTCCATCTGCTGCAGGTCATCATCATCACTGTGAAATGGAGGCCAGTACAGTACCAACAGGTAGCAAAAAACATCTATGAGAACCTACTCAGGGTACCAGTGCCTACTTCAAATGCTGGACAACTTAGCCTAAAAGAATATTGGTAATATTTCTTCTCCGCAGAGCTCTATAAATCTCTTTAATTAAAATTCTTAATAAATTCCTTAAAGCTAGCTATCTATAATCCTCAGTTAAATAAAACTGTAAAATAAAGTTTCTAAACTTGAAATAATTAAATCTGTGTTTATATTAAATCTAATATAACTGTAACAATCTTGTCTATAAAACTAAATAGAAATGTAATTTTAAAGTAAATTCTTCTTCAAATGTAATAACTGTAAGTGGTTATTATTTAATCTTTTATAATCTGCGTCAATGCCTATTTTTCTATTTTGATTCCTTATTTTATTTTAATTAATACGTTATGATATGCCATAACTTCAAGGCAAAGGTAAGTAATTTAGTAAACTTTCGAGAAAGATGATTAGAAACTCTCCAGTAGAATATTTGTTTGCTGTTTTTAGCAAACATAAATCTCTGTTTGGGAATCTGTTTTTATATATAACAACAGATCGCTACGTGCCTATTGTTATACATATATGTTATTAAAGCTATTATGTATTAACTTGTCATTAAGGTTTGTGAATTATTAATATATATATATTAGTTGGATAATGGCAGCGATGATACCTAAAGGCATATTAGTAATTATTAATTAAATCCTGAAATATGCTTTTCTCCTCCCTGGTTTATTACATGAAATATACAGATTCAATATTTCTAAACTAGATTGCTGTTAATGAACCCCTCTTAGCATGATTAAGGTATGCTAATTTGAGAACTGGGTTAAGATAGTTTTGCTGAATGAAACTATAGAATTTGGCACATATAAATTTACCTTAATTACAGTATTAGTGTTATTTAGTAAATGTTACGAATGTGTTTTTACTAAACACTATATGTCTATTTATGCCTTGCCATGCTTCCTTTTTTAAAATGGACTTATAAGTGATATGCCACCCATTATTTAGTTCGGACAGCCATACTTAGAACTGGAACATGGGAGTCCAGAAACCAATTTTCAAAGTTGCTCTGACAACCCAAACTAATGTTCCATATTATGCTAGCAAGTCGTACAGTCCAAGGGGATCTGAGTACTTGGTACTGAATCCTGTGAATAACTATACATTCGTACCACAAACCATTATTTAATATTTAACCCTGTAGTATCAGAAGCTCCGCTACAACAACCAGTTCGCTCCACCTTATTATTAAACTTCAGCATTAGTCTGAACATGGAATCTGGTTCACTTAGGGAATCTGTATATAGAGCATATTTGTGCTCCTAGATTAATATATTAGAATAAATCAATTAACGTTTTATCATATGTCATCTCTGTAATATTTGGCTTCTCAGTAGTTGGCATACCATATATATGTAGGCATGAATATGAATCACAGATGATAAACTATAATAATATGTATAAAGTGCATGTCTAAAGATGAGACTCCTGTAACCTAAATCATCTTATCATTGTGATGTAAAACCTAACCAATGCACATCTGTTCTTATATTAATTAGTTTGTTTGACTTATTTATTAAAGATATTTAAATTATAATACTGTTTAGTGTTATCTCTCACAATCCACTTCAAATCATTCCAAATCCATCTAAATTAACATTAATTTACTGATATATATGCATTAGTTTATTTAGCCATAAGTGTGTGTTTATTTAATATTATTAGTAATGTATTGGTCATTCCCAAGTCTCTTGTTTCACCCTTTTCTATGCCAGCTCACGAATTAAATTGAGACAGAGTGTAATCTCATATATGTCAACCATAGGGTATTAAATCATGGAGCACTGATAAAGGAGTTGAAATGTGGTCAGATTCGAGGTCTTAACCCCTCATCTTGATCAGCTTTACTGTAATCTGTACAAATATGACAGTTACAATATGGTGTTTGGATTCAGCGAAAAGAACATTATATTTTATAAGACATATACAGTTTGAAGAAAAAATGAGAATTCTTATTGCGGTTGTTAAAAAGTTTGTTAACAGCAGTGATAATAAGTTAAATGTATTTTTTTATATAAAGTTTATACCAATATTTATTAATTAGCTCTTTATTTTTGAAAAATACCAATTGATTTTTATGAAAACCTTAGGTTCACCATTAATAATTACTGAATTCTAATAAAGTAATAAAATCTATATTAATTTGTTAATTAGGCTTTATATGTTTATGATTGCATAGAGATTTTAATTGATTATTATCATATAGTGTATTTTACTAACTCAAATAAGACTATTAACCCAAATTTAATAAATAAAACAATAACTTTACTTACAAAATAAACAAGATATTGATTAATATATTTTATAAATCTCAATAGTATACACACTTTTTATACAATTGTGTCTTTTCATATTAACTGGAACAGTACAAGTTTGAAAGAATTAATATATTTTAAGATATTTGAAATAGTTTACTATAAAATGTTTTTCTTGTTTTATCTGTAAGGTGATGCTAAGATATTGCACATTTTGACCACACAAAAAAATATTGATTTGTTATTTTCAATATACAAAAGAAAATGCTAATCTGTTTTAATTCACTTACTGATCATTTATTTGTATCACAAATAAGATAATCAATTTATTATAACTGATATTTTATGAACAACTTATCATTTATGATCATCTATAAATGAACAAAAACAAGTCGTTAAATAAAATCTATTATAACCATTAAAATTTTAATTTAAAGCTGCTAAAATTTTCTTTCTGGTTATTTATTCATGTATCGACCTATACACACATATACATTAAATGATCTTGGAAAAAACAATAATACAAATAAAGATGAAATAAATAAGATATACGACCTGCACTTGAATAATAAATATTAAACAAAGAACACATAAAAAATCCTTTTATTAAATTCACGTGGAAAAAATCCATGAAATGACAATATTTTTCAAAGATACAATATTCCTAAGAGTTTTGTTTCCTTTTAAAATATTCAAAGTTTGTTAAATATTTTTCAAAGATACAATATTCCTAAGAGTTTTGTTTCCTTTTAAAATATTCAAAGTTTGTTAAAAAGAGTAATCCATAGTAGATTATGGCAATATTCACATTTTAGTTGACATTGAATAACAAATATTGTTTTATTCTTCTTATAAAAAAAATGGATCAAAGTGATATTTGAATAAATCCCAAATCATTATCCATTTGGTTTTAATCCTTGGCAAAATATTTATTTGCACATAGATGCATATATATGTATGTCAATTCACATAATAAAACTTCATAAGCATTTTGTAACTTTTAGAATGCAGTTAAATAAATTCACTACTTAGTTGTTAAAATAGGTACCTTTCAAAATACCAAACTGTCATTTGGAGCAAAAGTTCATTTCCTACTTAGCTTGCCATTGTGCAATTTACATTAAACATTTTTTTTAAAAATATATTACATTTGAAAGAATTTACTGCTGAACATAATACACATTCTGAAATGATAAGATATATAGAGAGAATATCTTAAGTTAAGCCATGGGCTTTTTATATCATTTGTCTATTGAGTAACATTTAGGTCATTGATCTAGAAACAGTGGCTTATGCTATCAACTCAAAATTTATCCCTTTTAATTTATTGAGTGATTATTGCACTTTAGTTAGAGCTCATTCAAATGCAAACCAGTATCAGTAAACAAAATGTTTTCTTTTAAATTTAAATTAAAAAAAATGTGTAAATAAAAATATTCTAAAATGAAAATAACAAATTATAAAAAGTCTGAGTTCAAATCTCCTCTAAGTACATCTAACTTACATATATATATATATACTATATTTGTATTTAAATATTAAATTTCTTCTTTAAAAAACACATTTGTTTGTTTAACAAAAAAATTATTACAAATAATATATATTTAATAGTAACATTATTTCAAAACCATTTGTGATTTTAAATTTATATGATAATCTCGAATTTACACAATAAACTAAATATGTATGCCATATACTCACACAAATATGGAAATATAACTTATTTATTTATCGAAACCTATCATTGTTAAAATATGCGATAAAATAAAATGTTAAAAAACGATCAAAATATATATTCAAACTTATGTCAAATTCCTATAATAAAATTGAACACAATAAATTATGTACTATTTAAAAATAAAATAAAAATAAATCACAAATATTACTTTGTATTCAGATGTATTTATAACAACTCCAAAATTAGGATAAACATCACTTGATGATCCCAAACAGTTAACGACATACAAAATCATGACAATATTTTTTTTTTAAATATGACAATACCTATTTTAAATCTAATCCAGACTAGTACAATAAATACACTGAATAGATTTTTAATTATCCAAGTTAATTATAAAATACAATAGCTCAGATTATTTATAGTGAATATTATTATATAACCTTAGTGATATATAATAAAATATTTGTTTATTTCAGTATTGTCTCTTTATTAATCATTGTTGTTATCATACCATCAAATTTTCCTATATAAATATCAGCAACTAAACACCCAATGAAGGTTGATACTTAAATTTAGGCTGATACTTAAATTTGGTAGTAGTATCAATGACCGTATACGTCACTTGATAGCGCTGGTGATACTCAGAAAGTTAAATATACTGTTTCTGGGGCAACCAGTAATGACCTGTAGTGTGTTATGCTCATTTTTCTCAATTCACACTACTTTCAAGCCCCCTGTTCTTACTCTACAAATGCTCACTATTAAGGCTGCACTATCGTATAATTTGAGGGGGTGTAGATTTGAAGTCAACATAACATTTGAAATGTTACTTAATAACGTATTATATTACATTCAAATGATGTAGTATGAGGTCCAAAAAAATCTCAAACCATCGCAGTGGTTGTGAAGACTTTAGAAGGATTTAAAATTAGAAAGTTTTGTTATAAGCGTGACTTCTTAAATAGTCACGCCAGTCGCGATACAATTTAATTTAATTCGGGCTGATTAGTTTGTTAATCAAGTAATGCATTGTTTGGATCATTAAAACCATCATCCCCTTCACCCCCGCACATTCCAGCACTATGCGCTGACATTTCATTTAATGGAATTTAATTTAATTCCGGTTGATTTAGTTAGTTAATTTATTATTTTGTTGTTTTTTAATTTTGTTTAGACGTTTAATTTACTATTACAAAAAAAATGTACATTGAATGAAACCTAAAAAAAGGTCCTAAATAAAGATTTTATTATTGTCGTTCCGGCTGATTAGTTTGTTAATCAAGTAATGCATATTTTCAAAACCGTTGTCGTCATCCTTCCCTTGCACATTCCAGCACTGACATTTTAATTCGTCAAATTTTTTTTTTTTTTTTGTTTAAAAAGTATTAGAAAAAAATGTAAAAAAGGTTCTAAATAAAGATTTTGTTATTGTCGGTGTTAAAAAAGAATACATTTACTTTTGTAAAAATACCATCGTATTTTTAGTTATTAAAAAAAAAGACATTTACTTTTTTAACATTATTTAAAAAAAAAAATTAAAGGTCAATTAGTTCTTAAAAGGTCATGTTTTTCATTAGCAAGAGCGCCATCAAGCAACGTGTATGGTTGTTGATATTACTACCTTTAACAATCATAAATAGAAGTAAAAAATTTCTAAATGATAAATCTAGTGGAACCTTCTGGTGATGGATGTTTCCCATACCTGCAACCTTCAACTGACCATTACATATACATACAGAAAAGTGCTTGTGGTAAATACAAAAGCACATATCTATACACAATGAACATATACATGTATGTAAACACATGCAGAGTATATATATAAATAAAACATGCATTCATACATAAACACATGATATATGTAGATTGGCATGCATAAAATAAGCAATCATGTACAAACAATAAGTTTTAATCCTTTAGCCATGCACGCCGCTTGATGGCATTGTTTATTTTCAAAATCACATAAAATGTAACGTTACTGGGCCGTCGTTTTTTGGATTACTTAATGTTGCGTCTTTTACTTTTAATTTCTAATTTTTATTACTATTTTTTTAAATTGTTTTTGTTTTACCGTTTAAAAATTTTTTTTTTTTCCGAAACAATTTTCAAGTGAAATCGGAAAAAAAAGGCACATTTTTACAACTTTCCAAAGAAGCTATGACATGGAGCGCTTTACATAACGGAATTTTAAAAAACGTAAGCATTACCTTTTTCTGAAATGCATTAATTACATTTTCCAATTACATTATAAATGTCAGCGCATAGCACTGGAATGTGCAGAGCCCAAGACCCGATGTTTTTGATGACCAAAGGATCATCCAGTAGATGCACTAGTCTGAGCAAACCAAGCTTATGATTTACAAAACAACGTGCAACCTTAGCCATTTCATTTGTCTCATGGCTGTTCTCCCACAAACGTGCCTATTTGCGTGAATTCTGTCCAATTGTGCTTCTCACTACCCTTATACAATTTTTTCCACCTTGTAAACTGTGTAGGGAAGCACGCAAACAGGCTTACAATTATTACTATGTAATACTACATCAGGTAGAGTGTAAGATCATTACTTCGAACGCAGATTACGAGTTATGGTCAGTTGAATTCCATATACCCTCATATGATATGGTAGCGATATCTGAAAAGTGCGCATTCTGCATAGTGTCACGAAGCACATCAGCGGGCTGTAATATCTGCATGTAAACGCAATATAGGACCGCTAATGGCTAATATAAACAGAACTGTTCTATAGGCCATAACTTGGGCCGCGTAAACGGCATTTTTATGTGATTTTTCGCATAATACAACACCATCAAGCAGCGCGCATGGCTAAAGGATAAATACCAAACAATATATTCATATATATGCATACAATATTCTTACAGGTATAAGGTAGTTGTAACTTACGCCACATGTGGCTGCTAGGTGACGCTGCAGTACCATCAACAAGCGGCAAGAAGCCTGCAAGTGATAAAAAATAAAAATAAAAACACTGAAATCATAAAAAACAAATGCACGAGGCAATGTATATCAAACAAATACATCGAAACTACAAATTATAAAAGTAAAACAAGAAAATGCTATAAAATTCAAATTAAAAAAAAAACATAAATCGGTGAAAATACGACAAACACAGATCCCCCTCCCCACAAATCAAGAATTCGTCACTTAAATCAAAAAATAAAATGCCTGAGGCAATGTACATCAAACAAATACATCGATAGTACAAATTATAAAAAAAAAAAACCAAGAAAATGCTATAAAATTAAAATTAAAAAAAACAGAAATCGGTGAAAGTATGCAAACAAACAACAATGGAGGAATACGGAAAAAAATCCCCTCAAATCATCGATGGAACTATAAAAAAAAAAAACTCTGAAATAAGTCAAACATAAAAACGACCCCCCCCCCCAATGAAAAATTTCTAACCAAAAGTAGCTGAAATGGACAAATTGAAATGACTAAATCACACAAATCATCGATGGAACAAAAAATAAAAAAATCCTCTCAAATCATCGATGGAACAACAACAACAACAAAAAAACTGAAATAAGTCAAACGTGAAAACGACCCCCGTCCCCCCAATGAAGAATTTCTAACCAAAAGTAGCTGAAATGGACAAATTGAAATAACTAAATCACATAAATCCTTCTAAAATACAAATTTAAAAAAAAAAACAAGAAAAGTCTATGAAATTTGAATTACAGCAAAAACAGTAAAACTATGTCTAAAAAATGAACAATGGCGGATGGGTCTTCATTAAAAAGGCGCGCAAGTTACCAAAGCAGAATTTCATCAATATTTAGCTTGCAAAATTTGCAAATATGCATCATCATCAGTGGAACAAAAAATAAATAAATAACCCCCCTCAAATCATCGATGGAACAATAAATAAAAAAAAACCCTGAAGTCAAACGTAACCACCCCTCCCAATGAAGAATTTCTAACCAAAAGTAGCTGAAATGGACAAATTGAAATGACTAAATTGCACAAATCCTTCTAAAATACAAATTAAAAAAAAAACAACAAGAAAAGTCTATGAAATTCGAATTACAACAAAAACAGTAAAACTATAATGTAAATGTCTAAAAAAGTAATGAAGCCTCATTAACTATAATGGGGGATGGCATAATTTTCAAAAAAATATACTAAATTTCATCACTGTTTAATTACAAAAAATAAAAGACTCAACATTTTCAAATATGCCTTTGCCATCACATTTTAAAGCAGGGATTTATGTATGCTAAAAAGCAATAAGAATATTACACCAGAGAGGTTCTTATTGTCTCCCAAAAATTTATCAAATTAATTTTTCTCTGCTTTCAAATTATGGAAAAACATCAAAAATAAGTACTTTTCAAAAAGCAGTGATTAATATATATTAAAAAGCAATAATAAATGTGCACGGGAACTTATATTTATCAAATTAATTATATTCTGCTTTGAAATTATGGAAAAGCACTTAAATATTTTAAAAATAGATTTATAGAAATCTTCAAAAAAAATTCTTACCCAATTTTTGTCAAGGCTGATTTGTAGCAGGTTGCGTTATTATTTTCAGCCTTCTTGCAGCACATGTAAATAATAACATTCAAATTGTGCCACCTCGTGGAGGAAAATTATGAAGAGAAGTCTTTTTTTCAAACACCTTGCACAGATGAAAAACAGTGATTATTTTGTTTAAAAGAATAAAACAAAGATGGCATAAATTAACAGCACGCTTTTTTACAGAATTAAATCTGTACATATATATCAATTAAAGATTTAAAAAGAAAAATCTAATCGCAGTTCAATACATTACACGTCACAGAGGAAAAAAATAATCCATATTAACACCGTCAAAAAATAAAAATAATCCCAACAACTTCTATTTGTAGGAGTACAAATTACTTAATATCTCATACTAAAACTAAACAGATATTTCAAACGACTACTTCAGTTACATTTTGATTAAATTTGTCAGCTCAAGAAATTATATTTTTCATGTGAAATGTCTATTGCTTTTTTATGGCAGCACACATCACAGTTTGTACTATCAAAATAAAGTGTGGTACAATAGACATTTCACATGAAAAATATAATTTCTCGAGCCGACAAATTTAATCAAAATGTAACTGAATTAGTTGTTTGAAATATCTGTTTAGTTTTATTATGAGATATTAAGTAATTTGTACTGCTACAAATAGAAGTTGTTGGGATTATTTTTATTTTTTGACGGTGTTAATACGGATTATTTTGTTCAACTGTGACATGTAATGTATTGGACTGCGATTAGATTTCTCTTTTTAAATCTTTAATTGATATATATGTACAGATTTAATTCTGTAAAAAAGCCTGCTGTTAATTTATGCCATCTTTGTTTTATTCTTTTAAACAAAATAACCACTGTTTTTCATCTGTGCAACGTGTTTGAAAAAAAGACTTCTCTTCATAATTTTCCTCCACGAGGTGGCACAATTTGAATGTTATTATTTACATGTGCTGCAAGAAGGCTGAAAATAATAACGCAACCTGCTACAAATCAGCCTTGACAAAAATTGGGTAAGAATTTTTCTTGAAGATTTCTATAAATCTATTTTTAAAATATTTAAGTGCTTTTCCATAATTTCAAAGCAGAATATAATTAATTTGATAAATATAAGTTCCCGTGCACATTTATTATTGCTTTTTAATATATATTAATCACTGCTTTTTGAAAAGTACTTATTTTTGATGTTTTTCCATAATTTGAAAGCAGAGAAAAATTAATTTGATAAATTTTTGGGAGACAATTAGAACCTCTCTGGTGTAATGTTCTTATTGCTTTTTAGCATCATAAATCCCTGCTTTAAAATGTGATGGCAAAGGCATATTTGAAAATGTTGAAAGTCTTTTTTTTCTTTAATTTTGTGCGATTTAGTCATTTCAATTTGTCCATTTCAGCTACTTTTGGTTAGAAATTCTTCATTGGGGGGGGGTCGTTTTTACGTTTGACTTATTTCATTTTTTTCTTTATTTATTGTTCCATCGATGATTTTAGGGAATTTATTTATTTTTTGTTCCATCGATGATGATGCATATTTGCAAATTTTGCAAGCTAAATATTGATGAAATTCTGCTATGGTAACTTGAGCACCTTTTTAATGAAGACCCATCCGCCATTGTTCATTTTTTAGATATAGTTTTACTGTTTTTGCTGTAATTCGAATTTCATAAACTTTTCTTGTTTTTTTTTAAATTTGTATTTTAGAAGGATTTGTGTGATTTAGTCATTTCAATTTGTCCATTTCAGCTACTTTTGGTTAGAAATTCTTCATTTGGGAGGGGGGGTCATTTTTACGTTTGACTTATTTCAGGGTTTTTTTTTTTAATAGTTCCATCGATGATTTGAGCGGATTTTTTCCCACGTTCCTCCATTATTGTTTGTTTGCGTACTTTCACCGATTTGTTTTTTTAATTGGAATTTTATAGCATTTTCTTGTTTTTTTTTTTTATAATTTGTACTTTCGATGTATTTGTTTGATATGCATTGCCTCAGGCATTTTTATTTTCAGTTTAAGTGATGAATTCTTGATTTGGGGGGGGGGGTCCTGTGTTTGTTGTATTTTCACCGATTTGTTGTTTTTTTTTAATTTGAATTTTATAGCATTTTCTTATTTTTTTATTTTTATAATTTGTACTTCCGATGTATTTGTTTCATATACATTGCCTCGTGCATTTATTTTTTATGATTTCAGTGTTTTTATTTTTATTTTTTATCACTTGCAGACTTCTTGCCGCTTGTTGATGGTACTGCAGCGTCACCCAGCAGTCACATGTGGCATAAGTTACAACTACCTTCTTACATAAATATTTTCACATATGCAAAGAAAAATATATAAAAATACATGCTTATATATGAAAATATATGCTCAACTATAGATATATTTTTTGCTACATTTATAAATACAACTATAGATGTGCCAACATATATAAATGACAATTTCATATGTATTCACACATATACTAAACACATTTACTTCATATATTAATATTTATTCTATTGACTATTAGTGAAATACTTCTTAAGAATCATACAAAAAAAGAGTAGTTTTATAGTACCTGTTCAAATCTAATATAGAAATGGTACTAAATTTTAAAAAAAAAAAAATATTTTTTTTTTGCTTTCTGCCCATTAGATAATAAAATTTTTGTCTATTAATGTGATTTATATATTATCCAAAAAAATGTCTATAAAAATTAAAATGTTGAAAAACAGATCTGACAAAATTATTCTGGTAAATGTCAAATTTATTTACAGTTATTATGCATATATTAAAAGACAATATTAATTCTTCAACCGTCTCTTACGAAGCTCCTCATCGACATCTGACGTCACTCTAACTCTGCCAGTTCTTATGCTAAAAAATTCGTTTGATAGGTTTTGAATAGATTTTTAAAAGTTCTGTAAGATGGTGCCCTCTTCCGATTTATTTTACAAATAAAAAAAAACGCATTTAAACCTAAACAAAGAAAGAACATCGTTTGTAATTGGTTGTTAGTGAGCTCTCAGTTGAAAAAGACATTCTGATTGGCTGGAAAGAACAAAGAAACCGCCTGATCAAAGAAAATAAAGAAAAACGCTGAGATTTTCATTTCGAATGCAATTTTAAGTATTAAAAAAATATAATTTCAGAAATTAAACTAGTTTTTTTAAAAAAAAAACTAAAAAAACAAAATTATTTTCGAAAAATATTGAAGATTTTAGTAAAAATATTAAAGAAATATTTAAAAGAAATATTTACTTTTCTATAACGTAAAAGTCGACCTTTTTGTTTATATTATAGCTTTTATGTTGCCGAAATTGAATATTTTAGAATAAATAAATAGCAATTTATTTTTGAAAGAACTTTCGTTCTCTTCATAACCTGAAAAATTAGTAATATACTTTTTATAAACGTATCTGAGTTGAATTTAATATTATAGGCGAATATGTTTTAACAATAGGCTTTGTCTTCAGTTTGTGAGTTGGCCAATTAAAAGATTTGATTTTTACCTCATACAACCAATAATATAATTAGCGGTTAAAAGGTTAATACAATGTATTTCGATAAACAACTTTAATGTATTATTAATGCTGAGAATCCTTGTCAAAGGCATTAAAATACATTGAAGTTGTATTTAGTATTTTCAATGTTTTCTCTGAATATATGGAATTAATATTGCCTTTAATGTATTACATTTCTGTGATAGGGTTAGTAGTGTTACTTGCAGATATATTTCATTTTATGACTTTTGCTTTTTGATAAATACTGTATCCCTTTTATGCATTAAAATTTTTTAAAAAACACTTGTAAATTTTTTTCCAAGATTCTTTCAATCAATGTTTTATCTCAAGTTTTTGCTGTGTTGCACAATTTTTCTAAGTGCTCTTCATTATCAATATACTAATAGGTCCTCTTTTTGAATGTCTAGGATCCAACCAAAACTTTAAATATTTGTAAGTATGAGTATCTTTTGGGAATAAATTAGTGCTATGATAATTGAATCTAAAAATAATATCAATAATATTTATGTTAAATGAAAAATATCAATAAATTTTATTTACTTTATAAAATCCTTGTTATTTCCTTATTTTGCTATATTATTTCATATATATTGTGCTCTTTCTACTAGGTCTAGATAGGTTTAATGAGTCAATTTTTAAAAAATTTTAAATTAAGGATACATTTTAAATAGTATGACTACTGTATAAAGTTGGTAATATTTTAAAATGCTTTGTTAAAGTAAAGTGAGAGTAGTAAATACATAAAAACTATATTAATATGTTAAAGTAATAAAATAAACCTAAATATTATGATTTTTGTATGGTTGGGAAAACTGGCCATAGTAAAATAATATACTAAAAGTCTTATTAAACTAAGTGTTAAAAGTTAATTTTAAAATAATAACTTAAAATCAAATAAACTAATGTATTTTAAATAAAAATTATATTTAATATTTGTGTTATAAATTATGTATTTAAAATGTAATATTTTGTGATGGACAAATGTGTTTAATTTGTTATAGCTTCAATAATATTAAAATTATTATTCCAAATTCTATTATTATATTACTATTTTTTTAATATAATATTTTTTATAATTAGAAATTTCTGTTGTCAGACAGCAATCAAAAATTTGTTACATACTGTCTAGTTTTAAAAAAGTCATATGACACAAATACTCATACTTTTGTGCTTACAAGTTTTCTCAAGATAGTTTCAAAATTGCTTTAGAATTGTTTAAAAAAATTGAAACATTTGTTATATCATAAGATAAAACCTAAATGTTATAACAATTATTTAATTGGTAGTTTTAAAACAAATGTAATTAATAAAGTTAAATTTTAAAAATAGATACATTAAAAATAAATATTGTATAAATTACTAAAGTATTATTTTTAAAATGTTATTTTAAAATGTTTAGTTTGTTTAAATAAAAGTATAAAATTAATTTAGAATTAAATAATATAATATTTAATGAATCAAACCTAAACTTAACAGATATGTAAATTAGATCACCAGTTGAAGATCTAAATAGGCAATCAAATCATCAATTTAATTTAATATAAAAAGTAGATGCTCTCATAATAACTTTAATTTAATATAAAAAGTAGATGCTCTCATAATAACTTTTTTTTTTTAATATCAAAGTATTACCTAATTTACTACTTGAAATTATTGTTTTTTAAAAGAGAGGATTGAAAAGATTATAAATTTACTAAGCTAAAATTATGTGTTGTTAAATTTCTAAAATTCCATACCAATTATTCTATTAAAGTTTGAACCAGCTTCACAGTAGCTATGGATTTAATACCAGAAATAAATATGTATTTCAGAAAAGTAAGGATGGAAGTACAAATACCAAATGAAAGTACAATTTTAAAAATATTATTGGAAAAAGATATATCATTATTTATTTTCATATTTTGGACATTAACAAGGAAGTTAAACCGGAATATTCTTCGAAAATTTAGTATTTTTAGTGTATTATATCTTAAGGATAGATAACCATGTTTAAAAAGCAAAAGCTATACAGTAAAAACTTTAATTTTTAATATTTTAAAAAAAATATATCCTTAAGAAAAGTTGCAGTGAATATGTTTTTAAAAGCAAATATTATTGTTAAACAAGCTTATTATAAACTTATCTTGAAGTGGTGATAAGGATAAAAAAAACTGATAGTACTATCAATATATTTTTATATGACAAGTCATCATTAAGAAAAAAAGACCGCATTTACTTAATATTTTTAAAAAAGTGATTTTTAAAATTATTCGTCAAAAGGAAATAAATGGGTAATTAAAAATAATAATATCCTGACTGAAATAACTTTATAAATAATTTTTTTTTATTACCATAAAATATTTGGACGAAATATAAAGTGCGTATTTTCTGTACAAATACGTGGATCTATGTACTGTCACTGATGCATCGAAAGCCCATGTAGGATCCTAATGAATGGGAAAACTCCGGAGATTATTTTAAAAACTTTCCCAGTGATATCACACTTTAATAATTATTGTTCTGAAAGCTGCAGACAATAAACTGTATTTTTACAGACTTTCATAAAAGGATTGATAATTATTCTACAGATATTTTAGGATACAAAAGTCGACTTGACTTAATTTTTCATTTTCATTTTTTTTTTTACCATTTATGAATTTATGTGCGCCGGGAGAAAAAGGTTTTTGTTCTCAAGTGTCACACAGTGGTTGTCTTAGCAACAAACATCGGAGAGTAAGCTTCTATGAAGGACTTCTAATGAAGTAATATTAGGAGGAAGAAAAGAACTTTTTTATTTGAACTTTATGGAGGGTTGGAGTTTTTGTAAATATAGTTTTATTTATCACTTTGTTTACTAATTATAGTATTAAGTTTTTTACTTAGTGTAA
This sequence comes from Epiperipatus broadwayi, assembly GCA_028023455.1. Lineage (NCBI taxonomy): Eukaryota > Metazoa > Onychophora > Udeonychophora > Euonychophora > Peripatidae > Epiperipatus > Epiperipatus broadwayi. The sequence goes on along the minus strand of JAQFVV010012475.1, from coordinate 848,367 downwards.
GTGGGAAAATTACATTGAAATATTTAGTAATCTAACATAATTAATATTGTAATGAATATTTTAATTCTTTATAAAATTTTTATAAACATTTTTCTCAGTATGATAGTAATGAATGGATATTATTATTATTTAATATATGTTATGTGAAATATTGGACCAGAAAACGTCAAAGAGTGAATGACCAGCAAACTTGTCACTAGGTAAATCTTTGTAAAATGTATTAATTTTACATGATGTATATTTTATTGCTTTCTAGAATTCCTTGGAATATTTTTATAATATTACCATATCATATGAATGTATGAATATGTGTGCGTGCATTAATTACACATTAAACTTTATTGCTATTCTAGAGATATGAGCTAGGATTTTTAAAAAAGATAGGCATACTTTTCTTTTATATTACTAATGTAATATATTTTACTGATACATATAATTTTATATGATTCTTTAATGGAGGAACCCTATTTTTAAAATGTTTTAAAATATTGATTTTAATATCTGAAAACAAAATCATTTGTATTTCTATTGCAGAATTTTAAAAGTGAAGAAACCTTTTCTTGTTATAGTAGTTTTGGATTATTGAAATCATATGTGAATCTTGTTTATTGTTTAGAGTAATGTTAGATAATTTTGCGATATAGATTGATAAATCTATTATGAAGTTTTAAAGTGATATTGACCTTGGGATTAAGAAAAAAAACCAATGGGATGCTTATATGTAGGATTTACGGGGAATAGAAAGTAACTTAGTAGTTTATGCAAGTACAGATAATGTAGCCTTGTGTCTTGTATATATTTTCCATGGGCAGTGTCTTTCTTAGATTATGTATCTTAAAATGTTCGAATGAGCTGAGTAAATAGCCTGGACATTATTTTATATTTGAGGTTATTAGACAGAGAAGTCATGCCTCTTCGTATGCACTGTGTCATGTAGATTATCCCATATTTTGATACTATTGAGTTTATCCTCTAGTTAATTCTTCATGCCTACGCATCATATCGCTATCTTAATTTCAAAAGTTATTGCATCGTACAGAATTGTTTTTATGAAAGAAAATAATGAACAATTTTGGAATTATAGAATCGTTATTTTGAAAGAAGATGAGATAGGTTTTCTTGCTTTGGTTTATGTTGAAGTCAAATACAAATGAGATTGACAGTAAATGCAAACTATAATAATAAAGAATCATAAACATTTTCTGTACTTTATTAAACTATTTAAAAAATATATAAGAGATAATAAATTATTCACGAGATTTTGAATAATTTTTAGATATTTTGATTATTCATGGTAATGCATATTTTTAAAAAATAGAACATCCATAAGAAACAACATAAAATAGAATGAGTACTTATATTTTTTGTGAATATTATTTTATGTTTTAAAGCACACTTATAGGGATTTTACTTAGGGTAGTGCCAAGCAAGATATATATAAAAGTATGTCAATCATATTATTCTATTCAAGTCAATTTATTTATTTAACGAACCAAGATAAATATTTTGAATAACATCAGCACTATCATAGTTGAAATTTGATTAAGTTATTATAAAATCTATGAACATATCTTAAAAAATGAATGTACTTCAATAGTTTATATTTTCATATATGTTTACGAAAAACATATTTAAAACATGTCAATTGATAGATATTATATTCAACTATATGTGTATTCGTAATTAGTATTATTATTATTATTTTAAATAAATGTGCAAAAGTTTATAAGTCGGAGAAAGGTTTACTTGTGTTGATTTTTTTTTAATGAGGAAGTATGTAATTTATCTAAAATATAACTGTAAATATTGTATATATTTTTTTTTTGAAAGTCTATAATAAATTTTGTTAAACTTGTTTTATAAAACTTTGAGTTGTGTTGATTATTCACCATTATGAATACATGATCACCAGATACCAAAAGGAACATAATATTTGCACAGTACAAATATAATCATTTACTTAAGAAATTGCAATGCTTCAGAATATAATATATTTGAGAAATTTCATTTTACATTATTATTATTATTATTATTATTATTATGGTCATAATTAATTATATAATTTATTGCATAGAATTATAACGTTAATCGTTGCCACATATTTTCAGATTATCAGATTATACCACATATTCTATTTAAGATGCCACATGAGAACGAAAAGGTTATATTATATCATTTATTGTTGTTGTTATTATTATTATTATAGTTACCATAACATTGAACAGTAGATAAGATTGATAATTATCCATTGAAGATTATTATTATTATTTATTATTATTATTAATTAGGTGTAGTTGAGGATGATACAAAATCCCTTATCATACTTAGCTACAGAAGATTATAAATTGATTAGAGTTATTTTAAAGAACCTGAGATAATTATAATTATATTATTTTAATAAAGAGATTAGGATTTATTTAGTAGCATTATATTAAATTGATTATTATTTTAAAGTCATAAGAATGCTATGAATGTATTCTTATGCCATTGATATTGTATCCTGTGGGATATTGGCTCAATGTAATTCTTTACTGCTTGTACTTCACTTTATTGTCTCATGATTTATTAATGTTTTATTTATTTTAATTTTATAAAACCGAACCATTTATTATTTATTAATCAGTTAGAGCTAGTTTAATAGTAGACAGTACCATAGGACATCTTTGCTATTGATTATATGCATTTTAGTCGAGCATAATCATTTTATCTGAGCTAGTCTTATTTTCCTATTATTATATTTCCAGTTAGTGAGGGTATAATATATATATATATATATACAATTATACTCCTTACTTTAAACACTTTATATATAAGTTTATATAAGTTCAAGATAAAATATTTAAAGTAAGAAGAATAGTTGTAAATTTTATTTACAGAAACCATTAATATGATTGTGTATCATGTACAAATTTTTAAAAGAGTATGATCATATTATAAATATAACAATGACATAGAGGCAAATGTTGGTTTATATATTTAATCAGAGAAATGAATTCTTTTTTATTATTAATTATTTTTTATTTATTTATTTCCCCCTATACAATCATGCATATTTACTCATACATTATGAATATGTGTATTTTTTTTAAAAAATCATTAAAATAAACAAAATAAAATATTAGAATTAAAAAAGTGAAGAATATCTATTGAAGAAGGCAATTCTTTTATACTACAAATATAACAATATTTTTTTTTCCTCATTAAATAAATTATATCAAAGATTCGACTCAATGTGTTCACTAAAAAAAAAGAAATCCAGAACTTACTACATGTGCCACTGTGATTCATAGGGATGGTTTCAAAATTTATGGATTTCAAAAGTAAGGTGACAGGTTTATATTCTAAACCATTCTTGACTAGATGACCATAGTATTCAACATACCGCCGTTGACTAGGAATTGTCACTCCCTATATTATTAAAAAAATTATAATAATTAGGCATTATAATGTACTAATAAACAAATGCACATAAAAATAATATTACCTTCCTGTCCATTGTGCGAGCTTGACCATAGAAACTTAAAGCTTCATCAGCATTTTGAAACTTTTCTCTATGCAACATGTATGCGCAAATCATGACACCCGTCCTACCCTAAAAACAATATTAAAAGAATGCTAATTATTTCACTATTTAACTCAGATATTTATATACTGCACATACATATGCAAATATTATAATCAAAAATATTCACATTCAAAACTATTGTATTTTTTAAATTCCAAAAAGCAGAAAATGATTCCAAAACCTGTGATATATATTTAACAGAACAAATTTGATAACAATTCAAATTAAATATATTCAAAGCTGCATAGTTAGAAAAAAAAAAGAGAGTAATAATTATTATAATAGATTAATAATTTTATATATTGCCAATATGCATAACTAAATTATACTGTTTTAAGAAATTAAATGTATAAAAACCTATAAACGAAAAATTAGACCATAAATTTTATAATACTATTAAATATTTTGTAAATGAAATGTAGTTTGTAAAATTATAATAAATGATAATTCATATTATGTAGGAAAGAGAAATTTGATTTGAATAATTTTAAAAAATATATAGTGTTTTGCAATCTTTTCAGATTTGCTTACTGGATAAGAATTTAAAGAAATAATTTGCCTTTTTTTAATAGTAAGTTGAATGACAAATCTAAATATGTTATTAAAAATTATAAGGCTCTAAAACTAAGAAAGTCAGAGAACAGTTTTCAAAAGCCGATTAAGATTTTTTTATCTTTCTATTATATACCATAAAGAAAGAAAAAAACTAATTTTTTTAATATCATTAAGAAAATAAATTAACAAATAAAGAAAACATTTATAAAAAAACATTACAAAGATTGTAAAAAAAAAAAACATGCAAAAAAAAAAAAATTAAATCAAGTCATTATATCTAGATATGGATATTTTTTGATAAGCATCATGATATAAATAAATAGAGACTTGATTACATGCTAGATGTTAAAAAACATGCTGTGGGGTAGCAGAGTGATTCCATGAAGGTAGAAGAAATCATTGGTTAAAATAGTTTCCCTCAGAATACTTTTGGATAGCTATATCTTTGCAGATTATTTTAAAGTATTATTCAATACTTCATCCATTTCAGCAATTATTATGACAGTATCTAGCAAAGGACTATTTAACATAAGTAGCTAGAAAACTTTAACTATACCAGTCAAAAGACTTGGAATTATGCAATCAGATCCAGACATATACTGAAGTTTGCTAAAATATGACATCGCTTGTTTTAAAGAAGAAAATTATGCTGTAAAGAAAGAAATGAACTCAGCCATAAGACCTACCATATATTTCTAATAAAACTCATCTACAGAGTTTACCATAACAATGCCCAAAGAAGATAATAACAAGCAAGACAAGATTAATAAAGACTACTGATAAAGATGTGCACATAGATAGTAAACATGATATTTGCAGAAAACTGTTTAAAATTTTAAAAATTTAAGACATTTGATAAGATCTTATATCTTTATATTTCTTCATAAGGCCTTAAGTTATAATATTTATAAGTATTATTTCTTTTCTTCTTATTTTCAATAACTTGTATTTATTTTATTTATCTGGTAGCAATTGCAAAAGTATAAGCAACGATTTCATATCATATTTATTTATTGTAAATAAATTATTAGTTTACTAACCATAACCAATTTAGTTTTGTTTTTGCTTTTCGAACTCATTTCAACCATATACAATTAATATTCACTAATCCTGAAAAAAATCATGCAATCCTCTGGAGGGAATGCTGGGATAATAATAATAATTTAAATGATGGTGATCAATAGTATTAAGATTTCCAGAAGTAAACTTTTTTTTTTAGAAAGTTTGTCATCTCAACATTCATTTTAAATTGAATCTATAAAAAAAATTGAAAATACTTTTAGAACAATTATTCTTAGTTTAATTGATCACCAATATCATAGTAGTGATTACTTTAAATATATATGTGTCTGATTTAATTAATTATCTCTTAATTATTTCAGTTATCTAATCTTAAATCTTATAATATATAAATATTTCTGTTCATATAAGCTTTATTAAGTGTAATTATCTCGATGACCACTGCATAATTATATCACAAAAGAACACCATACTGTCTAAAAATTTATGATTTATGTTAACAGTTTGAAATTTTTCATCAATTTTGTATTAATTATAAAAATTTATATATTAATTTGTGAATAGAAATTCAATCATATAACAATTATATTTATAAAATAGAATTAAAATTGCTTTATTATATTATTAAACTAATAAATACTACTAATAATGTCCTTTATATATAATTAAATACTTTAATATAAAAATATAAACAAATACTTAGACAACTACATTTGAATTAATAAATGATAAATTTATTTGCATCAAATCAATTTTCGTTCAAAATGAATCTTCTCAAGATGTTATGAAGGCAACATAATGGATTTTAATTCCATCATATGAAATAATTAAATAACATTTAATGCCCACTACTATTTGATTTAATCATCTTATCTTTTAAATCAAAGAAGACAATCAATTCAACACAACAGCATACATTTACTAAACTTATGATAGTTACACATATTAGAATTTTTAACAGAGGAATATTTATAAATATTTACCTTGCCAGCTTTACAGTGAACGGCTGCTATGTTACGATCATCTTGACTTAACCAAGCATCTAAATCATCACAAAAAGGTTTAAATAATTCAACTCTGGGAGGATTATGGTCCTCAAATGGATATTGTGCTACCCTTTTATGAAATTTTGATGTATCATAATTTCGTTCTGAGCATCTAAAATAAATATGAAAGTAGAATAGGGAAAAATAATAAATAAAATACTATTATTATTAATAAATTAAAGACATTAATAAAATAATATTAATAAAAATATACTTGTTATTAACAGACAATATAGTGATAATAATGCTGCAATATTTCTCTCTGGAACTTATTATTTACATACTTAATTTTGATAACAAAAAACATTGTTTAGATTTTCTAATCAAGTTACAAAATGTTAATAATTTTTAACATCAAATGCTATTAATCATTATATGCATAACAAGTCCTCTAGATTTTTTTTTTGAGAATAACAAGTAAGATTTATTTTTAAAAAAAATTAAAAAATATACTTACAAATTATATATCTTGTAGTGATCTTTGTGCTTAGTATCAAAGAACCTTTAAAAGATGTCAAGTTTATAATTAAAGTTTGAAAAGTAAAATTATATATAATAATTAAATATGTATATGCATATTGCTATGGATAGTTACGATTTTGTAAACATCAAAATACATAAAAGAATGTAAGATAATTAAAAATCAAATATTGAAAAAAATATATGTCTGGAACTTTATTTAAAACTATTTGTAAACTGTTTTCATTTAACATCCCTATATTATTTAACAAAATTTCTTCATATAATAGTAAGAACATCTATGAAATATAATTAAATAAATATCACCAATTGTGATCAAATGTTATCTGAGACTTAGTCATAGTTACTCAATCTGTTTTCAAGCAGAGACTATAGCATCATTAGTACTAGCAAATGAGCATAATGAATTCTAAAAATGAACTCACTTAAAACAATTTATAACTCCTTTCACTTACACTTTATTCAATGCATCATTGTTTCTACATTTAAATTTTATTTTCTTTCTTTACAATTTTGACTAATCAATAGTCTTCAATTGAGTTAAAAAAATATTTACATACAGTTGAAACTATAGGGAAAGAAAATAAAATTAAATGAAAAAATTATAATGCAATGAATAAAGTGTAAATGAAAGAAACCAAAGTATAGAAGATTAAGAAAAAAAATGAATATTAATAGTTTAAAACATAGTTTTTATAAAATAAACAAGTTATCTATATTAATTCATACAGAAAAAATGATGGAATGATTTCCAAGCTTTTAAAATTTTTCATTCAATTTTCTTTAAAATTAAATTATTAGAAATACTAAAACAGTACTAAGAATCACTAAAAGTAGATAGTAATGCCATCTCTATATAATAACAGAAGCAACATTTAATTGTAACATTCTGATTTACAAATATCAAACTTTCTGCACTCACAACTTTGATACCAACCAATCTATTCAGATAAATACATTGTTTATTATTAATCATTTATTAAATTAGAGATTATCCCTATGTCAATACAAACTTTAAACCTGTTAAAGATTAATCATACTTTGGTATTAGTCCTGCAATACATTGCAGGTATTAGACCTGCCATGTCTTTTTACATTTGTATCAATCTGCTGATAACTTTATAATCTTGTGATCTGACCCAAATAACATGTATACGGATCTTGTACATGATACTTTTTGCAAAATTTGCAAAAAAAAAAACATATACAATAATCTTGTACATGATATTTTGGCAAGATTTACAAAGTTATCGGCAGGTTGATACGAATGCAAAAAGGCACAGGTCCAATATGTATTGCATGTTGCAGGACTAAAAATAACAAGTAAAAAAAAAAATAAAGATATATATGATTTTGAACAAGAAATGGATATTAAAAAGACTATTTTAAAACAATTTTGTGCAAAAAATATTGATTTGCCATATACAAATATATATGATTTCACATTAGCAACTTTAAAAACAACATTTTAAACCAAAAAAAAAAAAAAAAGATTTGCGATCTTAATGAAACAATGCCATTACGCAAAAAAAAAATGTTACTTTAAATACGCACAAAACAATAAATAAATTATAATTTTTTTAAATATTATTTACAAAAACATAAAATATACACACATGCTACTTACCGTGTAGTATATAACAGGAATTGTCGCACTGACATTTTTTTTATCACATAAAATGGAGATCTGAACTGACAATCCCCCCCTCCCCCAATAGAGTTTTATTGAACAAGTGATTGCACAATATGCTGGAATTTTCCACAAAAATGCTAATAAATGTATTTCCCCCCCCCCCCCATAAAGAAATATTAATTGTAATCTTTTTATTAGGTTTTCATCTTGGTGAAAAAATTTCTTTTTATATCATTGAGTATGGAAATGAATGTGTCATCATTTTTTGTGTAATCTACACCACATAAATTCCGCTGAGTATGAGTTGAAGTATTGCCTTGTTGTCTCTCGCTGCTGCTTATTTCACCATTTCATGGAAATTCCATAGTCTCTCAATATTTTGTGTGTGAACCCCAGTTTCTGGATTCACAAAATTATATGTGTGGTTCACGCAAAAATGCTTGTAACTGGCATTTGTCAATTCATCAGTTTTGTAAGCCTTCCAGCAGTCAGAATATATAGTGGACCCTTCTTAGACATCATGTTTGATGGCTTCTATCAGAGTTGTCACTGTCTGTCTTGGATTTTGATAATAAAACATTTGCCTGTTCCCTACATAACCCACCAAACATACACTGCTTGGGAAGAATTCATCCAGCTTGATTCTTTTTTCTGGGAAAAAAGGCTCTCACCATTTTTTACTTTTCATAAATAAAAACACAATTGAAATAAAAAATGCAATAACTGAAAATGTCGAAATATTACAAAAAAAAGACCACATTGATAAAGAAAAACCATGTTTTCACAAAAGATCTGATAACATTGTAGGGTTTATTTTATTTCAATTTGACGTAATCGCAAGATTTACACATTTATTACGGATATGAAAAGGCGTCCTATTTCCCCTAGGTTGCAGAACTAATACCAAAGTATCAGATTAATATATGTTTTTTTAATTCATAATAAACACATGGAATAATTAATACATTTCAAACTTCTACTTCATCACAGATTCTTGAATCACATGAATAAAAATACACGAAACAGACAAATGATTTCCAAAATGCATTTAATGCTGAAATAGTACTCTTGGTTGTCTCAGCCCACCATCTTTTATCCATGTCTATTTATCAATATTTATACTTTGCCTTACAAGCATTAAACTTTCTGTGTTCACAACTTTGTCAGTTTTAGATATATTTAATTATATTGAAGATCATTATAAATGATTGCTAACTTAGTTGGCTTCAGTTCAAAAAGCAATTTGCAGAATAAAAGTTAATTACAAGATGAACACACTAAAAAACAATATTTTCCAAAAAGTCAATAAACTTATGAACATGTACTAGAAATCTGGTTTCAGTGCCATTTATGCACCCATTTAAATTCACTAAATACTTTTAAAGAGAGATGCCGCTATTTTCTACGATATAAAACCACCCCATATTCATCCCATCATAATTAATTATATTATCAAATACTTCTAATTATACTGAATCAAATATTTGTAATTATACTGAACATTAAAATTATTTATAAATATTTGTTTAATTATTTATTAAAAAGCTTCATTGATTAAAAAAAAAAAACAATCTAATTTTATTTGACATTACTTGCTTTCTGGTTTATCTGATAAAAGTTATCTTTACAGCAAATATCATCATCAATTTTATTTTTTTCAATAATTTTCAGATTTATGTTTTAACTGAATAAACAATTATTAATTATACAATTATCTCTTATTCTCTATCCACTTTCTTTTATCTTAATATTTTCAATAATATAGAGCCCAGTGATAATGAACTTCTCATACCATCAATCATCATAAAATATTGTGACAATGGGATTGTGTATATAAGCAAATACATTTCTATTCTTTAATTTCACACAAATAAGTCTGATTGCAAAATTTTTTTCTTTGTTTTTCTAGTTTTTCATTTCTCATCTGGAGTTAGAATACTTGTTTATGAGTGACTGCTAATGATGATGGTGATAATACATAGTTAATATTAATTGGATAGAAATATATAATGGAATGCAAATATTTTAATTTTGAATAAATTAATGTGTTTTATTAGACAAGAGAGGAACATACTAATTACTCTAGTTAGTTAAAATTTATTTTTGATATTTTCTGCGAAATGAGAACCAGGAATACATTCAAACTCAATTATTCTGTAAGAACTTTAACAGCCAGTAATAAAAATCATCATTTGGATACGATGACAAATAGACAAAAAGTTGCCAAGTATATAACAGCAATCAATTAAAATTGTTTTTGTTATAAGATATAACTATAGGTAATATACAATGGCAGCAATATAAGCACGACTAATACTGATCCAGATATTGGACAAACATAAAATGTGAAATAAAGATCACTTTAATAATTGATATCATGGTAACAATACAAATAAAATTTGAGCCAACAATTCGCCAAATATATAGTTAATCCATATTATTAGATCTTAATACATAAACAGTATGTGAAATTTTTTAGCAGTGAATAATATACTTATTCTACAATAAATTTTAAGAAATTAGATTTTTAATTTCATAAAAATAATATGGTTTTGATATAATGAGTAAGTAAATAGTAAACAATTTTTAAAAAGTCTTATATATAGAATTTTTAATATTTCTCTTCCTTGTTTTATTACTATCGCTACGAATATCTAGATACTCATTTCCAGTTAGTATTGAATGGTTAACTAAATTGATTATGCAATAGCTGCTTCAAACTAAAATCTTGACTCTGAATTAAACCCAGATCATAGGTACAGCATATGGATGCTTATTATTATACATGAAGACTTAAAGACCAAAGAATCCATTCAACCAAACATGGAAATTATTAGGGGGGGGGGGTTTCCTCTGAGGTTGACAATTACAACCATTAATATAATTTTACGATACTTTATACCCTGCATGGTTTGGTACAGTTGGTACAGTGTTCAACTTGGAACTGGGAAGTCTCAGGATCGACTCTGGCACTCGCAGGTCTGGCCCTAAAACTTTCCATGAACATCTCCCTGAGCAATCAAGCCATATGTGTTTTTTTTCATATAATACTTTGTGAACACTTACATTGTGGACCAACAGAAAAATTCTGATGCTACATGCAAAACAAGTTTTTTTCTCCCCCAATTATAATAGATAATAGATCGGAGAAATAAATGGCAAAAAGAAGAAAAATACTTAATTTGGAAAATTCAACATTACAATCATAAAAGAAAAATTATTCTTTAATATGAATATAACTTTTTCTATTAACAATAAAAGAATTTAAAAACTTTAAAAAACTGATTGGGAAATCAATTTTATCTCTTTCATTATTCTAACTTTATGATCCACTATCAATAGCTTCAGATTGGTCAAAATAAATGATAGACTGACTTTGGAAATCATATACTTGCATTATAATATCAGTTAGATATACTAAGTTTATTTTCAATAAATCATCTAGAAAAAAAATCATGTAAAGAAGGTGTGCTTTTTAAATTGATATATAGTTTTATTATAAACTAACTTTTCTAAAATGGCACCAATTAAAATTAATGAGATGAGCCTAAATTAAATAACTTTTAAACTTTTTTCCTGATTTATAAACAGGGACAATTGTTGAAAATTTCCAGCAATCATAAAAAATAGAAATTTTTAATGCTATGTTAAAATATGTATATCAAAATAGAAGCTAAAATTTAATGCATTTTTTTTATAAATGTGTATTAATTTCTAAAATAACTTTATTAAAACAAATAATATATGTTTACAAATGGTACATAATAAATAATTACCTGATAACATCATGGTAAAAAAGGACAAAACTTAATAAATTAATACATGATATTTTGATCATCAAGGACTTAATCTAGAAAGCTGAAAAAGTTTCCAAGTTTCCTTATATAAAAATTTTGTAGATAAGATTCTGTCTCTGTCTTTAAGTTTTTTAAGAGTTTGTAGAAAATAAGAATCAATATCTGGAAACGGCCGAGTAAATTATTTCTTACATCTGGCCAACCATATACAGAGAATGTCAAGAAAATCAACAGTCTGGTGGTTGGGATGTCTCCAGAATGCAGGCAGTCCTTAATTGAGATAATCTTGTAGAAGTTCACTTTAGAGTTCTGATAGATATACATTTTAATATTCCCAAGTCCGGTGCAGGAGTAGATGATGTGGACAAATGTTTCATCTTGTCTGCAGCAGTTAGAGCATAATGGATCAATCTCACTGATTTGTCTCCTACAGCTCAGGAACCAGTTTGTAGACATAGCATGAAGATTGACTTTAACTAGGTAGTCCAAAAACTTTGGCTCCAATGCCCAAAATTTAAAAAGGACTACAAGTTTGTGGTTGGATAAACCAAGTTTCGGTCTAATAATGGTAACTTGAGGGTTGATTAGTTGATATGCTTGCCAAAGTATAACTTTAGCATGAAAGGTATTTTCTGAGATATTGTTAAATTTGTGAATGTCATGAAGCAAGATGTCAAGCCAGCAACTATCAGCAGGTGGAAGCCGATCTGTAGGTTGAACAATGTCAGCTGAATTAAATTGTAAATAAGTGTATGGGATTTCTGAAAATACATTGCAGAAATGGAGTGAAATGACATGCCGTTCGACTTGCGGTGCTGTTGCATGTTGGCAATGCTGATGGAAACCACACGGCCTTTCCAGAATAGCTTCGCATATAATGAATTGATCTTTTTTACAAAGGAATTAGTGACTGAAATTATCAGCAGATAATATGAAATTTTGGACATTACTTTCATATTAAGCAAGGCAACCTTTACTTGAAGGGAGAGATATACCTTGGATAGGGTTTTTGTAAGCTGACTGGTAGATTGGATAATTGACTGCTGAATTTCCTTGGACATAGCAGATTATGATTTGTGAATTGAAAACCCAAGGAATCTTTGTGGATCAGCTATGTAATCGGATGAAATTTTCTTACCTGAACAAATTGTCCATGTAGATGACTTGCTCGGATTAATCTTTACCTGGAGTGTATTAGTAAAATTATCCACTATTTGATATAGTTTTGTTAAGTATTTTTTTGAAGGGAGGATGACTAGAACATCGTCCATGTATGCTATTGAACTGATAGATCTTTTAAGACGTGGAACAAATACTCCAGAATCCTATCATTAATATCCATCAAAAGAGGGTTTATATAGGTAATAAATAGTAAGAACAATCATTTGCAACATTTTTCTGATTTTGAAAACAACAAGCTTTTTCTAGCAAAACTTAAAACTAATTATACTTGTTAAGACATAAGTAGCAAAACAATAATCATTTGGATTTATATTAATATAATAAATAGTTGTAATAAAAACCAATATCTGAAATTGAATAATCCAAGATAAATTGAGCCTTTAATTTTAAAAATAAAATTACTTTTCTCATAAATATAAACAAAAAAGTATTGCACACCCAAACATTAGATCAGTGATGAGAGTAGTGGTGCAAAAATTAAGTTCCTGGATCGAATTGGAGGGGGGGGGTCCATTTAAAAGGAAATATTGGGATCAGCCTCTGACTTTGGTGATTGAAAGTTACATGACTGCCAAATAAATAAACTCTATAATTATTTATTGTATACATTTTTTTTCCTTTTATTCACTATTAATTTATAGGTAAAAATAAATAAACTGGCATCTGAAATTGTTTTAGATATCAAATTAACATTATTCCATTTTCTTCTCAAATCAACTCTAATGGACATTTTGGGTTAAAACTTAACTATCTGTTTATATAAATAAAAAAAATATTTATCAGGCACCTTAATAAAAAATAAATTGAAAAAAAAAAATGCTGTTATTGATTAGAGCATATAATTTTATTTGCTTCAAGATAATGTATCCTAATATTTTTTTAAACAATCCAACTACATTTCTTAAATCAACCAGAATAATTTAAAATTTACACAGAATAGATATCAATGTTACTATACTAAGACAATATTGATTTCAATGTTGCATATAAAAATTTTAAACAATTTTATCCTAAAACTCTTCAATTTTTTACTCTAATATATATTTAAAAAGATTTAAATCTATAAATGTATGTAGACATTCATATACATTATACATATAAATATTTCTGAAAATAAAAAAACTAATTGACTTCTACATATTATAATGTAAATCCTAGACTTAAAAATACACACATATTAAAAAAAAAATCATAAAAGAAATGCAATGGTTAAAAAAATGAAGAGCATCAGAAATGGAGAAAAAACATTTTTGCTTATTCAAAACTAAAACTTTCTTTAAATTAATAATGTACTAAACAAAAAATAAATACCAACATTTTGGATCCTATGCTATTAATTCTACATCATGAAATCTACTTGTGGTTTAAGTTAATGTAACACTAGATATAAAGATAGAGTGGCAAGAGATGCAAATTGAATGAGAATTATTGTTCAGAAATATTAAAAAAAAAAGAAAAAAGAAAATATTTTATTTAATGCTGGATTTTTTTTTTCTTTAATGGATATTTTGAAAAGAAAAAATATGACTGAAAAGAAAGATGAGTATTAGGAAATTTGTAAATAAAGATATAGTAGTGTATTGCTAAGGCAACCAAAGACTTATTCAATAGCATTTTAAAATAGCAATGATGGAAAAAGGACTATAGACTTGCCAGTTGCTGAATGATAAGAATTTAAGTATTTCCTCATACTTTTCAATCTCTAGTTAAGAACAAGTTCATACTCATTAATCTACCATCAAAAAATGATTAAATGCATTAACTTGATACATGGGGGAAAAAATTGAAGCAACTACAATCTGAAAAACTTTCAAACTATATCCAAGTCAGAATTTAAACTCAGATTATAGGAATGGTAGGTTCTTCCTAGAAAAACTATATGAGATTAAATTATCATCTTACAATATTTATTTAGATGAACTGCTAAATGAGTATTATTTAGTTTGAAGAAAGAAGAGCTCACTATGTCAGATTTACAGATTATGTGGCTGTATTTGCAGATAAAAATAAAATTGCATAATGTTAAATAGCAACAGTGAAATTGCAATTAGAAATAAAAATACAATTAAAGAGAAAGTAATGAAGACAGGTAATTCTAAAATAGTTTAATACTTTTGAATATATGGGAAGTTAAAATAATAATTCAATAACAATTAGAAATTAAATAACTAAATAAAAATAAAACATTGCTCTGTGACTCATTGAAAATGAATTTCAGAAAGAATCTGTTAAGTGATTTATTTGGATCAGAAAGTTGGACAATTAAAAAAGTAAAAAAGGTCACAGCGGTTTTATAGATTCAAATTTGATAGAAAATGGACAATATAAATGAAATAACAAAATCAGAAATATAAATATATTGAAAAAAGTAAATAAAAAATTTATGGTAGGAAATAGAAGTTTGGTCACATGCTTAGAAAAGGAAATTATGAAAGATTTATTGAAAGAATCTAAAAAAATAAGGATTGCAAAAAAAAAAAAAAAACTGTTAGATGATCTTAAAAATGAATTTTTAAAAATTTATTAAGAGTTGTATAAAATGTGGTGGGGTGGGTGGCTTTTGGAAGAGAACTAATAATAAGTTGAGCTTAGATATAAATTAATCTAATAGATTTTAAATGAAGATAAGACAAAAATAAATTCCAAGTAAATTCAAATTGCTATGAATATGAACAATTATTTATTTCTATTATTAGATTTTCATCACAATTACATTAATACACAACCTTTACGAAAATCAAATTTTCAAAAAAGTTCAATATTTGGATTATTTTTTACAGTATGGCTTCTGTGGTTCCATAATGTGTAAAAACAGAAAGTGAAACAAAAAATGTGTACAGAATCTGTACTATATCAGTACCAATACATAAATACATTCCACCTATTGATAGTATTTATCTTCCATACTGAAATCTATATAATCTGCAAAATTCACTACCTAATGTAAAGTATTTAAAGAGACACTGTAATTCAAACATAAAATAAAGAATTGCTTGAAAAAAAAAAAACTAATTTAATTAAAAGTTCAATGATAGAAATAAAAAAAATGATTTCAATAAAGATATCCTTTATTATGGGAGTCATTATCATTATATGTATTAAAATGAATGGTATAGTCTCATATACTACATCTATAATCAAATAGTAATTTCTTTCTTAGCAATGGCAAAATAATTATGAAAAATGCACAATAAGACTTCTGAAACTAATATATCACAACAGATAAGGATAATGTCAATTTAATAATACTCATTGGATATTTTCATAGCTTTAATTCGTATTATTCATGTATATATAATAATATGCCTTAATAAAAATCAAAATTAATTTTTGAAATTGTACAATCAATTTTACAAAAGTATAATCTGAAACATACTCATGACCACTGTTGATGGATGTTAATCATAATATCAGAAATTTATTTAATTATAACTAAACTTGAAAATAGTTTATATAATAAATATGCCATTGCTATATAATATTCTTTTTTAAATTAAAGATAATTGAAAAAATAAATTGTTGCAAATACATAAATGTACATAAAACATTTGAGATTAAGACTTGTAACATTGTAGTTTTTTTTTTTTTTTAAATACTCTCTAATTAGCATAAAGCAATAATTAACAAGAATAAAGCAGCTCTATGCTAGGTTAGAGAGTATTTTTAAAAAATATATTTATTGTACAAAGTTATATATATATTAAAGTACTGGAGGAATTCTATATATATGTGAAACTTTGTGACTTTATAACTCAACAAATACTGGATCAATCTTGAAAAATCTTGCATGACTTTCTTTTTTTTTGTATAGAATTTTGCTAGCATATAATTTTTTGCTTTGTTTTTTTTTTTTAAAAAAAAATGTAATTTGCAATATAAAAATGTGTGGAAAATCTATAGCATAATTGTTTTCAAATGATGTCATAAAAAACAAAGAGGGCAGCACAGATAAAAGGATTACAGAATTAAAAAATTTTTAAACGAAAAATATAGTTTTTGATGAAGAAAGATAAAATTTGATTTTGTAAATATATTTTAAATTAATTAAATTGCATTTATGACAATTTAGATCAGTTATAATAATGAATTTCATAAAATAAAATTAGGAACATGTGAAGCACTGGAGAGAGAAGCTATAAAGAGTATAATTATAAGACTATAAAATAATCAGCAGCTTAGCGTTTTCAAGGCGAGTTGCCTCATATTCATAGTAATAATAAGGATTTTAGCTTAAATACATATTTAATTTAGCACTTAAGCTAAAATTGAAAATGACACCTTACAGCAAGAAAAATACTATTGAATTTGATAAAATGTTTTATTATAAAATTGATAAACATACACAAGACACAGTTTATATTTAATATGTGAAAAAATAAATTTTAATGTGTTGTGGGTACAGCAAGAAAAAAAATGAATTTGATAAAATTTTACCATTTCCTTTTAAGTATATTCTCATGTGATAAAGTAAGATGTTATGGCCTGCATATGGAAATATATACTAAAGTAAGGGATTAGTTTTTGGTAATCCAAGTAAAATTTTATAGAATAAATATATATTAAAGTGTTTAACCTTCATTTGGACTCACTTGCATATATTACAACAAGTTAAAATTTTATAGCCATTTAAAAATTATGAGAAATAGAAAATAATTTATTTTAAAATTATTTGTGATACTGCTGTTCATAATTATTCCATTAAATATTATGTAAATATATTTTAATTATTAACCTTCCAACTAATGCAAGGGGACATCTAGAAAGATGAAGAGAATTAGTGAATAACAAAAATCAAAAATAGAAGACATAAATATATTTTGATTTCAAACTTTCTACTAACGTGAGGTTATAGCTAAAGTTTGAAAATGGAATATGGAAATATATTTTTAATTATCAAGCTTCCTAATAACTGCAATGAGACAGCTAGAGAAATGAAAATTAATGAGGACAAATTTTATTTGGTATTCAATATACCAAAAATCAAAAATGGAAATGACATAATAAAACATTAAAAAAATTATACTGCTCAGAATATAATCTTTTAATATATACAAATTAAAAATATATTTTAATAATCAATTGAATTATATTCTTTTATTTTTATTATTATCCTACTAAAGTATGAAAAGCCATGGGTTGGCTTTGCGCACATTAATAAAATTAAATAATGTAACATAGTTGTGAATTAAAATATATTTAAAGAATATTTACATGAAATAATAATACGAGTTATCAACAGCAATTAAAAATAACCTACATTGTTTATAAAAAAAAAGCTTTATAATAGCTATCTTTATCTGCTGTTGATATCTCATGTATTATTTCATATAAATGTTATTTAAATATATTTTAATTATCAACTACATTATATCCTTTTAATTTAATAACATGAGCAAAACCCGAATACAGCAAGTATATATATATTTAAAGCCATTTTTCATCCCAAAAAATATTTTGTATATTTATTCAAGCACAATGTAAATTAAATTTTTAAATATTCTACTTAATAAGATGTTTTCTTGTTTGTTTATTTCTAAAAAACAAAAGAATCTTTATTTGTAATTCTGCTTTAAAATATTTAATATTACCTTCTTTGGAAATAGGAATGTCTAATTAAGTTGAATAAATCATGAATTTGTACATTTAATATTTACAAGATCATTTTAATTATGCATAAAGTTAAATGCTGCAAAGCAAAAGTTAGATTAAAAAAGAGTATGTTTTGAAATATAACTCTAACATTTTATATCTATAAGTTTTTTTTTTCTTTTCTTTTTGATACAAAATATAGTAGTAAATTAAACCTTTGATGTTACTAAAAGATAGAATGGTTATGTACATACATGTACATATACAATGTAACACTATGGGGAAATAAAGGGGTTATACCTGGGTGGTAGACACCAGTACATGATCATCAATGATCCTCAATTGGGTAGCTATTTGTAATGCTACAGGGAAATAAAGGGGTCATACCTTAAGGTGATGGCCATCAGTATGTGATCATCAACGACCCTCAATTGGGTAGCTATTTGTAATGCTATGGAAAATTGGGGTTTAACCCATCATAAGAAATTGTCTATTTATCCTCAAGTAAAAAAAATATATCAAATTTAATATCCAAGGGATGAGCATGATAGATCACTCTGAGAGATCAGTCCAGTTAACTCACTACAATAACTATCAGTATCATTAACCATAAATTTACCAGCATTATAAATAAGTATAAGCAATACTCATTCATCATCATGAATAATTAACAGTAAAAATAAATCAAATCAATCTGGTGACTGAATTTTAAATGGGTCTACTATAGATCAGGTTAATTATTTAGTCCTTGCCAGCTTGGGGCAGATTATTGAAACCATTAGTTGGATGCACTAACTGAAGTGCTAATACATAAGAATACAACCAAAAAATAATAATGCTGGGATACTAAAACATGCTGATCATCACCAATCCTCTGGCCACTTAGTACCTTTAATGTACTGGACAACCATAAACTTAGTTTCTAAGACATACAAAACTAAATAAAATCTAGTGCATGGACTTTAAAGAATATCCCCTTTCTGCCAATCCAGAATAATGATCATCATCATCAGGGTGCCCATATACCAAATATTCCCCTTATTCTATATAGCCATTATGCATGAGTCTAGCTCAGGAAACAATAACTCTATAATTTATTACTGTGAGCAAGAGGGAAATAAATAAATTAGCTTATTATAAATAACCTTAAACAAATTGTGGGTTTCCCCTATTTATAGATAACTAGTTTTATAAGGATCATAAAAAAAAAACTAAATCCTAGAATATAAGCTGCACTTCAAGAAACAGGAATTGGATAGAATAAAGTAATTCAAACTAAAAAAAAAAAAAATTGTTTTTAACAATTATTTAATATCTAATTAACCAATAAAAAAAAAAAATGACATGATAGTATAACGTTTCAAACACCCATTTCATAATAAAAAATTCATTTTCACAAAAATTATATTAACCAACCATTTAATTTTTATTCATGGATTAACTTTAAATTCACTAGGCTCTTTATTTAAAAATAACTAAGTTTGTTAATCATTTTCAAAATCAAAGATTATCTTTGATTCTACCCAGGGGGCATATTAAAAAAACAAAAACTTAGATTTACAGCAGATTATATATATAAACTATTTTCCCTTTGTAAGAGAAGTCAAATGTTTCACAATTCGAAACATCTTAATGAAATTATTAAACACTGTCAATTCTTACACAGAAAAAAAATTATATTTATGAAACAAAAACAATTTTCTAATAAAAATATAGTGCACACACCAAAAAAAGAATACCTCTAACCATGACTTTATTGTTTATGGAGTCCTTTCCAGTTCCCTTTACAATTTAGAGCTTCTCCTTAAAGGCTTCTTAGATGTGGGCAGGGTTAAGATGTCCTTATCCTGATCTGTAGCAATTCCAGGTAAACAAAAAAATAGCAAATTTTGTCCATTGTGGTTTTCTTGATTTTCCAGGTGAGACTTATAGACAGAAACTCATGCTCTTGGTTGAAGACCCGTTTTCAGATTGCATTGGGGGAGGGGGTACCTTCCCTACATTATCCCAGGAAATGTATGCTACATGGAGGAAGGTGATGCCTAGCTTTTAACTGAATCTAGCACATGCTTTTCATTATACAACCCATTTTAGTACTAAACTCATAGTATGTTAAAAGCTTGATTAAAAAAACTACTATTTTATTCAATAGCTTGGTAAAGATTCCTGCTGTACTATAGCACAGTTTGGTAAAGACTTCTGCTTTTTTCTTTAGCAGCTCAATAAAAACATCACTGCTTTCTTTCAACAGCTAAGTTAGGAATACCCTCTCCAGACACTTGGGTATTATCACTTATTCATACACCCATATATTTTTTTCTAAAACAATCTTGTCCACAAACCAATTACAATCTGTCTCTTACATGATAATTTTCATGACAACCAATAAGATAAGATTTCATAAATACAATTATTCAGTCAATTCCCTCCTTAATCATAGATATTGTAAACAAGTCAAAAACTTAAATTAATATTATAAATTACTGACATTCCTTTGCAATGATTTGATTTTTCTTTTTTATTAAAGAGATAAAAAATAAACTGATTAATTAAAATAAAATTTGCAATGGTATTTAAATCTTATTTTGTTCTTCCCTCTCTTTTCTTTTTTTTTTTTTTCAAAAAAATACTTTTAAATATATTTAATGTTTGAGAATTCTCATACTATCATATTGGGACTAAAAAATATTTAGTTAAATAAAGACCCATTAAAAAAATATGTACAGGAAAATTGAATATTATTTCCCCCATTAATTAATTAATTTTTTTATACTCAAAGCTAAGGAACATCTAATTATTCATTTCTTTTAATGCAGCTATGTGCCAACTGGTTACAATATATATATATAAGAATTGATTAAAAAATTTGATTACATTTTAAAAAGGTAAAGACTGACACTTAACACTTTTAAAAATATATTAGAACTACATTGTTTTGACAAATAATATCAGTAAATTATTTGCCAAATAACTATCACAGTACTGTAATACAATTGTCAAATTTAAACAGCATATACTTTCTCTCCCAACTTGATATTTATATATATACACACATAAATCAAATGTGCAAATTGTTAATAATAGTATAATTAACTATTTCTTAACAAAGTTTCAAGTTTGGTATTTATATGGAAGGGAATTTGTGACTACTTTGAAATACTAGCACATGGGCTGGGTTTATAGCTAGCTGAAGATCAATACTGATGTAAAACAATTGTCCTGAAAAAGATGATTCACTATTTATTTTAATATATCAAAATTGGTAGTGTCTTACCAATGAAATGATTAGTTGGTTTTGTTTAAATTTTTTAGAAAGTAGTTAACATGTGTAAGTGTAATCTAAGTTTTCTCTAACATGGTTATAAAAATTATGATAAATCCTATGAAAGACATATTTTTAAACACTGTCATAATTTTAATATAATGCTAAATTTTCTGCCAGATGACAATAAAATAAGCTTATCAGGAGCCATTTGTAAAAAATATGCTCATTGCAATTCTAAGAGGTAAAAAAAATAGGTACAAAAAATAGTAATAATAAATTATAAATGAATTTTGTTATAGCTATATAAATGAATCCATGATCCTGGTCCACTAGTCTGTTTTTTTTTTCATATTTTACTATGCTATCTTTATTAATTTCTTGTGTAACAAACTTTTTTTTCTGAAACACTTCAATATCTTACATAATTCTTGATGCTTTCTATACTCAATCATATCTGCCCAATGAAAGCAATTAATATTGGAATTATTTAGTGTAACCAGTTGTTTACATGCTGCACTAGAAATAAATAAATAATTAGATAGTTGGCAGCAGGTTCCTCAGGTTTGAGAATAAAAAAAACATTATTTAATTAATGGGGAAAATGAAATTTAATTTTCCAATGCATTTTTTATGGGTCTTCATTTAACTAAATGTTTGTAAAATCTCCGTATGATATGAAAATTTTCAAACTTTAAATATATTTAAAAGTATTTTTTAAAATAATAATAATAATAAAATAAAAGAGGAAAAAGCAAAATAGAACATTAATAATTTTGTAAATTTTATTTTAATTAATCAGTTTTTTCTCTCTCTCTTTAATGAAAAAGAAAAATCAAATCAGTGCAATTAACAGATAATCTTGTTGTTTTTTGCAAGATTTGTTTTTTAATTATAAAGGAAGGTCAAGAATTTTATGTTGTTAAATGTAAGTTCTTAACTTGTTTTTTCAATTTCTATGATTAAGGAGAGAATTGTCTGAACAATAGTTTTTATGAAATTTTATTTAATTGGTCATCATGAAAATTATAATGTAAGAGATAGATTGTAATTGTTTGTGGGCAGAATGTTCTTAAAAAATATGTGGGGGTGTGAATTAAGGATTATACCATCCAAAGTGTTGAAACAGTTAGATCTATCGACCTGTCTGTTTCACCTATTATATTCTATAATAGTGTATTTCGTTTCACTCAGATTGCGTGTATTTCTGTAATTTAAAACTTTGAGTGTGCTTGTAATATTGCCGAGTATGTGCGTATATAATCGCCTTGTTAACTATAATATGAAGATGCAGTCATAAATATTTATATATGCACATATTCCTTTATGTTTGTTAAAACTGAAGTAAACATAGCAGTGTGTAGTTAGAATTTATGTATATAACAAAATAATAAGTTTAAATTTATAAAATTATTCATTTAAGTTTTAATATTCATTTTAAATAATTTTCAAGTTCTATTGTTTGTTTAAAATTACACAAGCTGTAATTTGTTTACGAGTTTTAACATTTCGTCTAAAAATAATCTTTTGGCTGAAAATTGACCTCATTTAAAATTATAGTCAAAAACAAATTAGAAAATCCAGTCAGGCATAAATTCATACTAAGTGCAATTGGGAAACCCAAGGGAATAGAGCTTTTAACTCCAGATTTAGCTGTGGCGAATATTAAAAACTAAGTGGAAATTTAGTTAAAGGCAAAGTTTGAAGTCAGTAAACAAGTGATATTGTGAAAGTAAAAGAGGGAGGAAAATACTGTCAAAAATGGAATATAAAAAAGCCTGTAGTAGCCATCAAAAATTGCTGATACACATTTTCTGAAAAACAAGTGTTGAAAAATAATTAAAAGGCTGTTCCTGCATTACTTTGACTAAGCTGAATTCTACTAAGCCATTACCAAAGTTGTTAAAATGAGGACTATTGGCTAAGGGACGATAGACGATAGATTGCCGTCTATCTCCCATGGAAAACTGCTACAGAATGGAAGAAAACATCAACCTCAGCCCAAGCCCAGTGACGAAGAAGCTACACCTGAAATACTAGAGTTCTTGACTGAAGTGATGGAGGAAAGCCACCACCGAAGTAATATACAAAGCTGCATCCAGACTTAAACCTAGAAAAGCCACAGCCGATTTAATAGAGAGAAGACGCACAGCAATGAATGCCTTGAAAGACTTACTACCAAGTACTACCGGTAAATCATTCTGCAGAATACGTTAATTTCATTACAAAACCAATTCTAAATTAAAAGCTAGCTAACTAATCAAGTCTCGTGTTTAACTATATTATTTAAATGTTAAACTAAACTGTTTATATTAAATTTACTTTAAAGCTTAGAGCACTCTCAAAATTCTTGCTTGATCATAAATATTTTAAGTAATCATAAATATTTAGATTCTATAAAACCATTCAAACAAATTCTTCATTTCTAAATTATAACTTTATTGATCATTTTCTGCAATTTGTTCTTATGCCATCTATATTTAGTTTTCAATTTCATGTTTTATTAATTTATGCTATGTTCATCAGAACGGAGTTTTGTGGGGTTTAATAATTATCGGAGGGGTGATTAAGCACCTTTCCATTATGTTAGAATATTATAATATAAAGAAATATAGGCAAAACTCCCTTCTGAAATCAAATTATTATTTATGCTAGAGTGAATCAGTTATTTATAATGCACAAAATAGGTTATTTAAAACGCATATTTTGTGTAAGTTATTTAAAAATGGATACTTTGCGTAAGCTATTTAAAATGAGTATTTGGGTAAGTTATTTTAAAAAGCAATCTTTTGCTTAAGTTATTTAAAAATCAATATTTACTTAATATTAGACGTGACTATACAGCATATAAGTAATATTTTAAATCTTAGTAAATCCTTAATTTTGCTGTAACTCTTCTTAATTAGAGATTAAGCTATACAGATATCCTTAAATCAGATTCTTATTATTGCCTTGTAGGGTGACTAAGTAATACTATTTATGAACTGACCAGTGGTAGTGGCGCTGATAGAAGCTAAGATTTGGTGTAATTAATTTATGAAATATTAAATTAGCATGGCGAATGTGTTGCTAGTTAGCATAAATATGCATAACTTCTTGCTATACCTATTATGGCCTACATCAGTATCGCTTCCACGTAAAGTCACGCCTCGAAAGTTTAAGCAATTGTGACATTTATCTATTTGAAGGAACCAAAGTGTTCCAAGGGCTCGTTAAGCCACTGTTGCATTCACTTGAATAAAAGGGCCTCTTCATATTATAGCAAGTAGCTCGGTCTGGGGAACCGATTACTAGGTAATGAACCTCAAATAAGAACACATTCGAGATGCATATATTCTGATACTATAGTTTGTAATGCCTTAGAATCTGCCGTTCGACTGCCCAACATCAGTTCAACCTCCCATAGAGATTAACATCGGCTTTGATCCGATTCGGAATCTGAGTTAGTACGATTATCTGTGTAATAATTATATATAATATCACGCAAATATCATTATAAGTTATGTTTAAACTTAGTAAAAATAATAATATAATCCCTAGCTGTTGCCAATAATCGACCAATCTAACTATTACTGATTTTCACGATGTAGATCATGGCATAGGTTAGGACCTAAAAGAAGGTATAAGTATATTGTCAGCTCTGCAACTCATAATCTATCTAGACATTTTGCAACCCTAAATTTCACTCATCTGCGCATGAGCAAATATAATTTGTTTTGTTTATTGATAATCACATTAAACATTTTGTAAATCTAAGTATTCACTCACCTGTGTGTGAGCACTATATATATAATTTGTGTTATCCTTTACTGACTATTCATTAATATTCTTTGTAAACCTAAGTATTGACTCACCTGCATGTGAGCACTCCATAATTTGCTTTATTATATTCTAGGTAACCCTGAGTATTCACTCACCTGCATGTGAGCAATCAGTACATAATTTATTTGCTTTATAACTTATTAAGTGTTACATTAAATTTATGAAATATAAATTTATCTCAGTCTCCATTCTTGCTCATTACTTTATGAATCACTAGTTAAATTATATAATATCATGTGTTGGGATGGGAGGGATGTCTCATGTTTTACTGCTTTGCTATTGCTGGAATGTGAATAAAGAGATATCGAGTGTAACCTCAGGCATGTCATTCGCAATGGGTTGACTTGGAAGCATGGGTAAGAGTGTTGAGGTGTGATCAGACGTAGGATATTATTATCCCGACTTGGTCAGCTTTTGGTTCTCTGGCTCGGACTCTCAGTCTGTTGAGCAAATGTACAAACCTGACAGTTACAGTGTCTGGAGAGAATTATTGCTAACTTAACTATTGAAGAGAGCAGTCAAATCTTAATCCTGTGGCTGAAAAAAATAGAAATTTGCTAACTTGATTCTTGAAGAAGTAGTCAAATCTTAATTCAGCTGCTGAAAAAAATGGTAGTATTCCTAACTTAGATGAAGAAAGAGCAGCCCAAGTTTAATCCAGCTGCTGCAAAGAAAGAAGCAGATGCCTTTACCATCCTGTGGCATAATACAGCAGGAATCTTAACCAGACTATTTAATATAAGTTTTTAATCCAGCTTTTAGCATATTATGAGTTTAGCACTAAAAATGGTTTGTACAATAGTTCAGCTAAAAACTAGGCATCATCTCCTCCATGTAACCTACCTTCACTGGAATAAAAACATAGAGAAGAGAGTACTCCCCTAAAGTAGTCTGCAATCTTGCTTTCTATATCTGTCTTACCTGGAAATTCAAAAGAATCAAATGGACAAAATTTGATACTTTTCATTTACCTGGAATTGCTACAGACCCAGGAAAGGACAAATTTAACCACACTCATATTTATAACCTTGAAGAAACTCCATTAGGAAAAACTGAAATTGCAACTGGAAGGTCTCCATAACAAAAAATCCATGGCTAGAGGTATTATTTTTTATTACCGTATACACACTATTTTTTTTTATTAATAGAAATTTTTTTTTGTTTCATAAATGTAATAAGTTTTTTTGTGTGTGTTGTATAAGAATTGATAACAGTAAATAGATCACTAATTAAAATATTCCAAATTATTAGAATTTTTTTTTTTTGTAAAACCCAGTCAATTTTCTCTTACAAATGGTAAAATAGCTTTTTTTAAAAAATATATATAATCATGTTACAAATCTAAGTTATTGTTTTTTCTCTCTCAATTTGCTCTCTGGGTAGAATCAAAAATTGCTATATTTGATTTTTTTGAAGATGTTTAACAAACTCTTAAAATTTTCAAAGAAAGAACCTAATGAATTTAAAGCTAATCCATGAAAATAATCAATAAAGCATGTCATATATAGCGTGGCATTGCTTTTATAAGCTTGACTTTACAAATATGTAATATAGAGAGCATACCAATAGCTCAAACAAGCTCTTAATTCACAAGTGCAGTAAAAGAAAATATTTAAAATCTCTATGCGGAACGTTCCTATCTCCAGATCAATTGGTTTTGAGCATACGGCCCACCTCAGTAAGGAGCTAGAACATCCAGACACTAGATCTAAAACATCAATTCAAAACCAGCACTTATTTAATATGTAATATTTAAGTAGAAACTGAAATTTTTAGATATGAAAATGTCTTTAACTCCAGCTATCTAACTTAAATAGCTATATGGGACTGAACTAAATTCAGATCTACCATATATATTAATAGCCTTATCATTGCCAAGGCATTAACAGTAAAATTATAGTAATCAATAAAGCAAGTCATATTTAGCGTGACTGCTCATATATAGCATGACAATCACACTATATATGACTTGCTTTATTGATTACTATAATTTTATCTTTAATGCCTTGGCAATGATAAAACTATTAATATATGGTAGATCTGAATTTAATTCAGTCCCATATAGCTATTTAAGTTAGATAGCTGGAGTTAAAGACATTTTCATGTCCGAAAATTTCAGGGTTTCTACTTAAAAATTACATATTAAATAAGTGCTGGTTTTGAGTTGATATTTTAGATCTAGTGTCTAGATGTTCTAACTTCTCACTGAGGTAAGTCATAAGCTCAAAACCAATTGGTTTAGGGATAGGAACATTCCGGATAAAGATTTTAAATATTTTCTGTTACTGCACTTCTGAATTAAGAGCTTGTTTGAGCTATTGGTATGCTCTCTATATTACATATTTGTAAATGCAAGTTTATAAAAGCAACGTCATGCTATATATGACTTCCTTTATTGATTACTATAATTTTATCTTTAATGCCTTGGCAATGATAAGGCTATTAATATAAGGTAGATCTGAATTTAGTTCAGTTCTATATAGCTAGTTAAGTTAGATAGCTGGAGTTAAAGACATTTTCATGTCCAAAAATTTCAGAATTCCTAACTTAAACATTACATATTAAATGAGTGCTGCTTTTGAGCTGATATTTTAGATCTAGTGTCTGGGTGTTCTAGCTCCTCATTGAGGTGAGCCATAAGCTCGAAACCAATTGGTCTGGGGATAGGAAGGTTCCGGATAGAGATTTTAAATATTTTCTCTTACCACACTTGTGAATTAAGAGCTTGTTTAAGCTATTGGTATCCTCTCTAATGCATGAATAAAAATTAAGGTTAATGTAATTTTTGTAAAAATGAATTTTTTTTTTTTTTGATGAAATGCATGTTTGAAATGTCATACCATCATGTCACTGTTGCTTTTGCTGTTATTAATCAGATATTAAATAATTTTTAAAAAATATTCTTTCTAGTCTTAATTACTTTATTCTATCCAATTCCAATTTCATGAATTCCAGTGTGTGACCTTATATCATGATAGCTTATATTCTAGGATTTAGTTTTTTTTTTCTTGATCCCAATAAAACTACTTATTTAAAAGTAGAAGCCCATGAATTGCTTAAGATTATTTCCCTCTTGCTCACAATAATAAATTATAGAGTTCTTGCATCCTGAGCTAGATTTGTGCATAACAGCTCTATGGAATGGGGGTTATGGGCATCCAGATGATGATGATTCCTGGGTTGGCACAAAGAGGGTATTCTTCAAAGTTCATGCACTACATTTTATTTAGTTTGGTCTCTATTAGAAATTAAGTTTATAGTTAGCCAGTACATTAATGGTACTAATTGGTCAGAGCATTGATGATGATCAGTATGTTTTAATAACCCAACATTATTTTTTTGCTGTATTCTTATGAATTAGCACTTAAGTTTGTGCATCCAAACTGTGTTTTAAATAATTGTCCAAGCTGGTCAAGACTCAATAGTTAGCCTGATCTACAGGAGAGCCATTTCAAATCCAGTCACAAGATTGACTGTTGATTTATTTTGATACATCATTCATGATGATGAATGATTATTATTTTTGGGGTATGCTGGTGAAATTATAGTTAGCTATGCTGATCTTCCAGAGTGATTTATTATGCTCATCACTTTTGAGGTTTTTTTTTTTTTTTTTAACTTGAAGATAAAAATACAATTCTTCAGATCTCTCATGATTTAAAACCCAATTTTCTGTAGAGTTACAAATGGCTAACCAATTTAGGGCAGTTGATGTTCACGTAAAGTTACCCCAGGTACGATCCTGTATTTCCCCGTAGCATTACAATAGAATGTGTTTAATAAGATACTCTTTTAAAAAATATTTACTTTCATTTCACACATTCAATTCAATGAAGATGTAATTTTATATTATATAGCAAGCTGAAAAATATATTCTTATGATCATGCCATTATATGTTCAGAATTTTACAGAGCATCTCCAAATGAAACTTTTCTAGTACCATTATATAACATTAAAAGGAGGTCCAGGTCTCACTTTCACCAGTAATTTTAGGCAAAATAACAACTCTATAATTAATTCAGTTGAGTATTTATGTCACAATAGTAAAATAGCCTATCTTTTAGATTGCTAAATATAGCAAAAGCTCATTGGAGTTGAGTTGTATCACAATATCTAAGTCTGTCTTTCTATTTAAAAAGCTATCATATATTTAAATTGACTCACATTCTCAAATTATCAACTATCAAAGCTTTTAAAGATTGCTGACGATTTTTCTTAAAACACTAAATGATAAGAGTTTAACTTTTTTTAGCAATAATTACTGAACCAAAATTTCTCTGTTACTTTCAAAATATTAATTCATTCTATAGTCACTTTTGAAATTGACAAGAATAACATAACCATCAACATATTTTATCTCTAAATGTCAAGAAAATGAAGTTCTTGTTTTTACTTTTAATCATAGTATATCCCATATTGATACTTGCTTCATGAAATCATCTATAAACATTTCCACAAGTCATTGTCATAAAAAGGGTAAATAAAATCAGAGCTAGTATACATTATTGTTTGATATCAGATTCCATTTCAAATACCTCTGATTATGTTACACAAATAAACTTTGGTTGACAACCTGCTCATTTCAAATACTACCAGAGACCTATTTGATTGAGACAAATGTCATGACAAAATCAATGCAATATAAAAATCACTTATTTTCCTTACAACAAAAACTGTGTCTGTAATGCTTCTCAATTCTCTAAAATTTTCAGGTCATCTATTTATCTATGACTGGAACCAATTTATTCAACAAAATCTCTGAATTACCTTTATTGTAGTAGATAACCGATATTCTATGATAATAATTGCAGTTCTGTCTATCTCTTATTTTTATAAATTGAAACTATAGAAGTGCTCTTTACGATCAGATATTAGTCTATATATTGCTAAAAAATTTCAATAGTTTTGAAACTAACATATTACAATCATATTTTAAAACTTTTGATATTTCATCAAAAACTGCAGCCTTTCCAGTTTTAAAATTATAAAGAGCTGTTTTAACTTAAGTAATCTGATTATATCTTTATCCACATTTTAATAAGTAGGTAGGATAAATATATCATTGTTATTAAAAATCATTGCCTCAATTATTGTGTCATTATTCAAAAGGTGATCAAAATACTTCCATTGCATGAAATATCATCGATAACATATAAAAAGTGTGTCATTTGTGAATTTATTAGGACTATAATATCATTTTTAGATCTATTTGTTACTATCAAAGCATCTGAAAAGGACTAAAGTAATTCAAATCAGCAAAATTCTGTATTTTTTTATTTTTTTTTGCGGTTTTAATTCACACATCATTTCTAAAGCTTTCTTATTAGTTATAGATTTTCTGCCTTTAAAACTCTACACTGATCATAAATCTTCACATTCTATTTATTATTCTGCCAAGTAGAAAATGCCACATGTATCCATTTAACTGAGTCATTAATAATAAGAACTAATCAAAATTCATCTGCAAAACAGTAACTTTTAAAGATAAAGTGATGACAATTTTAGCATCTTTGAAGAGCTTATCATAATGTCTTAAGTCACTTCGTGAAAAAACAAGGAAGATCAACATATTGGACCAAGCAAAAATTATATTTAGAAAATCTGAAACTAGATTCCAGTTTGAATAAATTCATCATTATTTGTATTGGACCAAGTGTGAATAATAATCAGAAAAGCCACTGAATGACATTTTGAGAACTTCTTAGATTGCTCTACAGTAAATATATTATAGTAAAAATCAATGTGCCCGCTGTGGAAAGATAGATTTCGAATATAGCAATCTTATTCTCCATTGTTATGTAAAATTGGTTTTCATACAGGTTTTAATTATGAGGAAAAAATTGCTTTCTTTCAGGTTATAGATGAATAGCACTCTGTATGATGACAAAAAATCAAGAATAGAACAAATCTATCTATTCTTGGAGCATTTAATGTTTATAAGTTTATCTATGCCAATATTAATGAAAATTCAGGGAAATCAATATATCATCCAAATAAAATTTGGTATTAATAATTATTAGACTAATAATCACTACACAAGGATAGAGATAGAATCTCTTTTAATAACCTTGTTTTAATAATCAATTAGGAGTTTAATAAATGTTAACATGAAATTAGCATAGCCTAATGATATGTAATTAAGGAGAAAACCACTCTCCCTTAGGCTACAAGTAAATAGCATTCTGTATACAGATAAAGAGTCAAGAATAGAATGAATTCATCTGTTCTTGCAATATTTGATGTTTAAAATGACAGGTTTTAAATAGATTTTGGAAGTTAAAAAATTCTTTTTCATGATTTTTTAATATGTTATATACTATTTATAAAGCATTCTTAATTAATATATCCATCTATCTCAATAATCTAAATCTAAAATTGCAAATTCTTTCTTAAATTGATAAATGATATCAATGCATTCAATATGATATTAAATCAGTTCAACTCTGTTAGAAAGAAGATTTGACCCAGTTTCTGCTCTGAAAAGATAATACTAATTTTACAAAATATATTTAAATAAACAACCTTACTGCAATCACTTGTATATCACTTTCATGATTTTTTTCAAGAAGAAGATAACATATATTTGTAAATCCCTTTTCACCCAGTAAACAATAAAATCAAGAAAATGCCAAATTTATTGACTTAAAATAATGCCTTAGTGAAAATAAAATTTGAGAAATTTTTCAGAGTTACAAATGAAATTGACATGATCAATTTCTGATGATTATTACACCCTGCTAATAGTTTCCAAAAGTAAGAACATTTTCCCACAATTATATCTGTTGTATCAAAACAACATACAGATGTGAAGAAACATTTTCATCACTAAAATGGGAGAAAAGCAAAATGAGGTCACAGTTGACTGATTTACAAGTGAAAAATGTTCTGTTTTCATTAACAAACTTAATTCCACAGTCTGGTGAAAGCAAAATAGATTTATAACTCTCATTTAAAGTATGTAATATTTAAACTTTAAATTTTTTGTTTTATTAATAAAAATTTGAAATATTTATCTATATTGACATTTTATACTAAAATTGGGAAAGTAATACAGTAGTTCTATGGCTATATCATCCATTTAAATTTATGGGAGAAAAAAATCATGCTTTGATTGTAAAATAATGGCACTCCAGCATTATAGTATAACAATTGTGGGATAGAATAGTCATTATGGCTAATAATTACAGCACAAGTAGTAGTCATGAATTGGTAAAATTTGAAGTTCATTTTGATTTAAAATTGCAAAAATGTGCAGACAAAAATCATATTACATATATATATTACATTTATCCATCAGTATATATGTTGTTGCA
This sequence comes from Epiperipatus broadwayi, assembly GCA_028023455.1. NCBI lineage: Eukaryota > Metazoa > Onychophora > Udeonychophora > Euonychophora > Peripatidae > Epiperipatus > Epiperipatus broadwayi. The sequence goes on along the minus strand of JAQFVV010012475.1, from coordinate 815,102 downwards.
GGTGGAAATATAAAATAAAAATCAAAAAATGTAATTATCTGACATTTAATTAAAGCACAATGTTACTTTATTAAGATGACTGAATAAATTGTTTTAAAAGTTTGCAGGCAATAAGCAAACCACCATCCCCATTGTTTAGTTATCTCTATTTGCCTTTTGACGTGCAGAATTTTAATATATATACTAAAACTGTGTTTAAAATGGTATAAGATAGTAAATAGCAAAGAAGATCCAATGTAACGAGCTTATGATAAAATTCTAAATAACATCATTCATTATAAGATTAAGAGGCAGTTTTAGATATGGGATGCTTTCTGCCAATGATAATCAAGTAACTTCCTAGCAAGGTCTTAATATTTTATTAGATCATTGGACCTAGAGTTTTAGTAAAAAACTTAACATGCATACATGCACAAAATAGTGTAAAATAAAATTTATATAAAAATCTGTATAATTATATGAGAATAGAGTTGATATATTCTCAAGTCTCAAAATGATAAAAAAAAACAACTTTCGAACAGTTAATGTGTGTTACCATCAGAGACCTTGGTGATTTTATCGTCAGCTAACAGCATATTTTTAAATCTGGCTATCTATTTTAAAACAATGGCAAGTTACTTTAAATATCTAAGATAATCAATATTTTAAAATATAAAGTACTATTTTGCAATGACTTATATGTTTTTATAATTTGTCAATTATATTACTTTCAGTTCAAAATTGGATTTTTTTGTATTTTAAAAGCATTTGTGTCATATAATTCTTTAGCTATGATTGCAAATCTCTTGTAAATTTTTCATTTGTAGATTTCAAGCCTTTTTTTTTTTTTTTTACAGATTATAAATAAATATCCACAAGTAAAATAACTAGTTTCTGCATATAATATACATGCATATAACATAGTTCATTTTGTAATTGTTACATTTAACTAATATCTTAGTACAGGAATAGGCAACTTCCAGCCCCTAGGTCAATTCCAGCCCTCAAAAGCTCTCAATTTGGCCCTTAGGAATTTTCAAAATATATATATAAAATAGCCCTGTATAAAATTTCTAGTTCAAATACTGAATTAACAGATAAATAAAATATTTATTTTTTCAAACATATCATTTCCTCTCTCCAATTTTTATACTAATTCATTCTATCAGGGGCATAATATTTCAACAAGTTATGTATATTGTGTGATCTATCTAACTATGGATTTAATCTTCGATGATGCCTAAGCAAGATAAAAAAAATTGACACAGAAAATTACACATTTCAAGGGAAATGGACAAATTTTGTTATAGAAAGAAATAGTAAACTGAATGCCTGATATGTCAGGAATTTATTTCATTTAATAAGGAACTCAATATTAAGAGGCACTGTTCATCAAAACATTTTGATTATAAAACTGTTGGGGAAAAAATATTAAAATAGAAAACTTGAAAGAGAATTAAAAAGAACAAATGAGTCAGAAAATTCTATGAAAGCAAGTTACAATATTTCAAGTATATATATATATTATAAAAAATTAAAATAATTTCTGAAACAGAATACTTGCTGTAGAATTAATCAGCCTGAATATAAAAAGAATTTGAGAATACAAGTATGCCATGAAGAACAGTTACAAAGTGAAGTGAAAAAATATGTCATGAATGTAGAACAGTTGTTGGTGCAAAATATTACTTGTTTTGATTGGTATTCACTAGCATTAGATGAAAGTAAAGATCTACTAGGCATTGCTAAACTCTCAATTTTTATTAGAGGAATTAATGAAAACTTTAATATTACCAAAGAAATATTATCTCTTATCCAACATACTATATCAAACAATATATTTAATAAATTAAAGGGTTAATGTTAAAAGGCAATCTTGGGTTTCAGAATTTGTCTGGAATATCCATTGATGGAGAAAAGTCAATGATCGAAAAGGTCAAAAATGTTTTAGTACATTTCATCAATGATATGAGTGAAAGTGAATTAAAGGAAAAAATTATTTTCCATTGCATAATTCACAATTAAAATTTATATTCTAAGATTATTAATATGAAGAATGAGGTTAAGTGCATAAATGAAATTTCTTAAAATTTCTAATCATGAAGATTATGGGGATTTAGCACATTATTGTGAAGTTTGTTCGATGGCTTTTGAAAGGAATTGTTAAAAAGGTTTTTTTGAATTAAAAGAGGGGATTTTTCTTAAAATTTTTTTGGTTATAATTAAAGAGTGTGTGTGTTTTTTTTTTTTTTTTATACACCATTTAATTAAATAAAAAAAAAATAAAAAAAAAAAAATTAATAATTTTTTTTTTGTTTTTTAAAAAAAATATTAAAAAAAAAAAAAAATAATTTTAATAAAAAAATTTGGTAAAAAAAAAAAAAAAAAAAAAAAAAAAAAAAAAAAAAAAAAAAAAAAAAAAAAAAAAAAAATGTTCAATGGATTTTCTCAAAAGAAAATAAAGATTGATAATGATGAATTAGACAAAGTTAACTACAAATACCCTATTCAAATTATTAATACAGATAGAAACATAATGGATGAAATTAATCATAGAATTAAAACTTGGATCGAGTATTTTTGGTAGAAATAACTTAATATTAAAAAGAATTATGGTATGTGTTTGGAAAGGTAGGTTTTTTAATAAATGTCTTTTTACTTATGAATCTGAGACTTGGATGCTTAACAGAATAGCAACGCAGAGATTTCAGACCAATCAACAAAATATGGAGATATGTATGTTAGGAGTAACAAGAAGGGATCGAAAATGAAATACATGGACGAGAAAAAAAAAAAAAAGATATTGTGACATCATTAAAAAAAAATTAAGAAACTGAAGTAAATGTGAGCTGAATACATTGCTGGGAAGATGATAAAAGATGGTTAGTTGAAATTCTAAACTGGATTCCAAGAGATTGTAAAAAGAACATTAGAAAGATACCACATGTGAGATGGATGTATGAACTAAGGAAGTTTGCTGGTGTGTTATGGAAAAGAGGCCAGAAATCAGGGAAACTGGATTAAATTTGGAGAAAACTTCCTCCTGCTCTGGATCAATAATGATTGAAAATGATGATTGCGCTACTTTTTATAATATTTATTCAAAACAAAAATACAGCGATATTTTAATAAAAATGCATAATGAGTTCCAAAAGATTCTCTATAATGAAAACAAAAAACTTATTTTGAATTATTTTCGGATTCTTTCATGATATAAGACATTGAACTTCAAGAGAAAATAAATTTAAAAATGAAATTTATAGAATTATCTAATACTGATTTTTTTATAGAATTATCTAATACTGATTTTTTTTAAAAAAAATTAGATTCTCAAGAATTTCCAAAATTGATTGGCATTGCAAAAAAAAAATGATATCATTATTCATTCCTAAATTCAAAACCAAGATCTCTTATAATCAATAAAAATTAAGAGCATATTTTGTCCACCACTATTACTAAAATCAAACAGGATATAAATTGATTGTCAAAAAATATATAACTTTTTTATCAGATTAATATTTTTTTGTCTTTATTATAGATAGAGATTTATGTTTTATAAATTTAATAAATGCAATAAGTGCGCTTATTATTTCTATAAATTAAATACGGCTTAGAGCTTTCAAGAACTTACGGTGTTCTCATATTCATAGCAAGATGAATTTATGTTTATGTCATAACATCAATATAAATAAATAATGTTACTTTATTTTTTACTTCCCAAAAAAATTTATGACTCTCATTTAGAAAGAAAAAGTTGAAATTAGGTTGTGAAATGAAAAGCCCCCCCCCCCCTCAGAATATTATAAGTGCATTCCACTGATCTATTAGTTCATTATTTAATTGAAATATAAAATGTAAACAATTATGATAACTTCCTTTCTAAAGTATAGTAAATTAAGGTATCACTAATACCACATACTTAGAGAAAATATTGGGATTACTAAATACAATCTTAATGCATATTCAGTACAGAGCATCATTGTCAGAGCTGACAACTGTCTTTGGCAAATCATTGAAAACATATTAAGACTAATATTTAATATTTTTAATGTTTTCTCCAACTATATGGCATTAATATTGCCTTGAGTATAAGATATTATATAAATGTCAAATTCTGATGAAAGAAATCCCTTGAAACTATTCACAATTCAGAATTTGCCTATTACATAAAAGCTTATATCTTAATTAAATAATAATAATTATATGCTCTATATGTAAATTGTCAAGACTTTTTCTCTTAGGACTTATAGACATTCTCTTAGGACTTATAGGATAGATTGTTCCAGTGATCTTTCTTTTTTTCAAATTCCTTTCCTTTCTGATGATGTTCAACATCACACAATCATATTTTTTAAGTTAGTCATGTACATATCAGATATTAGAAAATTTAATACAGCATAACAAAAATTCTTTCCTCTATTTCTTCTTTTAAAAATTTGTTTTATTATTATGAGTCATATAACTTTTTAAAATTTTTAAATAGTATTAGAAAATGTAAAAGTTCACACATATACAGCTAATTAAAATTAAATAACAATCAAAGATTTTTTTTTTTCAAAAGTGTTTTTTTTTTTTCAATGTATTTTATTTAAAAAAAAAAAAATACATGGATTACAAATGTCAAAAATAAAAAGGAAACAATTTAAAAGTATTTAATACTTACCGAACAACATCTTCTATATTATTTCTGTACACACCTTCTAACTTTTCAGCTGGAAAACCCATGGCTATGATATTTGGATAAATATCTAAATTGAGTTAAGGTAAAATCAAACAGTACCAATTGGACAGGAAAAAAAATAAATTAATTAATGAATATTCATAAGATAATGAAATGATTTACAAATAACTTTGGAAACTACAGTCTCTAAATTTGTTCTAAACTGTGCATGGCATAAAACTACAATTATATATAAATTTCAATAGCAAAAATTTAAATGTGTTTGCATTTATCTACTACTATTCAAATGCTCACACATTTACAATCACACTCATTTCACATACATGGTATATGCATACACATAAATATGAAATACAGAATTTATGATTACTGAAAGGATTGGATGACCAAACTAACTAAGGAGACCTGTTTTGACCAAAATAAATATTAGAAGCCATTTTCTTTATTATTATTTTTCCAATATGTGTTCAAGTATATTTTATTATGCATTTATAAATAGGTCAATAATATAGAAGATAAATGAATATATTATATCAATAACTTTCTAAAACTTAGAATAACTAAATCCAGTATTCTTAACAAATTAGCTAAAAACTTGTCACATTAGACTGGCTGCTCTACCATCTTCTATTTAATAATTTAATGCAGGAGTTGTCCAATGATTTAAATTTATAGTCCAAGTGAATTTTTTCACCTATGAATACAACTATACAATTTTTGTGTTAATAATCAATTTTTGTATAAAATACAATACGTTATAGATAAATAATATTTAACTTTTTTTTTTTTACAATAATGTACTATGAAAAAAAATTCTGTAGTATATTATTATATTACTTTTAAAATGTTAAAATTTAAATATTACTTATTCTAATGAGATTTTTGAATCTATTCAGGATTTTAATTCTGGAGTTAAACATAATTAATAACTCAGATGTTTGGGGGGGTGTGTGCCAGTTTCATAGATAAAATGATTTTATAAAAAATAAAACTGCAATATATAAAAAGAATGAACAATTACAAAATGAAAGTTAAAATTAATTACAGACTTGCTTTGAATTAGTTCTCAATGCTAGACAATTATGAAATCTTTACTTGATAGATTGAATGCAAAACAATTTTTTTTTTTTAAATTTAACTTTGTGAATTTGAATTGTTATATATTTTTTGCCTGATTATAATAAAAATTGTTTTTTGATTACAGTATTACTTTACAAAATCTAGTCTTACTTTTTATTTTTATAATTAAGAGTGCAATGTGTCAAGTTTGTTTCATGCATCATAGGTTGGTTTAATATTTGCTATATAGGACTCTCAAGTCTGCAAGCTGAGTTTTGATTCAAGCTTGATAAACTATTAAAATTTTTCTAGGTTACAAAAAAGTTTTAAGATTTTTTTTTTTTTTTCAGATAGATGCTCTACATATAATGTAGTTAACCATCTATAAATGAGGGTTGATGTACTGAATATACTAATAAAACTGATTGATAATATGATATGGGCTTTATCAATGAAGACACTACTTTCATGAGTAATGAGCATATGGTTTACAAATATATCATATATAAAATACTTTATCTATACTGAATATAGTTTTGTACATACATAATACATGAGTCCCACATAATTAATATATTAGTCATCTTAAATAAAATAAATAAATAAAAATCAATCTCTCCAACATTTAAGATATATTAATTAAAATCAGGCTGCAGAAAGGAGTTTGCTATTAACTGAAAAGAGACCCTTTGATTCCTCTTGGAGGCCTTAAAGGAACTGAGCATGGCAAATTCCTAATGTCGACTCCATACGTTCTTGTCGTTGCAGCTGTTATTACTATGTGATTATTCATATAGTATACGAACATGGATGGACTGCTCACCAACACGCATTAGCCAGCGTGGTGAGTTTATTGGCTTTTTACCTGAGTTTACGATCAAGAAACACCATGGTCTTACTTCTCAGTGCCTGATAAGGCAGAATGAATGTTTGTGTAAATGATAAATATTTTCCCAATACATATATACAATTATGACAGACAAAAATAAAGCATGGCCCTTATTCCCAGGAGGCTGTAAAGTCACCAACCAAGGCAGCGGTTGGTGGCCGAAGGCGGAGGGTGCTAAGAATCCCCTGATTGCGGACCCAGGCTGCCATTTGATGACGACTTTTTATTTAGGTACTTACAACTGCAGATCACTTTCAAGTGAAGGAAGATTGCAAGAATTAGAAGAAGAACTGTCTTATATTAAATGGGACATTATTGGACTTTATGAAGTTAGAAGAAAAGGGGAAGAAACAATTGATTTAAAAAGTGGACATATACTCTATTATAAAGGCACACATATTGGAAATACAAATGGAGTAGGATTCATTATAAATAAAAAGTGGAAGAACAATATTGTGGAGATTGATGGTGTATCGGACAGAGTGGCAAGATTAGTTATACAACTTAATAGCAGATACCAAATGCAGATAATTCAGGTTTATGCCTCAACAAGTTCTCATAGTGATGAAGTAGTAGAAGATTTTTATATGGATGTACAAAAGGCTTTTGATCAGAGTAAACAACATTTTAAAATTGTTATGGGAGACTTTAATGCTAGAATTGGTAGACAAATGAAAGATGAAATTGCTGTAGGTAATTTTGGTTATGGTAATAGAAATGAGAGAGGACATAGACTTGTGGAGTTTGCAGAAAAAGAAAAACTTTATATTATGAATTCATTTTTTGAGAAAAATGTTAAAAGGAAATGGACATGGAAGCATCCAAATGAAGGTACAGCAGAATTGGATTATATTTTGACTAACACAAAATACATATTTCAAGATTGTAATATTCTTAATAAATTTAACACAGGAAGTGATCATCGATTAGTAAGGTGTAAGTTACGTGTTAATGTAAAACTAGAAAGACAAAAATTATTAAGAAAAACAATATTTACAGTTGATATTCCTAATCTTCAGAAACATTCTAATGAATTTAAATTAGAACTTACAAATAGGTTTCAAGTGTTAGGAGATTTTGAACTTGATACAGATTTGAATGAAATTAATATGAAAATAACTGATACACTTTTAAAAACTGCAACAAACATAGCTGGTAGAAAAAAGCAGCAATTGACTAATAAAATTTCTACTGAGACTAGAGAATTTATGAAGAAAAGAAGGAATATGAAGATATACAAAAATGATGTATTAAAAAGAATTGAATATCTCGAATTTTGTAAAATGGTACGGAAAAGAGTTGAAAATGATATAAGAAAGTATAACTGTGAAATAGCAAGGAAAGCTGTAGAAGAAAATAAAAGTCTCAAAAATGTTAAACAACATTTTGGTATTGGTAGGAAATTTATATCTGCAATAAGAAAAAAAGATGGAATTATTACTAAAAAGAGAGATGACATCATGAAATTGGTAGAAGATTTTTATCAAGAATTATATAGTAATAAAGAACAAGTACCTCCTATATCTATTACATCTTCCGAATTGCCCAGAATTTTAAATGAAGAAGTAAGACATGCAATTAAGTGTATGAAGAAAGGAAAGGCTCCAGGAAATGATGGAATTATTATTGATATATTAAAAGAAGCAGGTGAAAAAATAGAAACAATTTTAGCAAAGTTATATACCAAATGTCTAAATGATAAAGATGTACCAGAAGATTGGAAGAATGCAGTAATAATATTAATATTTAAAAAAGGTGATAAAGAAGATATTAGAAATTACAGACCTATCAGCCTTTTATCAGTTTTATATAAAATTTTTACCAAGATAATTACAACTCGTCTACAGAGAACTTTGGATTTCCACCAACCAAGAGAACAAGCTGGATTTAAAAGTGGTTTTAGTACAATAGATCATATCCAGGTATTGAGAGAAGTCATAGAAAGGACAAACGAATATGAGTTGTCATTATGTTTTGGATTTGTAGATTATGAAAAGGCATTCGATTCCATACACATTTCTTCAGTGATTAAAGCATTGGATCATCAAGGTATAGATCCAGGATATTGTCATATTTTAAAGAATATTTATAAAAATGCAACAGCAACAATTAGATTACACAATGATACTGGAAAAATCAACATTGAGAAAGGTGTAAGACAAGGTGACTCCATATCTCCAAAACTCTTTACAGCAGTGCTGCAAGAAGTATTTTGTGGATTAAAATGGGAAACTAAAGGAGTGAAAGTAAATGGAGAGTATTTAAGTCATTTAGATTTCGCAGATGATGTAGTTGTTTTTGCAAATAATGCTTCAGAGCTGCAGGAAATGTTGCAGGAGTTAGCAGATGAAAGTAGAAAAGTAGGACTAAAGATAAATGTTAAAAAGACTAAAATAATGTTTAATCGATTTGCTCAAAATATGAAAATAAAGATTGATTATGAAGAATTAGAAGAAGTTAGCAGTTACAAATACCTTGGTCAGATTATTAATACAGATGGAAACATAATGGAGGAAATTAATCATAGAATTAAACTTGGTTGGAGTGCTTTTGGTAGAAATAACTTGATACTAAAAGGAAATATGCCTATGTGTTTGAAAAGGATGGTTTTTAACAAATGTGTTTTACCAGTTCTTACTTATGGATCTGAGACTTGGACACTTAATAGAAGAGCAATACAGAGACTTCAGACCATTCAAAGGAGTATGGAGAGATGTATGTTGGGAGTAACAAGAAGAGATCGAAAATGCAATGTATGGGTAAGACAACAAACAGGTGTTACTGACCTTATTGAAAAAAATTAAAAGATTGAAATGGAGTTGGGCTGGACATATTGCTAGAAGAGATGATAATAGATGGACAATTGAAATTTTAAACTGGATTCCAAGAGATTGTAAAAGACCCAGAAAGAGACCACATGTGAGATGGATGGATGAAATACGAAAATGTGCAGGGGTGTTGTGGAGAAGAGAAGCTAAAGATCGAAGAAGATGGATTAAACTTGGAGAGACCTTCATCCTGCAGTGAATTGATAATGGTTGATGATGATGATGAATTAAAATCAAAATTATCTACTTGCTAAGCAATTCTTTTATCCTTGCAAACTTTATGGGATTTCCTTATGTATGATGGAGCCCATATCCATACACAAAAACTGACAAGATGCTAATTGATGTTTTGTTTATGTATATAATGAAAATAATCAGGGTCTTTAAAACAATATATGTAAGGAGACAGGAGAAGGAGATGAAAATATATCTATGACTCTTTAGTAATGGCAATAATATATGTTGTTTCTTTTTTTTATATATAATGAAAATAATATATATGTTTGAAAAGGAAAAAAAATATATAATGGATATGAAAACAACTTATTTAAACAACAAACCTAAAATTAATAAGTTTGATGACAAAAAATGCTTGAAAAGCATTCAAAATGTGTGAGTACTTGTGGGTGTTAAATTCTCAATGAGGACATCAAAATGACTGGGGGGGGGGGGATATTTCCATAAGTGCATAAAACATGACAAATATTTCATATTATTGATAGATGATTAAGAATTTAATTTGGTTTTGTAAAAATAAAAAAGAAATCATTTATTAGCAACAAACTTTTACTTAGCGGAAGAGGGGGGGGTATTTTTCATTAGCATAAAAATAACTTTACTTGTCTGTTTATCAAATTGGAATAATAATTTAACTTGATTATATTTTTCTTTAAAAATATATATACAGAATTAGAGAGAGGGAGTAATAATAAATCATCATTCATTTTTAAATTTTAATTAATAGTCTCACCCTTGGATTTGTCTTTCTAATTTTTTTAACTCAAGTTAATGTTTTTATATTATTTTCAATTTATTTTGTATATAGTTATTGTGCATAAAAATTAGTGTAACTTTTTACTCTTCTAAATTAAATATAATTCTTAGGTTTTCATGTTTACAGTATAATTATTTAATATGCTTTAGCTCTAAATTGATTGTAAATAATTTAGTCACCTGTCATTTTTATTACTGTTTTTTTGTTTTCAATGCTAATTAAGTATTTATTACGAGATATAAAAAATATGACAATTTTACATTGATTTACAATTATTTTTCTTATTACAGACTAAATAATGATATTTATTTTATTGCACATTTTTATTATATTACTTTTAGATCTAAAGAATTTTATTTCATTATTATAAAAAGGTAATGATAAAATCATAAGCTCAATGCTTAGTGCATATAACAATGCTCTTACAGTTGATAAAGAGTACATCATGTAATATTTGCTTTTCTTGTATAGTATATACAATCTAGATTACTGAGGGGCTTTTCCTATTCAGCTAAAAAGTTAATGTCCATTTCCTGATCATTATTGGACATATTGATAGATTTTAAATGTATTATTTTCTATTAGCTTCCTTCTGTTAATCATTATATATATTAAGATTTACAATTTTTTTATGCAATTTTCAATTTGAATAAATAATTTATATATTTTATAATTATTATCAATCTTGGAAATCAGTTTTTTATATATTGTGTTTCTACTATCATTAATAATACTTCAATACCTAAGTAAATCATTTCATTTTTCTGAATGAATAGTGAAATTTACATTTTATCCTGTATATTATGTTAGATCTAATGACTATATACAGAGAAGATCATTTTTAAGTCTCTTGAATATATGTATGAACATATTAAATCATATATACTAGGGATGGGCAACTTTTTTCATCAGCGGGCTGAATAAAATTTTTGTATCATAACAATTTAGCAAAAAAAATCAGAACCTAAAAAATGTTATCTTACTTGAATTACCAAATTATCAATATATTTTTTTAAAAAGTACATACAATATTTAATGACTTAAATAGAAATCGATTATAGATAATCTGTATTTTATGGAATGTTTTGTTGAAAAATAACTTTTTAGATTATATTCTTTAAAAACAAAAATAGTTTCATTACAAATCAAACAAACAGCTTTATTATCTATATTTGCAAAAAAAAAAAATCTGAATATCCAATTATTATTGGAAATGCAGCATTGATCATTAATTTTTTTTTTTAATTGGTTCATTTTATAGCCTATAAATTATATTAAATTAAAAATTGTAATAATTAGAAAGCGCATAAACTTACTTATAAAATATCATGCATCAATATTACTTTTTTCAATAAGAAGTTAAATCCAAAGAAACTTCATTTGATTGATGCTACAATAATTAGGAAATAATACTCTGATGCTGCATAAAAGTATTCTTTAAAAACTGAAATTAATATTATTTGTAACGTGATTCTTCTCATATTTTTATATTTTGTAATATAAAATTGGTATTCTAGAAGTTGTAATTAAATTTACATAAGTTGTGATAAAAATTTTAATTTTTATAATTAGAATTTTATATTTCTCATGGCATTAGGATAAAGTTAATGTTATATGAATGTGAGTGATAGGTCTAGAGATTGCGGTTTACAGTGAGTATAGTCAGATATGGATTTTCTATATTTAGGCATATATGGTGCAGGCCAGATTCAACATCATCACAGGTGCCCCCCCCCCTGATATGTATACTCTTTTTTTCCAAATCTATTTCAGATCTTACTATTAAATTCCCACTCTGTTAATAGTTCTTCAAAATCCATTAAGTTTTTATTTAATCCTGTTTTCTACTTTTCTGGCATCTTTTTAAATTGTGCTTATTGGGGGTTTTTTTTTATATCATTTAAATAGAAATTATGTTTTCACATACGTTTTTCTTTTTTTTTTTAATACTGAAGTTTCTTTTATTGTTTATTTCCTTCTTCAATTTGTTAGTGAAAATAGCTTGAAAACATTTTATTCCAAAGTTAAGATTCTTAAAAAAAATTAAAATATGATGAAACTTATATGCATCATTATCATCATCAAAAGCCACTTTCATAGGATTATCCTAACTCAAGAAATATATATATATATATGAGTTTTGTGATAGCTATACAAACCAATTAATGAACCATAAATAATCATATCCCATTTCTTGTGATGCTATCTTTTATTTTTGACAGCAATCTTTTTCTGTTTAAAGATGTTGCTCTCCACTGTATTTAATCCTCAATCATTTTCTCTCTTAATGAAAATTACCAACATTATATATCTCTAGAATAACTAAAATAATATCGATAACACAAACTGGATGATCCTCTCTTACAAACAGCATGTGCATTTTTAGAATATTAATTCTTCTGGTTTTCATGCCAATCCTATAAATATGAATCATTACAACACTAACACATCCAGCAAGGCTAAGTTAGTTAAAACGTTTCCTTGTAAATTTGTCTCTTATGCTAGCATTATCATTGGTTAGGCCAACAACACCTAAAGAATGGATAATATCATTCAAAATATTGTGTAATCTACTAACTGTTGTCTTTGTGTATTATTATTAACAATTGTTTGTATTTAGAAAAGTTTAAATAAAGTTTAAAATTTTCTAGACATTCAATATTAAATGAGAGATGGGAATAGTCCAACATATTATCACATCAAGCACTATCATCACAAACCTTCAGAAAAATACTAAGTACTTAGTATAGACTCAATGCTATGTTGTTGTTGTTGTTTTTCAGTTACATATATTACTTGTTTAGACAGAAACAAAAGATGAAAACCCAAGCTGAAATATTTTAACAACTCACCTAAACTTTTTGAGTAAACTAAATTGTATGAAATTTAAGCATTTTAAAAATATTAATTCATATCTTAGAAAGTTTTTTTAAATAAGTGAATTATTTGAAAAAAATACAACCCAATTTAAATTCAAATATTAGTAGTTCTATAGATAATAATAGTTAAAAGTTCCCTTTTTTATCAATTAGTTGATAAATGAAAGCCTTGTCAGGACTTAATATTCTTCTAAAATATTAAGAATAATATTAATATCATCTATATTCTTTATTACTTTATGCAAGGCTTTTTTACAATCTACAATCGACTATGACAGTTTCAATTGCCCCAGAAATCTTGTTCAGAACTTCTACTTAAGATTTGGAAATGTAAGTAGAAGTTCTGAAGAAGATTTCTGGGGCAATCAAAAATGTCATAGTGGATTGTAGATTGTAAAAAAAGCATTGTATAAAGCAGCGTTTCTTAAACTGTGGGTCGCAACCCCATTTGGGATCATGAAGTGAAAAGTGGGGGGTGCGAAAATTTAAGTCAGATACATTAATTAAAGAAATTTAGTCGCAATCCCTTTATTATCTTTAATTTAATATATTATGTTTTCTGTACATTATAAAATCGTAATGATGGCCAAGTTGAACTGTAAATTATATTTACATATTGAAAAATAACACTAAATGCATCATAATAGTGGTGCCGCATTGCAATTTCAGCATATATGTTATTTCAGAATCAAAATATATGCGGCGGTGGTGAGAATAAGGTTGACGCCACTATGATTATAAAATGCATTTCCAGTCAAGTTATTTGCTTCAGTTTCATTTCAACAAGTGTCCACATCGCAATAACAATACAATATTGTATTTTACTGTTTTACTCGACTAAGGTTAGTATTTATTTGCATAAATATGAAAGATGTTATTTTTTATATATAAAAATGCTTGTATACTTTTTTTTCTCACTTTTTATTCAAAATTTATCATCCTATTAATTATTATAAAAATTTATCTTTTATTTGAAACTTATTGTCATTTATTTATTAACAAGTAAAAACATATTCCTATTTTTTAAATAATAGGTAACTTATAATTGATTTATTGATATTTTTTAAATATTACAAAATAAAACATACGAGGGATATTAAAAAATAGAACATATGGGAGTAAATATGCTTTGTATAATTAAACAAAAAACATGGCGCCATTTGATGTCTCTGCTAACTAATAAGTACTGTTATTTTATTTATATTATAACGTTTTCCGTTATATAAACTGTGAGTGAGTTGATCAAGTTATGTCAAAAAGAAAGTTGTATTTCTATTTCAAAAAACATAACTATATTTCCTGATCAAACTTGGCCTATTAATTGTTGAGAATTATGTTATTGACGAAATCAGCTTTTAATTTATTTAATATGGGCGCCAGGACTTTTTATTCTAAACAATCCGCTGAAATAGTCAAATAACGTCTCACAAATAAATAAAAAAAGAAAAATACTTTTAAACTAATCGGTATTGCATCATAATGTAACGAGAATTATTTTTTTTAAGATTATTATTCCTGGGTTTATTCAAACATATTGGCAAAGGTAAATTATGTTTTAAATCTTATTAAACTAATAATAAATTTAATAATAAAAAATAATAACTATTATTCATAACGCACAAATGAAAATTGATATTAGAAATATTTTTTTATTATAACAGATTAAAAATCTGTTTAAGTTAAAATGAAAATTCATAATCAAGTAAATTAGAGAGAACACATATTAATTCAAACATGATGCAATCAATAAAATAAAATAATTAATTAAAAAGTTCTGGTATAAACAAAAGTCTCTTGTACAGAAAAAATGAAAGTCTCTATCGGGATTATTTTAAGACTTGTTTGCAAACGCTTAATTTTGTCACAATCAGGAATAAGTAGTCTTACTGGTAAGTTTTAGTGAATTCACGATGGTTGTAGATAACTATGCATAGTTTTTCGGGGTTAAAATGAGCTCACGGCCATTGATTATAAATTGATCTTGGTGCTGGTTCCATAGGCTAGTCGCGTAAGCTTCTCTGGTGTCCATCAGTAATGATGTCAGCTAAAGCTCCGGTCTACTCTCGTATGAAGAACTTTTTCATCGTAGAGTGGTCTGGATTCTTTAATCCAAAACCAACCAAAAGAATATCAAACAAACCAAGACATTCCTCCAACTGAACCCCTCCTTTTTGTACTAGAGGTCCAGTTTTCAGACTTCTGCGCATGCTATTATCATGGCATTTTGTGTTTATAATCTTACAGTCTTTATCATTTTTCACTTACTAAGTTCTCATTTTTTTATCAAGTTTTTCAGCCATGTTTAATTAGCTAAACTTTTTCTTTTAGCTTATCTTTTTTTTTACTTTTGGAATTCTTTTGTTCTCTCCAATTCTACTTTTATTTCTAATTACATTAAAAAAATACGAAAAAATAATTTAACTTTCATTGTACGTTATTTTTTTTTAAAAAAAAAATTAGTCAAAAAAAATCTAAATTTATTTTTATTTTTTAGCTTTTACCAAATACCAATATATATTTGCAATGTATATAAATAAATGTTACAATATTTTAGGATAAAAATACTTTTTACCCATGGATCAATGGTTTAACTTAAGTAACAAATGTAATGATGCAAATGGCAATGCTACAAAGTCTCTTCAAGCGGGATCTCATAATCAGAAAGAGGCATCTAAGATGCAAAAAAGAAAATATGATGCGATATTTCTCCAATGTGGCTTTACTTTCAACAACTGTGATGGTAATGAACAACCTCTTTATTTAATTTGCAATAATGTTTTGTCTATGGAGAGCATGAAACCATCAAAATTAAAAAGGCATTTTGAATCCAAGCATCCTTCATATGTCAATAAACCAAAAGAATATTTCGAACAACTGTTAAAAACTTCAAATAAAGCAAAACAATATTTTGAGAAATTTATAACTGTTAATGAAAAATATTTACTCGCATCATATGAAGTTTCATATCTGATTGCTAAAAATAAAAAGCCATACACCATGGGAAAAGATCTTATACCTACTGCTATTAAAATGTTAGAAATACTTCATGGAAGTAAATATGGTGATGAAATTTGGAAAATTCCTTTGTCAAATGACACTGTCACTAATAGAATTTCTGAAATTAGCAATGACCAATTTGAGCAACTTATTACTAGACTTAAAGAAAGCCCAATATTTACAATTCAGTTGGATGAAACAACTGATATTTCAAAAATAGCTCAATTATTAGTATATGTCAGATACATTTATAAAGAAAACATTGAGGAAGAATTGTTATTTTGTCATTCTTTAAAAGAACATACAAGAGGGGAAGCCATATATAATAAAGTAGACAAATTTTTTAAAACTGAAGGTTTAGAATGGAAAAATTGCTTTGGAGTATGCACAGATGATGCAAAAGCAATGACTTGTGAAAATATTGGTTTTAAATCATTTGTTAAAGCTTCTGGTAATAATCATGTAACTTTTACACACTACCTGATACATCGAGAGGCCCTTGCAGCAAAAAAATTAGCAATGGAATTGAACGATGTGCTTCAGGATGCTGTTAAAATTATAAACTTTATTAAAAGCCATGCCCTTAACAGCCCTTTATTTTCAAATCTTTGTAAAGACATAGATTCTGAATACAAAAATGTATTATTACATGCAGAAGTAAGATGGATGTCAAGAGGGCAAAGTTTAAGAAGATTATTGTTATTAAAAGAAGAAATTATTGTATTTTTAACAGAACAAAAATCTAATCTTGCTGCTCTTTTTCAAAATGACTTATGATTATCAAAGCTGTGCTATTTGTCTGACATTTTTGAGAAGCTAAATGATCTTAACTTATCTCTTCAAGGAAAAAATAGCAATATTTTTACTTTGAATGATAAAATTGAAGGTTTTATTAAAAAGATCAACATTTGGAAGAATAGGGTGGAAAATGATTCATTGGAAATGTTTTCGACTATCGACAGTTTTATAATTGAAAAAAATAATTGTAAAACTTTAATTGCAAAAATTATTATAGATCACTTAAAAACCCTAGAAACACAGTTTTGCAAATACTTTATATCGAATTTAGATTTCAAAAAGTTATCTTGGATTCAAAGACCATTTTTGATTGACATTAATGAGATTAATCACCTGCCATATAAAGCCCAAGAGGAATTTGCTGAGCTATCGAGTGACTCAAACTTAAAACTTGACTTTCCACAAAAATCCTTGACTGAATTCTGGATTGGAGCTAGGACTGAATTTCCCACAATTTCTGAAATAGCATTAAATGTTCTTCTGCCATTCAGCACCACATGCTTATGTGAAAGAACTTTTTCAGCTTTAACATATATTAAATCCAAATATTGTTGAATGCTGAAAAACATTGAAGATGCTTTACATAGAGCAGTATCAAATATTTCACCAAGATTTAATTTGTTATGCAGCAAAAATCAAGCACATTCGCCTCATTAAAACATGATTTTCTTTCATTAATTTTTGTATATTTAAAACAAACAAAACTATTTATTTTCATATGCATATTGTTTACCAAAAAAATAAATAATTTATGGGAATATTTATTTCTATATCTATTTTACATTTAATATCTGGGGTCGCGAAAAAATCTTGATGATAAAAAGGGGTCATGAATGAAAAAAGTTTAAGAAGCACTGGTGTAAAGTAATAAAGAATACAAATGATATTAATATTATATGGATTTGGCGATGCAATAAGAAAGATAAGGTTAAAAATATTAAAAATAATTATACAATTATTGAATAATAAATAGACAAAAAAAATACACCAATTTTGTGCTGCAACCCAGTAGCCATCATACACATTCTATTGAACACTGTCATTGTATGAAATGACTACTGCTTCTTTTCTGCAAGTTTTCTCATACTGTGTAAATGTTGGAGATAAATTGTTTTGTGAAATTAATGGTTGGTAGAATGTTTATTTTGAATAAAGATGTCTTTGAGTTTGCTGATAAGTTTGAGCTTTCTAAAGAAATAAATTGATTCATTTTCTGTCCGAGCTTTTCTTGTACACTGAGCTCTGCTGATATAGAAAGAAAATATGAGGAATGTGAAGGATTAATCTTGGAATATTTGGGTTTACTCTTTTCACATCTTTGCTGACCAGGCATATAATCTTTTTTCACTGAACTTAATTGGTATTTAATTATATGTTTTTATAGAATGTTTATAGCAGTGGTATTTATTTTTTGATATAAGCAATGCTGTGACGTTAAGTAGTCTGATAAAGATGAGACGTAAAGTGATATCTGTGCATGTTGGTATAGTGATGCAGAGTAAAACACTAATTCAAATACAAATAAAAATCTTCCATTAGTGACAAGTACTTCGTTTGATGGTAGATAATCTTTACCACACATTAGTGGAAAGTTCATGAATCCATTCATTTACAAATACCTTGTACATCATATTAAAATCTCTTAATTGTTAAGTATGGGAATGAGAACATAAAGTTTAATATCAGGATTAACTGTTTATTATGGCTGGCTCAGATGGAATGTATGCATAGACAATGTTAATTGTAATTGCAATTGCTATAATGTGTAATAAAATTGGTATAGCTAGATATGTTTCCAGACTAATATTATACTTTCTGACCAGATCAGCTTTAAGCCAACAATTTGGAAAAAAAAAATCTAGACATATTTATAAATTCTCAGCCAGTTGAAACAATTTCTAAAGTTTGATCTCTTAAGTATTAATTTATTACCGTTGCTAAAATAGTAAATTAATACATCTAAATATTTACATGTCTATATTGACAAAAATTATAATTTATTTGTAAAAAAATAAGATACTTTGGTATTAAAGAGGGAAGATAGGAGGGCTTTTCACACCCACAATAAATGTATAATGTCGCAATGACATCAAATTGAAAGGAAATAAACCCTGCGAGTATACATGTGGAAACGTATTTTTATCTTTATCAATGTGATCTTTTTTTTGTTGTAATATTTCAACATTTTCAGTTATTGTTCCAATTTCTTTCGGCCATACTTAATGATATAAAAGAAATGGTTTTGCCAGGATAAAAATCTAATAAAAGTCTCATAATCAATATGTATTTTTTTTGTGTGTGTGGTTTTTATTCTTTTTTTTTTTAAATTTAAGTTGATTATAAAAAAAAAAAAAAATAAGTTTATTAGTATTTCTGTTGAAAATCCCAGCATACTCTGCAATGACATGCTACATTTTCGGAAAAAAACTTTTTAGTAAAGATCTCCATTTTCTGTGGTATTATTAAATGTTTTGTTTCAAGACGACAATTCCTGTTATATATTACACAGTAAATATTGCATGAATATACTTAATGTGTTTTTATAAATATTATTTAAAAATCAAAATCATTTACTGTTTATTTACTAACATTTTTTTTGTATAACTGCGTCATTTCATTAAGATCTCAAATCACTTTTTTTTTTGATTGGGAATGTCGTCCTTAAAAGCTGTTAGTGTAAAAGTCATACGTATAGTTAATGTTTTTTTTTTTATAAATATTTAAAAATCAAAATCATTTATATTTGTTTAGTGCATATTTAAACTAACAATTTTTTTGTGTAATGCAGTCATTTCATTAAGATCGCAAATCACATTTTTTTTCTTAATGTCAAATGCCGTTCTAAAAAGTTGTTAATGTTCAATTCATACATATTTGAATGTCTCATTATTTAAAAGCCAAAATCATTTACTGTTTGTTTAGTGCATATTTAAACTAACAATTTTTTTGTGTAATGCTGTCATTTCATTAAGATCGCAAATCAGTTTTTTTATTTTATTTCAAATGTCGTTCTTAAAAGTTGTTAGTGTCTGACTCGTACGTATTTGAATGTCTTGTTCAAAATAATACATTTCTTATTGAAAATGAGAAATATGTTTTATTATGTTTTTACTTTTACTTATTTTTAGTACTAAAACAAGGAACATGTATTAGACCTATTGTGCCCATTTCACATTCATATCAAACTCCCCAATAACTTTGTAAATCTTGTCAAAATGTCATGGTCAAGATCCGTGTACACATATTTTTTTTTGCCCAAGAAGTCATGTACAAGATCCCATGTACATGTTATTTTGGTCAGATCCCACGATTACAAAGTTATCAACAGATTAAAACAAATGTGAACAGGCACAGTAGGTCTAATACATGCTCCGTGTTGCAGCTCTAATACAAAAGTACCAAAAATAAAATCAAATGTCTTGATATCTAAAGCTTAGATAATTACATTGATATATACATCAATTGCCCTACACTATATTATTTAACATATCTGCCACCATTCCTATGGTCTGGAGATTTAAATCCAAGTCATATAAAACCAGGAAATTTTTTTTAATGATAAGTAGGCAAAAAACTTTTTTCTGACAACTGGAATAAAACAAAACAACTGATATTGTTTGATAAATAGGTATCTAACAATTCTTAATTTAGAAGGCAAAATAAATTTAAAAATTTATATCACAATCACAAGATAATTATCAAAAATAGTAGCTAATGCCTGTTACTAGCCTGCAGTGGACTATTAAAATTTGTTTTACATGTATGTGTGTTTATGTGAGTATAGATGTTTTTTTTTTTTTTCATGGGCTGCTATAAGAAATGGGTTAGTAAAAATAAAAGTCAAATTACAATTAATATTTATTTAATCCGTAATTATTTTCTTTACTTACATAATTTCTTATCTAAAATGTAAAAAAATAATAATAATAATAATAATGATAGCAGAAAAAGTTAGTCTGGTATATATAAAGATGATCAATATTTTAATGAAGAATTTGATATATAACTTTAAAATAAAAACAGAGTCAAGTTGCACACCAGAAAAAAAAGTAAAGTGCTTCATTATTTACATTTTACAATAAACAAAATTGAATAAATTAAATATTAAAACTATATTGTTTCAATTATTTTTTTTTTATTATAACAACTGCTTTTTTTGTTTTTTTTTAAAGATCAAGAAATTGTTCACTTTTTTATTATTATATGAGTCTAAGTAATAAAACAAAATGATTAATAGTTCTCCTAAATTTAACTTCAAAAGTAATTTTGGACCAATATTTTGAGCAATGTTGACGTCTTACCAGCAAATTTAGCAACTCACCTGATATCAAAAGATTAAAATTAAATGACCCAGTAGTTTAAGGACAACATTAAATTAAGTTTTGGCAATGGGTGGATACTTATTACAATTCAAGTTCAACTTTTGTTTTTTGTTGATTTAAACTCTTTTACTTAAAGTATGGATGTAAAAATAATTAAAGATTTTATTTAAGCAATATATAATATTACATTTACACATAGAAAAAGAGAAATCAGAGACATTAAAAATTGGAAATCAAAGAATGATATAAGACTTATGATGATATAAATAATTATATGATCTAATCTATGAAAGGGCATGTGACATCTGGGCACCACAATATCAAGATAAATAGAAGACAATCATTCTATTAAGATTTTTTTAAATTTTCCTCAGCTAGGAATTAATTCAGGAATCCAGCTCTCAGACTCCCCACTATCCTATGGCAAATAACTGTACAGAGTTTTTATGATAGTAATTTATGCTTATGTTTTCATTTTTTAAAAATAATGCTATATAAGAGTGCTATTCTGAAAAATAGAAGTTAATATCTCTCAAAATTTCTGTATTTTATAGTTACAGTCACTAATGATAATTAATTTATAAACTTTATCAAAATAAGTTTATTTTTCTGATTTTTTTTGTCTAATTTATGATAATTTTTTGTGCTTTCAAACTTATGTTCAAAGGGGGCTATACACATTATTTTTAATAAAAATCATGGCTAGGCTTCATAGTCTATGTAAAGAACAGTAAAATATATTTTAAATTTTGAAAATTAAATCTTTTTTTTTTTTGTAATACTTATAAAAGTGTTAAAAAAAGCTTTAAAGATATGCTCAGACATGGGAAAGATGTGAGCAAAGTATTTTTTGTGAATAAATTTTAGAGCTTCAAAAAAAGTTACAAAACTACTAACTCAAAGATAATGTGTCTTTTTATTATCAGATTTTGATAAATAAATTTACAAATTTTCACTCTTTTCTAACTTTTTCTATATCTACTACACTTAACTGAATTGTTATGTTTTATATTTTTACAAATTTATCATCTAGTGATAAAAGTAAAATATATTAGTGGGGGGGGGGGGCACAATTTATTTTCAAGCACTGGAGTATTCCACTTTAATACTGAAATTGTTGCATCCCCACAATCTCCATCTACCAAATTCAGTGCTAACTTTATGACGTTAATTATCACTTGTTTTTTTTAACAATTTTTGAAATCATAACATGAAATTTATTATAAATAACATATTTCTAAATGATATTTAAATGAACTAAACTCCAAGATGTTTAATACTAGTATTTTGAAAAATTATTAAAGCAATCAATATTTTTTTTATGGCTTGATATATACAAAGATATTGACATGCAATAAATGGCAAGACTGATGAAGTCTTTCAGGAGATTGGATCAAGTTTGCAAATCATAATTTTGGAACTCTAATTTATTAAAGATTTTATTTTTCTACATTATAGCCAAATTTTGATCATTAGTAATGACCCAATGGCTATTCTTAGAAACAATTTTCTCATAATGTTTTATATGTGAGAATTTCTTTTGATGGTTTTTACTGAAGTGAAAACTTATATTTTTTTGTTTATTTCCTTTTCTACATATTCAACTAGCTGTATTTTTATACTGGACTATTTCCATAATCTGAGTATTGAATGTCATTAGAAAAATTTAACTTTATTTAAATATTCCAAATACCTTCAACTGCTAGTAATAGCACATCAAACAGTCAGTATATGCACAACATTTCGAGAGAAATTATTCTCCCCTCTTCTTCAGGTGTTGCTGACCTGACCAGTGACAGTACTAGCATGGGATTTGAACCTGGACCCTTAGATTCTTAAGTATTGAATTTTGAGATAATGCTCTAACCAACTGAGTCATTCTGCCAAAGGCAATAGTCAGTAGAAATTTCATACACTTATTTATGAAGTTCCTCCTGATTTCTCCATTTTTTCCTAAGAGCAAATTGGCATTCTTAGATGTTCTTGTGACAAGACTCCCTCAAGGCAAAATCCAAACTACAGTTTACCAAAAAACTACACATACAGGAAAATACCTAGCCTATACATCCAATCACATCAGAAACACAAAACATGGAGTTATACTATCACTATGGAACAGAGCACAAGAAGTTTCTTCAGAAGCCAATGATTTTGGAAAAAGAAAAGATCTATATTATAACAGAATATAATATTCCGTTACATTATTTTAAAATGAAAATAAAAAGATTGTAAATAAAAATTGATTTATTAAAAAGAAAAAACTTAAAAACTGAAAATTAAAAGTTGTTTAATATATATATTGTCGCTCAGATGGAAAACTTAAACTATTTTAAGAAAAAGTATTTAAAAGTATTTTTTGTTGTAAAAAAAAAAAAAGTAAAAAAATAAAGATTGATATTTTAAAAATAGAAATAATGTTGATTTCTATAATCTTAGAAAATGGAAATGATTGTTTTATTAATTAAATGATTGTTCTAAAGCAAGCTGGCCCTTGAGGCATTTAAAATAAATTAAATGGTCAGATAAGAAAATACAAAGAAATTAAATGACCAATGCAAGCACGAAAATGACAGCACGGACCATAACTGAAACACGAGAGAATTAGTGACGTCTGGCTCGTTGAATCCCAAGATCTAATGATAAAAGGCTAAGAAAAATATAAAAGCCAAATGATTATTATAATTCTTATCTGAGAGCTGACTATGAATATATCGTTATAACTAGCTATATTGCAGATTTTCATGATGTGGAAGTCTGCAATAAATTTAATTTTCCGGACAACCAGCTAAGGCCTCTGGATGACAGTTCCTGACAAATGAATGGCAAGTAGTGGTTTCATTTCAAAGAAGGACAAAATCTACGAAAGTGATCATGAAGATGGACTTCTAAATCTACTCAATCCGTAAAGTATGAACTCTTGTGTCTATCTAATAAGAACTTTTCTAAAATTGCAATGAATTAATAGCTGAAAATAAGAACTCATCTGAATTAAAGAATGCAAATTCAATTATTAATATTTTTTTTATGCAGATGTTTAAGCAATCATTTCCATTTCATTTTTTTTTTGTGTATGTATTATGTCTTAACTAAAATGTATTAAATTTAGAGTGGGTATAGATAGCTGCATGGATAAAGATTAATAACTATGTTTAAATTCGTTTATGTTTAGTTTGAGGGATTTTAATTTCAGGCTATTTGTTTCATAGTTAGGGTAATGCTTGTGGGGGGATATATGGGTTTTATATTAATGTAATGTGAAGCGTGTTTAGCATACAGGGCAACATGCCCAACTGAAAACATGACCCCAAAGAGGCAGTCATATCATTGAAATGGTCGCAGATGTATTTCCTGCGCCACTGACCCCTTCCAGCTCTATGGACAGGGATTTATAAGACGGCAGAAAGACCACTCTCCCCCATACGTAGCACTCTAAAAAAAATTATATACATGATTCCTTAGTCAGGCAAATGCACTTTCCTGTTCTGGACACAGATCATTTCCTTCAAATAATATCACGCTGTCAGATGCACATTCCTGTCGGCGTGCTTTTATGCTAGCATCTTCATATTACATTGGTTGCAAATATATATCTGGATGCTGACATTGGATCGGCTACGAACTTTTAGTCTGAGATTGAATGAATATTTTGATAAGTTTTTAAATGAAAAATCTATGTAGCCTATCTATACTTGACATGCTAAAGTAAAATATAATTTAAATATCCATCTGTGCGGTCTATTTAAAATAGTAATTTAAATTTTAAAAAAATTAATGTTAAAATCTAAAATAAGTTTATTCCTCAATTTTAAATGTGCGTTAATAAAATCTATTTGTGTGTTAATTACTGGCAGTAGCTTCTTTTATTTTATTGTTTTAAATATTAATATATTTTGAGAATCCAAAACTATTAAAACTTATAAAAATGTTTAAATCTCTGCTACTCGATGAGCTAGTGACATTAGGCAAACGGTCAGAATAATATATATAAAAAAAAATGTTTGAATCTTAACTTACGTATCTTCCTACTATATAAATTTTTCTAGGTTCAAATGCCTAAATGGCGCCCTTGTAGTGCGGATACATTAAAGGCTATTTCAGTGACCATTAAAATATAGAACAAACCCTTATGAAAAATGGTTATCCATCAGTTGTTCTTAAGAAAATGTTAAATAGACAACAAAAAGAACCATCTAGAGAAGACAATTATTGGTACTGTAGTGTATCCATACACTCCAAAAATAGCAGAGAAATTAAGAAAAATCTGCAATCAGTAGAACATCAGAACAGCTTTCCAATGCCATACCAACCTACAAGGAATTCTACCACACTACAAGGAATTCTAACTTCTACAAAGCCTAAACTTAAAATGCTAAAGAGAAAAACTGCATCTATGAAATACTATGTGAATGTGGAAGAACCTATATTGGTTAGACCATTTGTCCCATTGAAATGCACTTGCAAGAACACAAACTGATGATTAGAAGAGAGAAAACAGATATGTCTAAGGTGGCAGACCATGCATGTGCCAATGAACATATGTTCAATTGGAAAAATACAAAGATATTGTATAGAGAAAAAATGTACAAAGAAGAAAATTTAAAGAACCTGTTCACATTACAAGGGCAAAAAATCCCATAAGCCAAACTAGTATGACTATACATAATGTATGGAAACCACTAATCAACTTTGCACTTAGGAAAAAGTGGAGAAATCAGGAGGAACCGCATAGATACGTATGTGAAATTTCTACTGACTGTTGCCTTTGGCATGATAACTCAGTTAGTTACAGTGTTACCTTAAAATTCAATACTGAAAAATCTAAGGGTCCAGGTTCGAATCCCATGCTAGTACTGTCACTGGTCAGGCCAGCAACAACTGAAGAAGAGGGTAGAATAATACTTCTCAAAACATTGTGTATATACTAACTGTTTGATGTACTATTACTAACAGTTGAATGTATTTGGAATATAAAAGTTAAATTTTTCTAAAGACATTCAATACTCATTTTAGATGATAGAAATAGCCCAATATAAAAATACAACTAGAACACCATCATCACAAACTTTCAGGAAAACATTCCACTAGCTGTTTCAGATGTCTGTTTTGTCCATTACACATAAAAACTTTTGCACTTTTTTTAAAAAAAAATTAAAATTGATTAAAAAAAAAAAGAAGAGGGAATAATAACTATGATAAAACAATAAAAAATTAAAATAATTAATAAATATTCAAGAGATTATTTTAAAAGTACTAATTTTGGTAATAATAGTTAAATACAGTGAAGCAGTAAACAACATTGTATCTAACAATACTGTATCTACCTACAGAACTTCAATTATATGCTATCCAAAGAAAAATTTAAACAAACAAAAATTTAAATAAATAAAAAAAATATTAAAATTCACAATTTTTACAATATTTGAATAGCTATTTTTCCTTCTTTGAGACCGTACACGATTATATTTAAAAAAAAATGTACATTTGTAAATAAACTTTACAATACACTAGTAACTGTTTTCTGTTTTGAAGTGCCATACATGATTATATATCCAAATATTAAATCATCCCACATGGTTAAGAAATTCAGAAATGCCTTCAATGAAATAAATATATAACTGATATTATGATTATATATATTTAATGGAGTTATAAACTATGCTATATTTTATTCCAAGCCTCCTTCTTGTTCAATGCACTGCAAGTGCATAGTATTTTTCAACACATATATAACATAGATGCTTTTTTATATGAATATTATATATACTATAATTTTATGTACTGATATAAATTTGAATATTTAGGGTGAAAATTAAATTTAAAAAAGTATTAGTAGTATTTGGATGAAGCTGAAAGCTTATGGAAAATTGCTTTTTTTTTTTTTGGCATTCTTAGTATTTTTGTTATCCTTTATAGCTCATTTATCATGACCACTATACCTTAGATGACTCCTGCATTGTTAAATGTAAAAAACATGTTATTCTCGTTATGTAATTTTGTAAAAATTAGTGATTTTTTGATTATAGTAGTAATTCAAATAAAAAGTATTTTTATAACAAATTCTTAAACACAGAAAAAAATGTTCTAATAAATTTCAGTGGATAGCTATCCTTTTTATCATGTTTATTATTATCTCTATAAATAATATTTTAAAATATTTTATTGTCAGTAAAAGATAACTATTTAAAATAAACAAAACTGTTTCAATCTGCTAATAACAAGCAAAGATAGCAGAAAAGATGTCTAATTGCATTTAAATTATAGTATCTTATATATTAATCCTACAATATTTGGGGATGTAACTTATTATATATAGTAAAATAAAAAAATCACTATAAAGTATTTTAAAATAAACTTTTTAATCATTTTATATGATGGAAAGTGATAATATAACCGATAAAACTAAAAATAAAGTAAGCCCCGATCTCAGCATTCAACCCAACAATGAGGTCATCGGCCGTGAATTGTATAGCCTTAGATCTAATCTAAATGCATCTAAACCACCCGTTACAACAAATAAAAACCCACAAATGAGTAAATCAAAAGAAAATTCCATTGCAAATATCAACAAAAGTTTAGAAAATATTCAACTTACCCCTAATACAAACAATAGAATAAATATCTCGTCAAGCGAAACTATTGATACAAGCGAAAACCAATTATTACCTCTCCGAAGCCTTTACTCAACCACAGAAGATTATAATGAGCAATTTCCTTTGCCCAACAATTCAATTAAAACTATATCTGGAAATAAACAAAATTACCAACAAAATGATACCGACGAAATTTTTAAAGTAAAACATTTTCCACCAGACGCTCTTCCGGAACAAAACCAGTACTGTGTCAGTACCGTTTGTCAACAGTAAATTTAAAAATAAAAAAGAAGAAATAAATTATAAAACTGATAAATTTCATTCTAAAACAATCAAAGATTTTAGCTCAGAACAATCCATTGCTACATCAGCTAACGTGCAAGCTAAACCAATTACCTCAATATCAATATTGGAAAATCCCACTACGTACGCAAATATCGTAAGGTCAAAAAATTCTGAGAGCATCTCTGAAAATATTAAGGCCGATAATCTCAACGAATTATATTTGAATCTCACAGAATTAGACATAGAAAAAGAATCAAACACGCAGGAAAATGTCTCTTTTAATATAAACAATATTAACGATGATATGTTCCTAGAAATAAACAATGAGTTCAACAAAACGATACCCAACTCTCTATATAAATCGTTTGCAAACTATTACAGCGATAAGTCTTTAATCTTAGCCATAACAAATCATCAATGTGCTTTATATAAATTCCCTGTAGAACAACTCTACAGTCTAATCAATCAAAAGCAATTAGGCAGAGGCATTCACATGATCCTTAATCATCCCAATGACCGCTATGTGATCGTAGAGTTTAAAACGTGGGCAGACCGAATGAATTTTAAAAATAACTACAAATCTTTAGGAAATTATATACTATGCTCCATAGATATGAACCGTCCAGTTACACTATCTGGCAGAATTCAAAACTGCCTTGCCCACTTAAATGAACAAGAAATACAAGACATCCTTATTAATTATGGTTCAGTTAGCAAATTTAAACACCTATTAAATCCTCACTTCGAAGATCAAATCCTGTCCAATACAGTTACCTTCACACTTACATTAAAGAAAAACATTATACCCACTGACATACCCACTATTATTACAGCAAGAGGCTCTCCTATGGTTTTGACATTCAGAGGAGTACAACCACAATGTTTCTTCTGCCTTCAAAGAACACACCTCATTAAAGACTGTGCAGCAAGAATATGCACACACTGTGGTATTAAAATGAATAAATTTCACAAATGTCCTGGTAGACCTATTAACAAGTCCTTAAATAGACAATCATCACATAGGACTAATTCAAACAGCAACCTCACAAACCCAGATATTCAGATTCAAATAAATCCTCCAACAAAACCTTCCACATCCAAAACTATATTTCAAAATGAAAATATTCAAGAAAGAACAAACGTCAACCTTTACACTAATAGTAGTAAATCAGAGAACCAAACAACAACAAATACTGCTCCTAAACCAATCACGCAAACTAATAATACTCAAGATCAAACATTCGAAACAACTTATACTAATCCCCAAGAAATAATATTAGGTCAAACTCTTTCTACAAAAGAAGATAATATGACCAAACCATCTAAAGAGAACAAGATAAACCCAGGCGATGAAGAAAATACACTCAAAAAATGTCAAAACAATTCTTCCAATATAACTCCTAACCAGCTTAAAACAACTGATAACAACCCTAAACAGAGTGAACCACAAACTATCTGCAATTCTTCAACTCCTGCAAGAATTAACCTACCAGACGAAAAGATCCATCAAACACCCAACCCGAAAGTCAGCATGATCGAAGATTCACAACTGTTACAGCAAACAGAGAATGTCTCAAGTCTAAAATTCGAACAAAAATCTTATGACAATAAAATAACACTACTATCAAAAGAACAGGAAAAGGAAAACAACACTAATCAACTTCAAAATCCTCAAAAAATTGACACAACAAATACCCAAAATACAATTAAGAAAATTAAAAGAAAATCAATTCGCTCAGATAAATCAAGCTCTGATGATGACAGCTCCCACCCGGTACTTTACTCACCACCCCCCTCTAACAAACAAATCTCCGATAAATCCAACTCAAAGCTTCACAAATCCATAGAAAAAAAGAGGAAAACCATGGATCTTACAACCTTAGATACCATTGATTCTCCCGATGAATCTCAGACAGATTACTCTACTCCATCAGACACCGAAGACTTCATGGATGCGATTCCTCAACCAACAAATATATCACCAAGCCATCTACAAGTTCAATCACAAGTCTCTGACTGCCTAACAACATCAGACCTCATTAATATAGAGATGTCCCACATTCACTTGGATCACTTTGCTGAGGACGGTTTGGATTAATCTATCATGTTCTGCAAAATAGCTGGCATAAACATTCGCGGCATCAACTCAATCGATAGAGTTCTTGCTATTAAAAACTGGCTCTCACTCTGCTCCCCACATATACTTCTTATGGGCGAAACCAAACATCACTATAAGACTGACCATAAAATAATATCTCTTCTCTCCTCTCTCGGATTTACTAGATTTTCCATCGGCCATTCAGCTTCAGGTGGAGTCGGTATTCTTCTTAGCAAATCAGCACCACCAAAAAGTTTCAACATTCTATTCCTAGATGCCAATATTATTATTATAGAAATAGATTATTGGGGTTATCCGATCATCATAGCTTATATTTATACAGCCAAAGACACCTCTCAATATCTAAAAATAGTTCATATCCTAAATGCCATCAACGCTAGCAGAGCCTCCCCTACCATTCTTCTCGGAGACTTTAACACCACCTACAATGACTTCAACAAGAGATTTTTGCATCTAATAAATCGCAGATTAATGTGTGGAGAGGGCTTCTTCCCACCCGAAGCCTACTCTTTCTATACTAAAACTAAAAAGTCCCTAATTGATCTGGTTTACTACACCCCAGACCTCCATTTCAACCTTGATGCAGCCTTAACCCCTGTTGCTTTCTCCGATCATATGGCTCTGATCTTACAACTCACGCCTATCTCAATCCCTACACCTATAGATGGACCTGGAAAAACCATGCGCATGATCACCCAATCAAACATGACCGAAGCGATAGTGTCTGAGTCATACATCTATTTCCAGAAAATAAACATCCTTTCCCTCCCTGCTGAGGAGGGCTGGTTTTCCTTCATCGAATTCTTCAGTCCATATTAAATCACCACACCAGGAAAATCAAAGGACCAAATGGTCTTCTAAATGACCTAACAGACATTAATATACAACTTCAAGCATCACAGCAAAATTTCACAAATACAGAAAAAATTATCTTCCTTAAAAACCTCTACAAAATCAAGCAAAAATCCCTTGCAGAATATATTTCCATCAGAAGAGCCAAATGCTTCTTAGCACAACAACACTGCTGGACGAGAGACTACCTCAGATGGGCACTGGGTTACAATAAAAAACAAATCACTCCCACATCCATTTATACTAATGGTACCAATCTCATTGGCTATCCAATGATGCAGCACATCAGCAAACAATTCTGCCAATTAATGCAAAAAGATGGAGCCCCTCCAGTAAACAGCTGGTTGGATGCTGGAGACCCCAGCGAACATGGCATCACAGAAATCCAAATTAAAAAGAAGATATCATCACTCCCTGACAGCATTCATCCTGGCCTTCACGGCATCCCAAATTTCCTTCTCAAACACCTCAGTCAATTCACTGTTCCAATTATTAAAAAAATGATAGATCACCTAGCTTCCGGCTACAGAAACATAGCAGATCTTTACCCTGTGGCACTTGTGCCTTTTATTAAAAAAGCAAAACCACTAAACGACATTAACAGTATCCGACCAATATCCATGACCCCACTGCTTATCAAGATTATAGAGTCAGTCATTAAGGACCAAATCCAACCTCAAATTCTTAGCAATATCTCGCCAAACCAATACGGAAAAAAGGGATCATCAACCTCGCATGCTATGTCCAATATAACTGCACTGTTCAATCATATCAGAGTACATCGTAAATCCAAACCTATTGCCGTCCAACTGGATGTTGCAGCAGCATTCGATTCAGTACAGATCAACACCCTTCTGGATATTCTGATGGAATACGACATTCCAGCTGCAATTGTTCAGATTATCAGCAATCTGCTCAACAACAGAGAGATTTTCTCTCTCTTGATGGCAAGATCACTCCAGGTTTCAAGCCATACAAGTCGATCCCTCAAGGATCTCCGCTCAGTGCCCTTTTCTTCACAGCATACATCAACCCTCTTCTGGTGGATATAGAAAAAAACCTCCCTGGAATATTCCTTCCTTCTCTCAATAAAGATTTCAATGTATTCGCATACATAGATGACATCATGGTTGTGCTTCCCACCATTAAATACCTTCCCCATCTCATGAACATCTTAAACAGAAATACAGTGAAACTTGGCCTACAAATAAATTTTAACAAATCTTCCATCTGGAAGATAATGTCTAGTAAACAAATCAACTCTTCCTTTTCTGCTAAACCACAAAGATACCTTGGCTTCCCAATCTTCAAACCTCCAACTGCAATGGCAAGAATGATTCAAGATGCAATCCTCCAATCAACTGAAGCCATCACCACTTCACTCTCTAGAGTATACCTTTCATTATATGGAAAGGTTAGCCTCCTCAACATGATCATAATGCCAAAAATCTCATATTATCTTCCATTCATTAAAATCACTAAACAGTTTCAAAATAAAATTAACCGATTATGCACCAAACTTCTCTGGAGAGGAAGGACTGTTGCCATTAGCTTGCGAGGTATCCAACGACCACGCAGGTTCAATGGACTGTCATTCCACTCAATACAGGCAATCATTTTACAAAAAACTCACAATATTCTACATAATCTGATCCTCTCCTATGGATACTCCAACATTATGAAAAAAATTACACCAACTGATCGTCCCCCGCCCTTTTCCAGTTCATGGATATCATTGCTAATAGATCATCTACAACTTTATAACCCGACGATGTCCTCTAACCTTAACCAAAAAATCACTTTGTGGGAAGCATACAATCTAATCAACTATAATCAACAACCCATTAAAACCAGCCTAAAAATAACCAACCAAAGACTCATTACACACTTCAAAAGATGGAGCCTTGAACCCAAATTCCTGGACTTCATCATTAAAATTAATCTTGATGCGCTTCCCACAAATTGGTTTCTTTATCACCGAAGAGGTTTTACTAGCATTGACCCTATATGTGGTTTATGTGCTCGTGAAGATGAAACCACAGACCATATTATACACCGCTGTCCAAGACTTAAAATACTGAAAGATATAATCATAATCAATTCTTACATAAGATCTGAAATGATTTTCTCACTTGAAAATGCCATTAATAGTGGAACTTTTTCAATAATAAGGCTCTCTATCTTTGTCCTTTATTCCATATGGATAGTGAGATGCAAAACTCTCATGGAATTACCCCCGCCACAAATCATACCATTGTTTTACCAGACTCTCAAAAAAATCAAGAAACGTGATCAGCTCCTTGCCTCCAGTAAAGTCTTTGACGACACCTGGTCTCTAACCGCTCTATCCTTTTCCTGATTGTCAACTCCCACCTACCCAGAATTCTAGAATAGACAATATTAAAAAGAAAATAGTCGTGTTATTAAAAAAAAAAAAAAGCTAATAACATTCATCAAGTTCTCAGTTTCTCATATTCTACACAAACCCTTCATTATACCTAACCACATAAGTGTATAACAACTACTAACTAACATATTCTAGCCATATGTTAATCAGAACTTTTTATAATATTATTGTACAATTTATTCATTAACTTATCCATTATCAAAATGTAATCACTATTTATTACTAATAAAATTTTTTGTTGAAAT